>JAPSGF010000032.1:5000807-5096238 GCA_035772895.1 Perdix hodgsoniae
GGGAGGGAGGGAGGGAGGGAGGGAGGGAGGGAGGAAAAAGAAACCCAGCAGCAACAATCTATGGAGGAAAACTTATTTTACTAACTATGGTACCGGAATGCAAAATAACACTATATAATACAATGTAATTGAAATTGAGACTAATAAATCAAATAAGATAGGAGAGAGAGAGAGTTCCTGAGGTCGAGTCAAACCTGAGAAGCTTGGAACAGCCAGGAAAGCACCTCCAGCACCCACTGCCAGGCAGTAAGAGACCTCCCCACCCAGAAGGGTCAGATCCCATGACTTCCGTCATGTACAGGGACAGGTACATGGAATTGGAGCATTAGCACTTTAGTTCCAGTGCACTACATGATGTGTTGATGTGGAATTCTGAAAACCAAAAAATGTAAAACCATGACAGTACTATTTGAATGAAAGCTTCATCCAAACTATTCCACACAGATGCAAGAAATAACTCTATAAAACTGGACTGGGAAAAGAAGATAACTCCCAGTTCGGAATATTTACATTCCAAACTACTGAGGCCTTATGAAAGGATACATTAATTTTGGCTAGGGTAGTTGACAACCTCCTATGCAAAATAGCATCCTCTTGAAAACAAAGGGTGCTGCTAGTACTTGACTAGAAGTCTAAGTTTAACAACAACAGAAATTAAACCCAAAGCAAGCAATCAGTTTATCAGTAACTAGTCCTTTATTGAACACAGGATTATTTCATGACCCAAAAAGTTACTGCATTGGGATCTATTTTTGATAGTGTGATTAAACTTACTTGAAATATGACAAGAATGGAAATTAAAAACAAACATTCTAGAGGTAGTGCTGTACCATTCCTCAGCATGATATTAAAAGCACTTGTATTCTTTTCAAAAGTCAATTAAATGAAATGGAAGATCTTCAGTTGTTTCCATGTAGTTTATTTCTCTAAATTGTTTTCGTGTTTTAGAACAGCACATTCTTTTCCAGGTTTGTTAACCAAGCATGGTCAAAAAACAGAAAGCTGGATACAGTCCCATGTAAGGCAAGAATACAAATGGTGTCAGCACTGTGATAGGCAAACTTTCCACCAGCAGAGGTTTCATGCATCTGAAAGTAACCTGAGAACTGCAGACAAGACGTTTCTGGTTTCCCAAGATGCAGAGAGAGCAGAATTTCACAAAATTCTGGCCACTGAAAGAAATGCATCCATATATGCAGAAGTAACCTTAAGGTTACTCGTTTGCTTTATTTTTATATGAAGTATTTTCATATATGAGAGAGGAATGGATAATTTTATTCAAATTTGTGTGTGTGTGTGCGTGTGATGTATTTGAGGAGATTTAGAAATTGAAGTTTAGCCAATCCTGGTATTAGGCCTTAACTCTAAACAGATGCTAAGAGGAGCTTAAAGCCTTAATTTCGTTGAGACTCAGGTTTTGTTCATTAGAACTACACATTAACTCCAGGAGTTTTAATAGAAATTTAGAAGTAAATTACCATGTTGCTTCAAAACTGCTCTAGTGTAATTCTGCCAAGCTGCAAGCACTGCTTGTCCACAGCCTGGAAGCTCTGCTTCTTAGATTGCTTTGGACTTGTCCATTTTCTTTCCTGCTTAGCATCATTGCTTTCCTGACAGCCGTTTGAATCTGCAGCTCCCATCATTCTGTCACCTCTCTAGCCAGATAGCAAGCATTAGTATTAGTCTCTGCACTGAAAGACTGATAGTGTGACATCTTATTTTCACTCTGTAGGGAATACCTGGGAAAGGGTACTCACTGTCTTTCAATGTCATCTTGATTGTTCACTTAGGCTTTTCTGGAGAAGGAAAGGGGTTTTGATTCCCCCATTAGGATCATCTGAGGCTAGACAGAATCCTGGATTAAGGCCATGGACATTCACCTGGGCTCTACCATGAAGATGAATTTTCAGCTTTTATTCTAGTTTTAAATACTTTCAGGGAAAGAGCATCTGAAGAATTTTCTCACCACTCATAACCACTGGTTTGAAATCTGTGTTTTTTGAATAGATTCTTTATTGTACATTTTCTCTGCGGTGGCTGAGTCTAAAGATTTTTTTGGTAGTTGACCAGAGAGGTGGTGAGCTACACAATGTGAAAATATGGGGATTACTGAAGTAAATCTGCAGACCTATTCCTCTCTGCCACTGTACTTCGCAGTGTGCTTATCCTTGGCTACGCAGTCACTTTTCTCTGCAGCTCAGCCCTCCATTAATGGAATAATTGCAGAACTAGGGGCAATCTATTGGCTTGCCCTTAAAGAAAACCTTTAATTTCAGACTTGACATTGAAATTGATGTCTTCTTGGGCCCTATTAAGATCCTTTAAATGCTTTACTTCATTTGCATCATATAAAATACCATGTTGAAAAATAATTCTTTTAGTTAATTAATTATTAAGGATTAATGATTTTAATCATTGAAAAGCAGACTATATGAATCCTGTAGGAAATGCTATGAGATGCAAAATCTTGATAGCAGCCCTTCCTTAGAAGAAGCATGACAAAGGGCATGCTGTTAGCCATGTGTGTCCAACCTTTTGGTTTGCCTGCCCCATATTAATAAATTGACTTGGGTCACAAATAAAATATATAATATTGTTAAAGTATGTAAGTAATAAAACTATTTTTAAAATATAAATATTTTATTTTATTTTGTTTTAAAGAGGGCAATAAAAACATACAGCTAGCAGATTGGACATCTGTGGTTTAGTTGGCACAGTCTTGATGGGTTCAAGTTGGGACTTGATAATCTTAAGAGGTCTTTTGCACCCTTAATAGTTCTATAATTCTATGTTCCTATGACTAATTTGTTTGTTAGTAATTCCAAAACTCCTCATACAAATTCTGAAAACTGTTTTTCATGGAAGTTAAACAATTTATATGGTAGAAGGCAAGGCAATATGCAGTGAAGAATAGAGGAGTCAGAAAAGAAGCACCCTTTGAGTCCCACCTTAAAAACTCCTTCACACTTTACTAGCAAAGACAATGCCAAGAGATAGACAGTTTTTTTGTGCTGCCCTGCTGTCTGTAACAGTGACCACCACAGTGCCACAGAAGCATGGTTTTCTGTCCTTGTCTATCACATCTACAGCCTTTGTTGGTGAATTTAACTTTTTAGGGCATTTCTGTATACTGTGCTGATCTTACTATAGCAATTTTTATTTTTTATTTTTTTCTCATAAATGCAAGCACATCTGGCTTTGCTATTTTACTGATTGCTTTTATGAGCAGGATGTGGGGCTGCTAGACAGAAGGCTGGAGAAGCCTCTTCTGAGAGGAGGCTTTGGGAGGGCTGGGAAAGTTGGGATCAGGATAAGTGAAGCAGGAAATGTATCTGCAATTCTTTGATGCTTCTTCTATTGAAAGGAATATGCAGCCTCCAAATCATTAGCCTTGTAAGGAACTATCTAGTAGTAAGAAACTATCTAGTTTCTACTGAATGTTGCAATCTTCTTCCTATTTTTTGAATTTTGATTTCAAGAGCCTGTTGTTTAGAAATGTTTTTTCTGCTGCATTCTAAAAGCCTTTAGTTTGAAAGTTTTTATATATTTGTATTTTTGCCTGCAGCAGATTCCTATTACAGTCAGTTATAGGGTCCTATTATTCAAGAAAAAATTATTTTGATAAAATAGTTTTTAGCATGCTCTTCTAAATACAATTGCTTTAATTGCCTCTCCAACTGTTGAGACAGTTTCAATACTTGTACAGAGCTTTGGAAACCCATCTCTCTTCCTTTCAACTTCCTGAACAGTTCTAGTGATGAAAGCAACATTTTGGAAACCTTGGATTTTCAGAGATGCTTTTCAGACATGCTATGATGCTGTCACCTGGGACAGTCAGAGATGGTTTACAAAGGGGGTTAATGTACTTGTATAGCTAAAAGAAAACTAGAGATTGCTGGGGGGACCCACTGGGCATAGCAGGCAGGTAGTGGAGGATAAATTTTATTAGTCACTGGCATTTTTCACCTTGAGAGGAGCCATATGATGATTGGGTTTAGTTAAGAGAACCCAGAAACAACCAGGCCAAGGGCAGTGCTGTGCCAGGAGGTGACACTATTTCTTGCTCCTTGCAAGATCTTGCCAGAAGCTTTGAAGCAGTATGGACAAAAGTGGCTGGAGATTAGAGGTTCTGTTTGTTGGGTTGCTATTTAATGCTTTCTCTAAATAAATAGCATTTTGCTTTGCTAAGCTGAATTATTACAGATTAAGTAAACCATATTCTTTTCCCTGGGGAGAGGTGGTGTACCGGTGCTTGAAGTAAAACAAAGATTGGCAATAAATTGCTAGAGACCTGTGGTCACAGAATTAATCCTAGAAAGAAATACCATTCCTTAGGAGTAATTAAAAAAAATGACTGCAAATTCTGAATTCCACATGGGCTTTCTGAGAGGCCAGGCATCATCCCTCCAGTACTGCCCATGGCAGACCCAACAGAACTGGATGTAGGTCCAGTGCCACTTTGGCTTCAGTGGAGCTAGATTTAGCAAAATTGAGCCATAAATTTGAAAGAAGATAATTATGGTATTTAATCAAGCTGAAAATTTGAACATGAGCAGTACTGTAAGGGCACGGTTAGTCCACCAGCCTCAGTGACTTGCCCAGATTTACCCACAGGTTTTACACTTAGGGAAAAATGAGCTAACCAAGCATTTTTATTTCTACAATGTCATTCTGCTTTCCAGTTCAGTGAAAAGAAAACAGCCTGACTTAACAGAGACTTCCCCAGAACAAACAACACATAAAGCAACACAGGCCACATAGTGCATGGAAAATAATATTCTTTCATGCTCCACCTTGGTTTCTCTTTTAAGCAATGATTGATGGGATTTGGACTGAAGTTCAGTGGCTTCATATCAGAAGCAGCAGCTCATAAAATCAGAGAGAAATTACGACTGTGTATTAGGGGTGTATTATTTAAAAACAAAGCCTAAAACATATTGGTTACCCCTTCATCAAACACACTCTCATGGGAATGCTTCTGTGATTGTTCCATTTTCTGAGTTGCACAAAACAATTTAAAGTTAAGCATAGCAGAGCTTATTCTGCTTAAGATATCAAGGGAATTTACATAATGACTAATTTAAAAGCACGCACACAAATTAACTAAATTCACACGTAAAGGAATATGTTTCCAAAGTTAGCACATTTTTTTGCTGGCTGGGATTCAGTGGATAATTAAAAAACCTCAGCCCTCTTGCTGATCATCAATCCAGGAAAAGTGTAAGTAGGTTTATAGAACAAAAGGCGAAGGTTCTGCTCTTGGCACCCTGTCTAGACAAGGAGTTGACCTTACTTAAACTGGTGTACCAGGGGACATCCCCTGGGACTTGAAATCTATGCAAGTGAAGAGGCTAATTGCTTTAGATCAGATCAGAGATGTCTGAATCAGTGTCCAATAGAAAATGCAGCCAAAATTTGTATGTGCTTTGGGAATATTTTCAAAGAGAGAATAAAACCGAAGAATCTAGGAAGGAAGGCTGTGTAAATAGGCTTCTGCAATTGCTGTTTTGTCCCTCTCTGTTGCTCAAGCCATCTTGTTCTATTGCTGTGCTTGAGCAAATCCTTCTACAGTTGTGTTGTGAGCCATATTGCAACTAATCCAGTCAAAAGATGCAATGTCTTTGTTTTTCCCTTGGGTTGTTTTCCAGCAAGATCAGTTCCTCAGTCTGACTCCCTGTTGGACCACCACAACATCTTGCTTTGGCACAGCTCAAGAAATAATGTTAGGACAAGAAACAATATGAAAGAAATAGAATCATAGTTATGCTCTCACTGACTGTTTAATGCATCATTCATGTAAACCCATTCCGATAAATATACTTATTTAGAAATGTGCTGTTTCCTTGTCTTTCAGGCTTACTGGTAACTGCTGTAATAAATTGATACAGAAATTAATTTCCCCCTTTTCCTCAGCCCAGATGTAAAGACCAAGATGTTCAGCATATTGCCGGGAAAAGAGGAAGAGAGACTTAAAAAAATCAGTCCAAGTTACTTCAGATCTCAGCAGTTACCTGTGTAACCTGCTTAATTTGATTAGACCACACACAAGTTGGCTGTTATCAGATTATGTACTTTTCACTAATATTTTAATAATATTTCTTATTAGCATGGCATTGTGTTGTTTTTGTTGTTTTTTTTTTTTTAGTATTAATTATGGTCAGGTTCATTTTGAAAGATGCATTTGTAAGAAGATATCTAAAATAATCTTATTTTGGTGTTCTTTCACTCTCAATATGTGTTTTAAAATCTGTTGTGCAATATGTCTGTAAGGAAAAGAAAGTGCTTATTACAAGGATTTGAACTCCTTGAAACTATTCTCTTCTGGATTTTGAGGTGCATTTAACCCAGATGGAGAAAACATAAGTCTTAGTATGCATGATCTATAGTACCACAGTGAAGATTAAATATGAACTGGAGAAGTAATAATGAAAAGTTTCATTTAGAAGGCCTGGATGATTTGATTCAGCAAAAAGCTGCAGCACCCAGTTTCAGCACAGGATACATTTTAATATCCTGAAAAGTAATTTATTGCACAAAGAGAACATTAAGGCAGTGTGTGTATATATATATGTATATGAAAGCACTCTGCTGATTTCTGAAGTCTTGTAGCTATTAGAGTTAAGTCTTGAAGAAATCTGGGTTATTGTTTCAGTCAGTGTTTCTTAAGATATTATTCTCCTTGGGTTAAATTGTAACAGGAAAACTGGTAGGTTTTGATTTTAGGCTACTAAACCCTGATTTTGTGGCATAAAATCCATTAATGTTGGATTGCAGATGAATTGAAATTTATAAGAAGTGCTTGCTCTAGGCTTCTGAGGCTTTGATTCTTTCAGAGATATATCTTCTGAGTTGCTGCCTTAATATTTTTTCTTTAGAATTAATTCTTTGAAAACCTGATCTTTACTCTGTGCATTCGAGTTCCTGCCTTATTCTCCTTCTGTCTCTAACAGGAATTTTTTCTTAAAGAGGGGACTGCTTCCTTCATAAACAAAAGGTATTAGGATAAATGCCCACCCTTTCAGAAGTTAGACAGCCCCTGATTTCAGAAACTTCTTCTGTCAAAGACAGTGTAAATATTTGCTTCTGAAAACAGGTATTAAAGTGCTTCCCTACCCAGTGAAGTGGCAATAGAACATGATTCAAAAAAACATCCAATCCTTTCAGGTATTTTTTGGCTCTCTAATTGAATAGGAAATGGAGAGCAGCAGCTGCCTATGAAGCTATGCCAGCTCTCCATGCCAGCTGGGGTCTTCCTCTCTTTTACCCACTTTGCTACGTCCTCCCTTTCTCTGCCCAAGCTGCTGTCTTGGTTTGCATGCCATGAGGAGGAATTGTTTTATACACCCTTGGATCATTTACGGTGTAGCTGGACCCCTCCACAAGCTGAAGTCTTTGAGGGATCTACACTGCATAATGTGCTTGAACCATCAAACTGAGATACTGAAATCTGATAGCCTTTTTTTCCTTCGTGTTGTGAGCAATCAGGGGAGGATGAGGAGCTCTAGGCTTTCCATGCTTATTAGACACGTAAATTGTGCTCTTGGCTGAATTGCCCTCTGTCTCCATTGACCACATAGGGAGCCTCATGAGACCTATGTCCTGCCTTAGGCATCTTACATCAGATGACTACAAATTGACTTTGTATGTTATCATGATTACAATTTTTTTTTCCTCCTCAGCTTTATTTATAGCTTTAATCATTTCAGTTATTGTTTGTGTAGTTTCTATGACCCCTCTCTTTGATAGATACAATTTTGGTTTTGTTACCTTGGCCATCCAGGCTAATTTTCTCATTCTAATAATTCACTCCAAGTGAGCCTTCATCCATAGCTGCCAATCCACTTTGCAAGCTGCTCTTGATTACATCATCCAAGGCTCATGTGAAGCAGAAGGAGAGTGTAAGACCAATATTGAGAATATACCACCAAAATTATCTACATCTGAGATGGAAAGTGATGTCTGTTAGACGAAAATACTTCAAAGCTCCAATTACATTGCTGAAAAACACTGAGGGAGTGAGGAGAAGTGGATTTAAACGGAGATTGCTGAGAAAGTCAAGTCACAGTTAATCTGAGGAATTAGAATTAACCCTTCTTTGCTCATAAAAATGCCTCTGAAGCTTCAGGGGCCAAAGAACCAGAATATTCCAATTCTTGTTTGCTGGCTGAATAGAAAATAGTCTGCAGATAGGATTGTATTTGATATCTCCTACACCAGTGCTTTTCCCAATTTCTAATTTGCTTGATGGTCCAAACCTGTATAAAATAATTTCCTCCAGCTTTCTTAGCACAGTGGAGAATTACCCAGTTTCATACACTGGCCATTTTGAAATGAGTTTTTTTCCATGTTTTAGTTATTGTCTTCTGGACATAAGCTTGTACCTAGGCTTTTTCATGTCAAGAAGGCAAGCTGTAAACATTGAAGCTATGCTGATATCAGGCATTGAATGCTGCTCCTGAAGTTAGTGACTGTCAATACAGACCATTGTTTGAAAACCCACAGAACATCAAAGCTTAAAATGCTCAATATACAACTAACTAACAGGTGAACTATTAATTTGTTAGGGATCTAAGTCCGAAATGAATCCAGACTGTCTATTCCAAGAGGAACACACATTTGTGTTAGTTAGTTCTTTGGCAAAAGAGCACGGTTCTTCTTGAACTCTGTCACTTTACTATGCTTGTGAAACAGGTGCAAATTTGTTCTGTTAAAAGTGACATGTGATTCACGTCATTACATTCTGAGTAGGATTCTTATATTAGTATCTGAGGTCCAACAAACTGAAATTAGCTGCTTTGCTGTACAATATGTACATCCTTTACATTTTTTCACGTTTTAAAATATATTTGCAAAACTAAAAATTACCTACAACTCACTGTACATTTAAAAAAGAAATGAATATTTCCTATTTTCACCCACATTTGGTTAAAATTTTAAGATACTTACATGTCTGTGTAAAGTAGATTTCTGCTTGAATAGAAAGGAAAAATAAACAAAAAAGCCAACCTGTTCAATGCAGCACATTATTTTTCTCTATGTTCCTGCAGATCATACTTTGTCTTTCATTTTTCTGTTATTTTTAGCAAATGTTCTCTGGCATATGGTTTCTAATTCAGTAACTATTAGAAGCACAGTTCTGTTCATATCAATCATTAACTACAGAAAAAGAAGTTAACCACCTTATTCTGATCATTACCAAATTTAGGGGCAGCATGGACTCTTCACCATGTCTTGTCCCTTAGGTCCATGAAAGTAAACCAGAATTCAGATCAATGTACAAACTATGAATTTATGACACCATAGTGCCACAGATGGATTTTGCTCATAGTTTTAAAATTCTTCTTTCCTGAGGTAATAGATAAAGAAGGTAATCAACATGAGGGACCTCTTTATTTCTTCAGAGTTATATCTGATGATTATAAGGAATACCGTAAATTTAAACTTTCCTCAAACCTACAGAGTTAGTGACTTAAAATGACTGGCAGATTTTATTTTCTTATTATTAATTTTATTCTTTACTAAGTGTCAGTACCAGAAGAGAGTACTTTGCAATGGTCACTAGTTGCATGATGCGATTTGCAGAGTTGCTTATCTGTAATGCCAATGGGATGGATTTTAACAGCAGAATCTGTTTGCATTTCCTTTGGGAACTCTTTTATGTACCAACATTCTGGAAGTGTTCAAGAGAAGGGATAATTTTGAAATAGTGTATTCTGTTTCAAAGATATATTTTAGAACTGCAAAAATGATATTTTGATATTTTAATATTTTAATATTTGTATGTTTTTAGTCATAATTTTTCTCCTTTTTTGATCAAAATATGTCTAATGTTTTGTGGTTTTAGTATGATGCAGCTGAAGTTGCAACAAAACATTCTTGATTGAGGCTAGATGTCAACTTCAAAATGGGAAAGAGCTGAAAAGTTTACAAGCTGGGGAAACTGGAGACGGATGCAATATTGTTAAAAATATTTAATCCATGAAAAGGCAAAAAAAATTGTGATATTTCCATATACTCAGTGTTAAAGGAGAGCTGCAGTTTAATAAGATCTTAATTTCAACAGCAAGCAATGATCTCCTCCTCTTCTTTTTTCCTTCCAAAATTTACAGGAGCTAAATAAATCTAGAGCACTTCTTTGAATATTTTGAAGATTTTTCTACTCCTGGACTGCCTGGATGCTTGCTTTTATTAATATTATATCCAGCCTCTCCTCTTGAATTATACTTTTGTGGCAATACTTTAATTAAAGGAAGCTGAGAAATAGAAGAATTGCTCTTCAAATCTTCAGCGAAGTAGATCTGGTTTTTGGTACTGTCATCTTGAGACTGGGCGGTTTACTCTTCATGTTTCATTTTTATTGATAATAATTACTGTCCTGCAAGCATAAAACTGATAAATATTAAGTGAAAAACAACTGCTATGATTTTTCATATGTAGATGTGTATCGTTTTCAGAGTCTTTAATAATGGGTAGCCAAACAAATATTACTAGTGTGTGATAAGAGAGCCACTTATTCTACGCAGGTTGCAACAGGCATCCTTACTAGTTCCTGTATGTCCTTGCATGAGAGTAAAATGAAGGGAACATAAATATATCCGACAAAGTCATCAGGGATTAGAAAACAGAATCCAGCAATAAATATGGTAATTAGGCAATTTGAGACTTAAAGCTCAGAGTTCTTTGAAAATGCAGTTTCAAGACTGAGAACCAGCACTGAAATTCTCACCATTAAGGAGAATTATGATAGAACTGAAACTTTTTAATGACATTTAAACATTTTTATTGGAAATTTAATAACTTTTCTGCTCATGCTAGAGAAATTTAATGATGAAGCTATGTGTAGAGAGTTTTCTGTGCACACCACTCCTCCCTGTCCTAATCTCCAGCAGTTGAATTTGGAATCCTCCAACATTCTTTCTATTGCAGTATGATGATAGGGGACTGCTCAGTTAGCAATGAGAATGTAGAGGTTCTTGATAGAA
This sequence comes from Perdix hodgsoniae, assembly GCA_035772895.1. Classification (NCBI taxonomy): domain Eukaryota; kingdom Metazoa; phylum Chordata; class Aves; order Galliformes; family Phasianidae; genus Perdix; species Perdix hodgsoniae. Next base: position 5,011,790 of record JAPSGF010000032.1, read on the forward strand.
TGTAGAGCTTCTTGATTAAAAGTAATTTTGGACAGATAACACTATAACTGATTTAATGGATCTGAAACTTCAAATCATGTTTTGTCATTTTACAGTATTTCATTCCACACTAACATCTACATGTATTTTTGTGGATAGTCTTTTCCATTATGATGACTTTAATAGAGCTAATATTCTGGATTCAACAAGATGGTGCTTCCTATTAAAAGATATAGGATGACTTTTTAAAACATAACTGGAACAACCAAAGCTGTTGAGGTTAAACACATAATAGCAGAAGGAGTTCCTTTCCATCCATGGCATTTTTCTGCCAATTCACTCTGTTCCTTTTTGTTCTGCAGGCTGCCAGCAGCTGCCTCAAAACTGCTCCTTAGCACATGGGGAAATCGGGTCTTGCAAGCAAAGGAAAAACTTAAATAGGAAATCTGTGTATGGCACCTTTGGGGAATGTGGGAATCTGGTCTTGGTGGTGAACCATAAATTCTCTGTATGGGTTGGCACACTGTGGAGACTATACTGAGTATAACTGCAGACTTTGAAGTCACACTAGATTATGAAGAGACAGGAAAGCCTTTTGCAACAGTATCCACAGCAGCATTATGCTTAATTAGCACCCATTATGGATGACTAACGAAAATGTAACTAAGCAAGCCTCAACATAACCTGCAAAATTATCAAACCAACTTTGAAAACAGGGATGGAAGGAAGCTCCATGGGTAACATTCAGTTCAGTGAGTGCATCAGATGCTATTCCCCTGAGGTTTATTAAATGCAATTGGTGCTGCTCCAACCCTTTGAAGTGAATTTGGTGGGGTAACTAAGATCCCACACCACCGCTCCATTTTGCAAGAATCTTTGTATTAAAATTTAGGTGGTAGGCAACTTTTTATAAACCAACCAAGCAAAACAAAGTTCATTTGAACTGTATGTACAGGTGAGGTTATTTACAGGTAAACCTTCTACAGAGCTGCTTCTGAAATTGTGCAATTAAAGTTCAGCACTCTGAAGTGCTTCTTAGACCCTAAATCTGTAAACAGAAAATATGTAGGTGCTCAAGAAAATAGTCCAGGCAGTTTTGAACCCTTTCACCAGGAACAGAGTAATTGATACTTCTGTTTCCCTAAAGTATCTTACCCTCTCATCTGGTTGTAGCACAGGAAATTGGATGGGTGGAATTGTGTGCTGGTGACACTTAATGAATACTTTGTGTATGCCTCAGAGGAGAGACCCCCGTGGATTTTTTAAATCTCTTCTGTGTCACTTCAGCTGCCCAGACTGATCAGTATCTCTCAGACAAGGCTTTGTCATCAGATTGCGGCCAAAGCATATTTTGGCATACTCAATCCTGACAATCTGCTTCTCTGTGGATAAATAAACATTTGCATCATTGTGTATTTAAACACTAATCCTGAAAAGCATTAATGACTATTTGCAAATGTCCTCAGTACCAGTTTGGTTATTCTTGGTGTCCTCAAGACTGTTTTTCACTGAGCTCTCTTTCCTGGCATTTCATAGCAGGCACATGATTTCTGTCTGAGAACTGTGTGATGCTTTGCCTTTTTAGGTTAAAAATCCCAAAGCAAACAATGTCTGTGTAATTCAGCTACCTTTGCTGTCACAACTTTCATGTAGGGTCAGTGTCACAGTAATAACTATCCCAACTGGACAATAAGTTTACAGATCATCTGGTATTTCTGGATTGCTTTTTGTATTAAAATGCAACCAGAAGCAGGTGGAAATATACAGTAATGAGAATAATAATTTTGTTATTATATATCTACTTCACCCTTACAATTTTTAAAGGGGCAAACTGGGCTTTGCCATTACAAGGAATTGTTCACCTAAAACTTTGCAAAACCATAATAAACACACATCCATTTCCAGGTGGAGCTGATGCATGTGTTTCCCCTTGAGATCACAGTGCCTTGCTTTGTTGTTTATGGGTAAATGTTTTACAGTGGGGACAAGGAACCCAGAAAGGAGGGGATCAACATCAATCCTGGAGAACATTCAGCTTCCCAGAATAAATCCCCTGAGCTGGCAGTGCTGTGTTCCTGCGTGGCTTTTTGTCTCTCCCTTGTAGCAGCACCACAGTTGGGTTTGCCATATCCAAGTGTTTCTGTGGGACTGAAGGTTCATAAACCAGTGAATGAATTATATTCACCCATTTATTTAGTTTTATCGTCTGTGGCAGATATCATACAGGGAAATAACTTTGTGTAATGAAAAAATCCAGGGCTGTTGCTGACTAAATTGGAAACCATACGAGTGATGACTGGCCCTCAGTTTGCTGTGTGTACAGCCCTCAGCTCAGTTTAGTGAGAAGCATTTGTACAAACAGACCAGTGTGGCCCCTGTGTTCTTCAGAAAGGTCTCTGAGTGGCTATGTGGTATAGCTGGAACAGTCACAATACTGGGAAGAGGCCCAGGGTGATGGAATGGGCTGAGCTGAAAGGCAAGGATGCAAAAAGATGTCTTCTCTGCTCTCCCCTCCTCCCCTCTCCCTCCTTCCCCTCCCTTCTCCTCCCTTCCATCACTGCATCTTTAAGGAGTGAAAATCACAGAATCACAGAATCACAGAATGACCTGGGTTGGAAGGGACCTCAAGTATCATGTAGTTCCAACCCCCCTGCCTAGCAGGGCCACCAAACATACACCTTTACTAGATCAGGTTGCCCAGAGCCCTGTCCAACCTGGTCTTGAACACCTCCAAGGACGGGGCATCCACAACCTCCCTGGGCAGCCTATTCCAGGACCCAACCACTCTCCCAGTAAAGAACTTCCCCCTAACATCCAACCTAAATCCCCCTTTCAACTTAAAACCATTTCCCCTAGTCCTGCTATTATCAGCCCTTTCGAAGAGTTTACTCCCCTCCTGGGAGTAAGTTCCCTTCAGGTATTGAAAGGCTGCAATGAGGTCACCCCACAACCTTCTCTTCTCCAGGCTGAACAAACCCAACTCCCTCAGCCTGTCCTCATAGGGGAGGTGCTCCAGCCCCCTGATCATCTTCGTGGCCCTCCTCTGGACCCTTTCCAAAATCTCCATGTCTTTTTTGTACTGAGGGCTCCACACCTGGACACAGTACTCCAGGTGGGGCCTCACAAGAGCAGAGTAGAGAGGGACAATCACCTCCCTATCCCTGCTGACCACCCCTCTCCTGATGGAGCCCAGGATCCCATTTGCTTTCCGGGCTGCCAGAGCGCACTGCTGGCTCATGTTAAGTTTCTCATCTATCAGGACCCCTAGGTCTTTCTCTGCCGAGCTGCTCTCAATGACCACTCCTCCCAGCCTGTACAGGTGCCTGGGGTTCTTCCGGCCCAAGTGCAAAACCTTGCACTTTGCCGTGTTGAACCTCATTAGGTTCACCCGAGCCCAGCTTTCCAGCCTGTCAAGGTCCCTCTGAATGGCATCCGTTCCCTCCACCGTATCGACTGCACCACTCAGCTTGGTGTCATCAGCAAACTTGCTGAGGGTGCACTCCATTCCCTCATCGATGTCATTAATAAAGATGTTAAAGAGCACCGGTCCCAAGACAGACCCTTGAGGGACACCGCTCGTTACCATTATTGTTAACATTCACCAGTGGAGAAGAAATTATGTGTAAAGGATGACAGTTGGAAAGCCCAGTGAAAGGCAGTCTGCAAGAATGGAGATAGCAATGACACCATTGAGCACCTTGGCTTTAAGTGAAGGAATGGTTCAGGCAATGAAAAGCAGTCCCTGCACACATTGAAGACACTCAAGATCAGGGTGGATGGGGTTCTGAGTACCTGATCTAGCTGTAGGTGCCCCTGTCACAAGGGAATTGGACTAGATGATATTTAAGAGTCCCTTGCAACTCAAATGATTCTTTGATTCTATGTCCTAATTATGTTATTGTTTCTCTAAGTACAAGAGCTCAGAAGTACAGTAGCCTGCCTAGAAGCCAGAATTCCCTTCTGTTCCTATTTTATAATTAATTTTGACTATTTCCCTTGGTCTTCAGCATTATTCTATCTGTTTATCGCGAGCAGAATCACACTATCCTTATTGACCATGCCAAAATCATCAAAGATTTAACAGTCCCCAGCTAACATTTCAGTTTATAACTGGAAGTAACTGGCAGGCAGTGAGGATTCTGGATTTCTAATCTTAGTGTCCCTAGTGAACAGCTACACTTTATAATCAGGCTGCATTCTGCTTTCATTTCATTGCCAGAGCAGTCCCAGAGCAGAACCCCACATGGAGCACATTCCAGCAACCTCACTAATTTAGTTAAATGACTGGAGAAGCTGGTCAGCTTAAAAAAAAAGAAAAAAAAAAAAAAAAAGAGAGAAAAAAAAAGCATGCCATATCTTGCTGTATATGCTGTATATGATTTTGATGAGAAAGGTGGGGTTAGAACTTACAACAGCCAAGAATCTTCAATATATGTGCTTATAGCATGCAAGTTTCCTTGGAAAAATATTGACCTATATTAAACTCAACTCTGTAATTTGTGGTACAATCCTTCACACTGGGAAAATTCCTAGACGGATGCTAGTTAAGTTTAGTTTGAAAATATGTATGGCAAATATTTGTATAATTAGCCAAACACGCAAGGCTAATTATTGTTTATTTTCAGTTGTGTAGCTCAATACATAGAGTAATTGCTGAACAAATCTTAACTGATTAATTTACTTTTATTGAAAGCATTACTAAAGCTATGTTTTCCTGGGGAATCCTCATTTCTAAGTATATATCACATACAGAAAAAGTCCCAGGTGCTCTGGTGGTGCACACAGTCTGGGTATAAAGCACTGCTGGCCCACAAAGGGTTCCTGACCAGCCAGTGCTAAAGGTGTTCAGCCAAGTGGTGTGGAAAGCAGCTGCTCTGACACTGAGCAATTCTGAAATATCTAAGAGACTGTAGGGCCTGGGAACAGCTGAGCAAAGAGCAGGACCCACAGCTGCCTGGCAATGTGTGCGGAGGATGCAGAAGAGGGGAAGGTAAAAGCTGTATTTTCTGTGTAGGAGCAGCCTGAGCTGAATAACTTTACTTAAAATATAAGGGTGTGGGGAGCTTCACCAAGGAAACGATACTTTCTCCAGCAAAGTCAACAGAAAAATATTCCAACTATTTTGGTGGGACAGTGTTTTTCCTGAAATCTTTAGGCCATCTTTAGGTCATATTTCTCTAACATAAGGCAGTACATCTCTTCCAGAGTTGTTTATATGTGTGTGTGTTCTGTGGTAGTAGTGTTTCCAAGTTATTTTATGCCTTTAAGTGACTTTCTCTAAATCCACATAGCTCAAAAGTCAGACCTATGAAAGAAGATAACAAACTCTTTAGCGGAGTCTGTTGTGACAAGACAAGGGGAAATGGGTTCAAACCAAAAGAGGGAAGATTTAGATAGGATAGAAAGAAGTTTCTTGCAATAAAGATGGTGAGGCACTGGAACAGGTTGCCCAGAGAGGTGGTGGATTCCCCATCCCTGGAGACATTGAAAGTCAGGATGCTGATCAAGCTGTAAGTGTCCTTGTTCAGCACAGGGGAGTTGGACCTTTATGGGTCCCTTCCAACTCAAATGATTCCATGACTCTATGATTCTAAGTTACAAGCTTTGCTCACAGTAGTTGTAATCTTCGTATGATCAGCCCAGAAGAAGTCTGTGAGGGACCATGTCAAAGGCTTTGCTGAAATCTAGGTAGATTACATAAACAAATGAGAGAAAGGCTGTGGATGTAGTCTACCTAGACTTCAGCAAAGCCTTTGACACGATCCCTCATAGGCTTCATCTGGGGAAACATGACCTGGACAGGTACACACTCCTTTGGGTAAGAAACTGGCTAGAGGGCTGTGCCCAAAGGGTGGTGGTTAAAGGAGCGAAGTTCAGCTGGTGACCTGTTTCAAGTGGTGTCCCCCAGGGGTTGGGAGTGGGGCCCATCTTGTTTAATATCTTTATTGATGACCTAGACAGGGGGATTGAGTGTACCCTCAGTAAGTTTGAAGATGACACCAAGTTGGGAGGCAGTGTCAATCTGCCTGAGGGTAGGGAGGCTCTTCAGAGGGATTTAGATAAACTGGATTGTTGGGCTGAGGTGAATGGGATGTGGTTCAACAAGGCCAAGTGCCGGGTCCTGCATTTTGGCCACAACAACCCCATGCAGCGTTATAGGCTTCAGATGAGTGGCTGGATGACTGTGAAGAGGAAAGGGAGCTGGGGGTGTTGGTTGATGCTCGGCTGAATGTGAGCCAACAGTGTGCCCAGGTGGCCAAGAGGGCCAACGGCATCCTGGCCTGCATTAGAAATAGTGGATAGTGTCCAGAGAAGGGCAACGAAACTGGTGAGGGGTCTGGAGCACAAGTCCTGTGAGGAGCGGCTGAGGGAGCTGGAATTGTTCAGTCTGGAGAAGAGGAGTCTCAGGGGAGACCTCAGTGCACTCTACAACTTCCTGAAGGGAGGTTGTGGTGAAGAGGGGTTTGGCTTCTTCTCCCAGGCAACAAACAGGACCCGGGGAAATGGCAGCAAGTTGTACCAGAGGAGGTTTAAGTTAGACTTAAGGAAGAAGTTTTTCTCTCAGAGAGTGGTCAGGCACTGGAATGGCCTGCCAAAGGAGGTGGTGGAGTCGCCGTCTCTGGCAGTGTTCAAGAGGCGCCTGAATGAGGAGCTGCGAGATCTGGTTTAGTGCTTGTGGTAGCACTGGTAATGAGAAGATGGTTGGACTAGATGATCTTATAGGTCGTTTCCAACCTTGTGATTCTATGATTCTATGGATTAAAAGTTGTAAACCTGTTAATTGAATTCGTTCCACCACAACTTTCCTATCAAAATGCAGCACTCTCATCCCAAATGGCCTTACAAGAGCAAAATTAACACTAGGAAATCTATTTATTTATTTTCTGGTTCTCAGAAGTAGAAGAATCATTTTTTGTGAAAAAACAGGGAGAAAAAAATCAATCTGAGGCAAGAAGCAAGCATGAAATGCTTTAGCCTAACAGGATAAAATGGGATATAAGCATCTGAAAACAGAGACGTCACAGAAAATGTTAAGCAACTTTATCTGTTTTTGTTGCTAGCAGATCCATCTGTTATACACAGTAAAAATACTGAAACCAGAAAAGCAAACACAGCAACAATCAACTTTATTTATTGAAATAAAGATGCATAAAACAGCACTTCTATATCAAAATGTCCTAGAGGGAGAAAACCAATCTCACCAGGCAAGGTTTCCCAGTACTGAAAGAACTGTGAGGGGAGTTGCTGGAGGCAAAGTACTGCTGTTCTCTAGGAAGTGATACACCCTGTGATACAGAGGGCAGGAGAACTTCTAACACACCAGAGGCTTTCTATAAAATATTCCAGTATGCATTTTCTATAGTAATATTAGAGATTGTGGTGATTATATTCTTTTTTCTCAGAAAATGTGTGGTTTTGAAAGTGGTCACAGTGGTTTGCCCTTTCCCTTGATTATAAAGTGAGAAACCATTTTGGTGGTTAATCATTAAACTGAGTTCTTTGCATTTTCAGGAGCAGTCTGTTTCTTGACAGAAGCACTGACTGAAATGAAATGCGGTGTATTCAGGTGACCTTGTCTTGCAGATATGCTGACAATTATGTAAGCAATGGCACATGCGAATCGGGTATCGTCTTAACCAGCTGGGACCATTTTATTTGCAAATAATGAAATGGCCCCAATGGTACCTTAGGAAATAGGCTTCTGGTTTTGTGCAAGATGTTAACTGTCTTCCTAAATTATGTTTTCTGTTGTGTGCTTGTGGTAACATTTTTTGTTCTATGCATTCCTAGACAATCACCTAAATTGGAAGCCCATTTTTCCTCCTGTTGTCACAGTCATACAAAAAATAACATTTTTTTGGTTGCTTGGAAAGAAGAAATAGATGTTCTCAGTGAACAGACTGATTAAAGCTCCCTTCTCCAGAGCTGCTGAATGGGGTCTGCAGAAGTGTAATAAACACTGGTACTACCCTTTGAGGCAAGCATTTCAGAATCTCTAAATCAGGGATTTAAATCAAATCAAAACTCTGCTCAAAGCAAAAATCAGTCTTACGTACAAATACATCACTACACTTGATTTAGGCAACTTCCCATCTTCTGATAAAATAAAATAAAATAAAATAAAATAAAATAAAATAAAATAAAATAAAATAATAAAATAAAATAAAAAAATCGCCTTCATGCCAATCCCTTTCCCATCCAGGCATGATCAGTGCTTTTCAAAAATACAGTGCATAGTTACGCAAAAGTTTATGGCCATCTGCTTAGCTGAAAAACACCCTGCATTTTTTAGTAGAAATACACACCCAGATCAATGTGTGTAACTTTAGTACTAGCAGGACTAGTGCTTGCATGTTGGTGCTTGTACTCTTACACAGGAAGTTTTTAAGAAGAGCCTCTGAAATAATCAGAGTTCCAATATAACATTCCAGAATACTCTGAATTACTCAGTTATACCACCAGTTGTGGTTGTGTGTGTGGGTATCCATAAGTTTCTGTGCAAACTGATTTAAAACAGGAAAAACATGGGTCAAGACTCTGCTCTGCAGACAGCTGACTAATCCTTATAGCTCTGATGACAACTCCGCAATGTTTCAGTGTAGGACCCAGCCTCAATCTTACTGTCAGGTATCAGCTCCCCACACCTGCAAGATGTTTCTCTGAAGACATGTCCTGCTTTTTCCATTCTCCTGGCCCTGGCCCATGGTTATCATGCAGAGGACTCAAAACCATGCTGTGAATGAACTCCAGCCTGATTTCCCTGTGATATGAGCACAGCTTCAAGAGGCTATATCGCTACCTCAGTATTCATAAACTGAACAGTGTCATGGCACAGGGCTATGCTCTGTACTGCAGATAGCTGTGTTGTTAAATAATCAGCATGCTCCTAAGTCTGATTTGGCCCACACTAATGAGTGTTCTTCCAGAGATTGCTCTGGAATGCAATGAGGCCAACATGGAAAAGCAGATATGGGCTTGACCACCTTGAACTGGAAACAGGAATGTGGAGTAGAGATTTATCTGTATGGATCTAAATGCTGTGACACCATATACTTTTCTTGCTGGGGCCAGGGAATGGCCTCTATCCTTTTCTAGTTACAGATGTAATCTGAAAAATGTGAGGCCAACTGTTTTGCATGCAGCTTATTCATCACTTAGCCCTGAAACTTTAAACAAAAACAAAGAAAAGCTCAAAGAAAAAAGGCAGAGTTTTGTTCCCTTAGTACTTCCTTTCTGCATCTGCGTGAGTAACTCTAAGCAAATTTTTCTCTCACATCAGTGTTGGGGCTACATCTATTCCCATCACTACTTCAGGAACTGTTCTGTGCTTCGGATTGAACAAAAATAATGAACTAGTTTTGTTGCCAGGGTTTCATTTATCATTTTCAGCTCTAAAAAAAATATTGGGAAACTGAAATGTGGCATCTTGTTCCAAAAGTCTTTATGCTCATAAAACTGGGAGCACTGCTCATGTTAAGTGCTGTGGCTGGTCCTTGGCAGCCCTCATCTTTCTGGGCTTGAACAGGTCATGGAAGTTGTTGAGACCATCACCTCTTCTCCCCATTTCAAATGTGAAAGCACATTTTTCTCATGTCTGCCTGATATGTCTGAGGTTTACTTGTAACCCTGCCCTGGTTTTAAGAGTTTGGATGTTGTGTTTGATGTTTCTTGGTTTCTTTTTCCTAGCTGCCATTGATGCCTAGTCACAATAGAAGAGTGAACCAAAGTTTTCCTGTGAGATCAGTGTTCCATGCTCCCATCTTAGAATCATTGAATCATAGAAGGGATTTGGATGGAAGTGACCTTTAAGATCATCTAATTCCAACCCCCTGCTATAGGCAGGGATGCCTCCCTCTAGACCAGGTCGCTCACAGCCCCATCCAGCCTGGCCTTGAATGCTTCCAGGGAGGGGGCATCCACAGCCTCACTGGGCAATTTGTTCCAGTGTCTCACCATGTTAACAGCGAAGAATTTCTTCCTAATATCTAGTCTAAATCTTCCAGTTTAAAAACATTTTCCCTCATCCTGTCACTACTAAAATGCCCTTATAAAAAGTCCCTCCCCAGCTTTCCTGTAGGCCCCTTCAGGTACTGGAAGGCTTCTTGTAAGGTTCCCTGGAGCCGCCTTCTCTCCAGGCTGAGGAGCCCCAGCTCTCACAGGCTGTTCTTGTGAGGGAAGTGCTTGAACCATCTGATAATCTTCATGGGCTCCTCTGGACCCACCCAAACTGCTCCATGTCCTTCTTGTGCTGGGGGCCCCAGAACTGTACACAATATTTCAGATGGAGTTTCAAGAGAGCAGAGGAGCAAGCATGTTGGAACCTCATGGGTTCCTGTCTGTCTATGATAAGGATAATCTCAACTCAAGCAACATTTTCAATGAATCTTCCCTTTTTCAGCTGAAAATTCTGGTTTCATATGGTACCCTTCGGTAAGAACTCCATTTGCACAGGCAGTCTCCCTCATTGCATTTAATGCATCCACTGTGCTATGTTTTCAGATTTGTATCTTATCATTTATACAGATGTAGATGGTCTTGAGTTGCCGTACTCATGAACTCCCTGTAACAGGTCTGTAAATTGGTGTCTTTTCTGCTGCTTAACTTTTATTTCCTGACACAATTGACCACTGCAGTGTGATTTTAGTTTTCCTACTGTGATGAGATGAACTTTAACCCATTCTCATGGAGAGCTTCCATGTGGGTAGGAGCAAACTTGTTTCTGTGCTTGATTCATCTTGGTGCTGCTGATATGAAGGGTTCGTGGTGAGAGAACTGCAGCTCCATTAGAACGATTTAATTCCACCATTGCTTTGTTGGTTTCTTGTGTTGTATACAACACAAGCTATACGCTATACCAACTTCTTCCCTCCTCACAACTCCAAATTTGGCTTTTCTCCCTTTTCCTGTGTCCTCTGTGGGTAGAGACCACCCTTAAGGCAGATTCTAGTTAGCACTGTCCTAGCTATGATTCTGCTCTTGGAGGCCTGTCTGACATTTGTAGATAATTTACAAGTACATATAGAATGAACTCATACTGGAGACAGAAGGATCTGTGGTGTTCCCAGCTGCTATGTTTTGCGTTGTTCACTGAGTCAGTTCATGTGTCCCTGAACTCTGACTACTCCTTCTGTCATTGCAAATAAAGCATCTTTGGGTCAAGTTCTGTTTCCCTCTCATGAAAAGATTCTAAAGTTATTCATCACTAATACTATACATTTGCTCTGAAGTGAGTTCTCCAAGACGTTTCCAAATACATGTTCAGTTTGCTTTTTAGCTGTGCCAGGTATTGATCTCCTGTTTCATTTCCTTATTCTGTTACAAAATTTGAAGACGCTTACTGCTTTTGCTGCCTTCTTTGGGGCATGTAGAGATCTTTGACAGGTCTTGTAGACTTACGGTTCCTGCTTGCTTAGATTGCAGCGAGACACTTCATAGGGCGTTAACTTTTACTGCCACAGATAGTGAAGAAAATTGCTTTCTGTTTATCTTTACGTGTAATCTTATTTGCGAGAAAATAGTGGCTCAACCTTTTTAAACTTCTGAACTTCTGTATGTTTTCAGACAGTTGCTGTGTTTTACCGTCTTTCTTTTCTTCTCATTGACCTGTTTTTGAAGTGTTATCTTCTGTTCCCATACAGAATTCCATTCTCCAAATTACTGGAACTGAATGCAAAATAAATAATATTTAATCTCTGTGTTAGTAACAGAAACATTCATCTATTGCTGGTCACAGTGTTTGCTGGATGTGCAACATGAGAGTGTTTTAAACAATGGATCTAGATTGGAGAATGAAAAATATCTGTTATCTACTTTGTACTTGAAGTTTCTGCTTGGGCTCACAGTGAGTCAATTAGCTTCACAGATGGAAATATCAGTAAAAATGCGAAACTAACATATTGCTGCTTATATGCAAAATTAGACATAGGTTATAGCTAGGCTTATCTTTTTCAGTTTCGAGGTGTTTGTTTTTTTTTAACCTGTTTTCCTACTCTGTTTATATAATAACTATGTTATACCTAAAGCTCACTAAATCCTCTTGGTTTTTGTGCATCATAGAATATCACAGATCAGAGGCTCTGCAGAAGTAAATCGAGAGATTCAGTGGTGTCTACAGAACAGTACTGGTTCATTAATCAATATGTCAACTAGAGATCTGTCATTTTATACATAGAGGTACAGTCATACACAAAAGAGCTATAGATGGCCCAGCATACACTATATATTGGTGGTCACTGGTTTGTAAAGTTCCTTACACTCAAAGAGGAGAATTGATAGATGAAATATGATGAGCAATTATGTAGAACAGTGCATAATACAGAGCATTTTCTGTACAACTGACAGCACAGACTGGCTGAATTAAACTGTGATCACTCCACAAAAAGTTGAATCCCGAAAAAGGATGTGCATGTGCTTTTATATATATATATATGTCTGTGTGCAAGTGTATTTTTCAACACACTTAGGTGTGCCTACATAACATGTGTGCTATGCAATATATATATAACATTGAGTACACAGCAAAACTGGGGACGTGAACAGGAGCATTCAAATGTGTGAAAACAGCTGTTTCCAAAGAATCCCTTGCTTCTCCTGACTGCAGGTTGCCAATGTTTCCTAGAGACAGCACAAGCTACAAGGTTGTGCATTATTAAAGAGGAAGAACATGAACCTCTCATGAGGATTCAACATGAATGTGCTCTTTAAAAAGAGATGTTGATGATACCTATGCTTGAATGCATCATAAAACTGCACGTATTGAAATCTCACACTTTACCCATAGAGTAGAACCTGCACTGACCTATTCAGTCCAATCCTGGAAAACATCTGTGGCAAGATACCTCATTTAAGTCATCACTTTGCCAGGACTTTTACATGACATCTCATTTTAAATACAATGAGATCTTCATCTTTCTTCCTGAAATCATTGGCAAGCACAACTGAACACTCCACTGCCCTCATTTATTGGATAGCATCACTTGTACTGTAGGATGCAAAAAAATACTAGGAGACTTTTGATCTTCCATGCAAACAAACTAGTATTTGCCATCTGCAAGGATATACATGGTACTCCCCTGGCCTGTGTATGGAGGAGAAGAGACTAGGGAAGAGAATTTTAAAAAGTCCAGCAAAGCACATTCACCACAGCTGCTGTGGTACAGCTGTAGCTTATCAGGTCTTTTCTATGGTGCTGGTTAACACGCTGCTGAGAAATGCCATATCCATCCTGAGTGTCACAGAACTGAAACTTTACTTTCATGGCTGAGAGGCTTCTTGACCTGTTTGTGGCTTGTGTCACTGCTTGTCATGTGCAGGTGCAGTTGTAAAGGTGTTTTCTGCATTGCTGTTACCACGACAGTGGTTCCGCTGACTAATCAGTGAGCTTCTGAAATTGTGGGGTTTTTGTACTTTTTGTGCCTGGAAATTAAGCTGAGCAGAATGACAGCCCTTGATCTGCTCTCTGTTCAACATGAGGGAGGCAAATTAACACAATGCGTGGGTGGAAAATCAAGAGCTGAAATCTAAATCAAGAAGAAAGGCAGGCTTTGAGATGGGCTGATAACAACTCATACAGTAGGTTATGAGCAGCTGGGTAAGGAGAATAAAGAAGCACCCACTTGCAGGCATCTGCATTTGTTGGTTTTGTCCGATATGACCACCACTCCCTGTCAACTCTATAGTTTGTTATCTCCACTACTAGGTTTGATTCCTACAGCCACTCAGCACTTTTGCATGTGATACTGTGTTGACGTGCTGCACTAAACATCACATTCTTCCCTAAAACTGATCTACTGGGCAAAGCTGAGATGGAAGGAAAAAACTTCAGCATTTAAAAGGTGCTAATGGACTACAGAAATAAATTAGTATCAACAGATGGAAAGTACATCAAGTCAGAAAAACACTGAAATACTCCAGGAATGAGTTTAAAACATTAACAAAGACAGAAGAAAATGCATAAACTTAGCTTTACAGAGTGAGGGAGTTAACAGAGAAGTAACTCACTAGTGACACAGAGATAAACCACTTAGACTGTCAGCTCATGATGTATTCATCAAGTCATCTCAGCTTAGATATGCTCAGTAAACCTTTATTTCTTAGATCTTTTATCATGTGGTCTGTTTTGGCTGTTATTTTTTTTTATTATTATTATTTTTAATCTCCCCTTAATTTCAGAGGAGTTAGAAAGAAGAACACAGTCCTGAATGTGACCTGGGTGTTCATTTTCTAACTAGAGGTCATCTTTATACCTGAAATGCGTTGTTATCTAGCTAAATATTCTTTCTTTTTCTCAGATGTTAAAGCTTTGCAATGATAAGACAACCTGAGTTGAAAGTTCATACTGGGGAGAATGACATAATGGACAACATACAAGCAGGAAAAATATATTATCTATTTTTTTTCCCCATGACCAGAGCCACACTTTGTTTATGGTCACTGGAAGTAACCAGCACCACTCAGTGGTAATAGCAGTGATGGCTCTTCAAGCATCTGCTGGAATGTAAATTTCTGCATAGACACTACAAGATAAGTTGTCATGGTGTCTGCAGGTTTACATAGAAGGCACAAACGCACCTTGCAGTAAAACAAAGAGAACACACACTTACTGAAAAACTTAGAGCTGCCTTCCTCTGTCAGAGTGCATTAAAAGGATGGGGAGAGCTGCAGCTATTACTGGTAGAAACACTGGAATCTTCACACACTTTGTTCTATAGGTGACCCTCTCAATGGACACAGTCTCTGAGACCCCACAGTCAGAGCTGTATGAAAGGATGAAGATGCTGTTTGCCACTGCAGCTATGGCTTTCTTGTGTTCTCCAGCAGTGCTACAATTGCTCAGTGACAGCAAATGCAGTCAGAGCTGCTCACACATCTCTGGCTCCCACATGGTAACCAGGGAGTGTGCTGAAGGTGTGGAGCTGACACTTCAGGAGTGTGTGAGTCACCTAAAATTTGGTGCTCTCTTTCAGTCAGCCCGCTTTGGATCTATGATTGGAACATGAAGGGAAGAGAGCAATCACACTGATGTAATAGTAACCACTGTTACCAGGATAAAATGTTGTGTAGCTACAGAGCTTTTGCTTAAGAATCTCAGCCACCACCAGGAATTTCCTTAAAACCTCAGATCTGTTAGGTAACCGAATCAGCTTTGGCAGTAAGATAAGCCCAGCACTGTTGATGTGCACAGTATTTCTGCAGAAACACAGTTTACCTGTTTAGTTTTACTTGGTTATCTTCAAAGATCGTGGAACTCAGTGATAACAGTCACACTAAGATCATTGTATCATAAAATGTTTTGTGCTTACCACACTGAGAGATGCAGTAGCTCCTGCCCAAACCTGTCTGTGACCAGCATTCAGTGAGATTTATATTTACATGCTGGCATCATTCCTGCAGTGACCTCCAAACAAGAGCCAAAATTCTGCATGTGGGAGGCCAAGCCTCCTTCCCTGAGCACTAAGCATTGGGCACTTATCTCAGCGAAGTTCATGCATTTTGCATTGGTAACAGTAGAGTTTCACTCCCTGGTGTGCTCAGAGCAAAACTGAAAGGAAGCCAACCGCCTCTGGGCCAGTGAGGACTGATGTGCCTGGCACAGCCCAGCCACGAGAGAGAGATCTGTCTGCTCTAAGGGCTTTGCAGAGGACAAACCCATGCAAGGTGGTCCCAAGGGAACACGCAGGGAGTTCCAAATACTGGTCAAGGAAGGCTCAGTCTGAGGAGGGCTGAGGTTTTGGGAGCTGTGTTTGTTCACATGAGCCGAAGATGTGACTGCTTTTTTCCCAGGTATGACATTCTGAGTGCTAAAACCTGCATCAGCCCTTTGAGCACCAACTTCTATTCAGAGCCACATTTATATTTTTTTTTTCCCCCGGTATGCTTTATTCTCAAAACATTACTCTGAGATGATGTAAACCAGTGTAAGTCAGAAGAAACTCCTTTTTCCAACATGACTGTGAAAACAGTGAAAGAGGAGAATTAGAATTAGCTCTGCCAAACTCCCCCGCATGCATTTATCACACCTAAGTGGTAAGAGTCTGACAACTTGCTGGGGACTATGCACACATGAGCACATAAACGTGTGTCCTATGCACACAGAGAGACATATTTATGTATGCACACAGAAATCTTTTATTGTGTGTGTATTTCTGTGTGACTGAATATAAATACATATTTTTACAGAGAGAAAAAAAGAGATTGAGTACCTATAAGAAAATAACTTGGTTCTCCTAAGAGCTGAAATGCCCTCTGGGTGTGTTCGCCCCTCTTT
Organism: Perdix hodgsoniae; assembly: GCA_035772895.1. Taxonomy (NCBI): domain Eukaryota; kingdom Metazoa; phylum Chordata; class Aves; order Galliformes; family Phasianidae; genus Perdix; species Perdix hodgsoniae. The sequence goes on from JAPSGF010000032.1 coordinate 5,028,036, forward strand.
ACAAGAACAGAGGAAACCCAGAGAGACTGAAAAAACGCTATTTTTAGGAATAAATTTCCTAGCCTGTGCTACTAATACCACTGTAACTTATTACACTGAAAGTTATTTGGAATTTAATTAACTTGGCTTTTAATCCTGATTGTTTGCTTTGTTCTATCGTGAGCAACGAAAATGAACTGTGTACTTTCACCTTTATTACCAATCAGTGTCCAATCACTTTCAGTTTTGTATTTTCTAACATGTACATAGAGCTCCTGTGTACAAGTACAGATATTTCTCTGGAAGCCAACAATCCATTTGGTTAGTTGAAAGTAACGAATAAATAAAAACACAGGCAGTCTTTCTGCACTTTAAAACAATATGCTTTATACCGTCTTTGGGAATGAAAAAATATTCCTGTTCAGTTTAAAACCTGTAATTCAAGATTTCCTGCCTTTAATCTCGGGGACAAAAGTTAAAGGTCCACACAGAGCGCTTTGCGATGTTTCCACTAAAATGGTTCTCATGGCTGTGGATCAATGCAAATCCAAGTCAAATAAGTGAATCCACACTACCCAGACCTTTTTCAATTGCAGCCAGTCCGGCTAGTTTTAGTGCACTTTGACAAATCCCAGATACACCCCTGTAAAGGCAGGTCCATGTAATGCCTTCTAAGTGAGTGCCCTTTCTACTTCAGCAACTGTTAACTTTGTCTTCTCTTAATATAAAGCCTGCATCTGAGACGTCTTCAACAGGGAAGAACCTTTTCCCAATTCTGTCAACAGATGTTATTATTGAACAAAGGCAGACTGCAATTATAAAACATTACCTAAACCAATAGCAGTAAACCTGTTGATAAAGCTACTGCAGTAGTAATTATCCTTAAAAGAATAGTAAAAGCCTAAGTGCACTTAGTGACTGACACATGAAGTCAATGGTTTTAGTTGCCCTGTTGGCCTGATCCTTGGAACTGGGTAGAATATTTCAGGGCTCCCTAGAGCCACAGGAGTCCACTGTGTGAGGCTGAAGGGAGCACTTCCCTCTCTGCTCTTTATTCATAGCACTCAGCTTGTTCAGAAGCTGGTATGTTTCTGAAAGTATATATTGATGAGCGGTTCAATTCTGTTGAGTTTTAGCCAGATAAATTGTGTTGAATTTTGTAACTGTTAATGCTCAGCTGAGACAGCCAATTTCTCCCAAATCTGGATGTTGGAATTGCTTCTTAATCTCAACATATAAGTGATTTTTATGTGTAAATGGCAAAATGCTTCTCACATTATCCATGGTGATGCTTCCATGCATCCACTTTCCTGCTGTGGAGAACAAGCGTGACATTTCCCCAACCCAAAACTTCATTTCTGCGTACAGTGCTGTCACTTATTTGCTCCAAATTCTGCTTTCCAATTTGCAGATACTTCTTCTGTACCTGAAACTGAAAGGAAGAAAATCTCAACTTCATGATTGCATGGAGTTAGTTATGTCACTGCAGAACCCTTGACATGTGGAGATGAAATAGTGAGTGCTGCTATCAAAAAATAACTGTCTTCCAAGCACCCTTTCCTTTTAGAGGTAGCTTTCATTTGTCCTTAACTAGAACACGCTGCACATGTTTGCCTAGCTGTATATTTGTTTTCCATCAGAGATGTTGGGGTATATTTTAGTGCTTGAGTGGAAATCCTACTCAGCAGTATTTGAGAAATGCTGTGTTTGCTATCTAACAGTTTGTGCTAGTTATCACAGAGTCTAAAAGGATATCAGACTTCTGAAAATTTGTCTAATGCAAAACCAGCTGCTTGAGATCAATGTCCACATTGCAGACTTCATTCATTTTGCTTTTAAGTACCAGGGAAAGTGTCTGATTCTCTCTTAGTTTCTTTGTGTGCACCTCAGTTTGGTTTGCAACCAAAAGAATAAAGACCAAGGAATTAAATTTAAATTCTTGCAACTGAGTTTCATCATCCTTTCCTCGAATTTGAAATACATTGTTGTTAACATAACACTTCAAAATCTATAATATATATTTCAATCCATTTGTAAGTGGGCTTCTTTATTAAAGCACAGAAACCTAACTGCAAAATCCCATGGTAGAGGTCAGAGTTCTTGTTTTTTAGGAGATAAATATTATAGTTCAATCCCAGAATCATAGAATCATCTAGGCTGGAAAAGTCCACTAAGATCACTTAGTCCAACCGCAGCCCTCCCCACCATGCCCGCTGAGCCATGTCCCTCAGTGCCACATCTCCTGAACAGCTCCAGGGATGGTGACCCCATCGCCTTCCTGGGCAACCTGTGCTAGTTCACAACCACAAGTTTTGTATAAATTCAAGAAATTCTCTCTAAAATTACGTTTTGTAATACAGTGTAAACAGTCACCCCATTTTCAAATTTAAAAATAACACTCTGAGCTGCCACAGCTTCAGCCTGAAAGTAGTTTACACGCACAGAGCTGCCAGGATGCTGGGACGGTGCTTCCCCGCTCTGTTTTCATACACTTCAAATGTTAACCTTTCTTTAACCTTCATGCTTCTGGAAAAGTACACAAGGGATTGGAACCTCCCATACCCTCCACAACCACATGATGTCAGCGCAATGAACTCCTGTTTTTTCTTGTTACCAAGCCAATGGAAGAGGAAAGATTGCATGATGAGTGGGTAAACGAGCCCCCTGCTCAGATCTGCACAGCAGAGGCTCTTCCCTTTGCCTTGGGAAGAGTTAATCCCACCTGGCAAGGCTTTGCTGGAAGCATGGCTCGCTGCGTCACCGTGACTTCCCTTGCCGGCTGGAAAAGTTCACTGCTGCTGTTTGCTTAGGGCTGTGTCCAAAAGCACGGTCGCGCCCTGTCAGGGAGCTGCAAGTGTTGGCAGTGTTGGCTCTGGTACAGCCCCTAGGGACCAACAGGAGCACAATGGCCTGGCGTGGTGGAGCTGGAACAACAGGAAATGCTGAGACCAGCTCTTATCGTGTATTTGTTCACTTATAGATTACTTTAAAAGCTTTTTTTTTTTTTTTTTTTTTTTTAACATAGAGACTTCCTAGGAAATAGTAACTTCTGTAGCATGTCAAGAGAAGTTCTTTCAAGCCCACTTCTCTCTCTGATGGGTGTATGACTTTCCCATCAGATTGGTGCTTATTGAGCTCTGAAGTTTGCTTTTTTGTAAAGAAGTGCATAACAAATCTGCCTAAAATAAAGTGCTTCCAGGCTGGCTCACATTCTTAAATAAGGCCCAGATATTGCAAAGCCACGACTTTGATGCTGCTGTTGCACTTTATGTGTGCATTTTAGTGCTTGCAGAGCCAAATCCTGTGTCTGCAAAAGCTCTGTTTTTCAAAGGCATGCCGTGGAGACAAAGGTTGAAATCCAAATCTCTTCAGAGTAGTCTGCAAGTCTGCCTCTCCCTTCAGAAGCTGTAAATGTGTCTAAGCAAAAAGCAACAGTTCACCTATCTGCAAATAATGAGCTGTGGCAAAATTGCTTAAATAGCTTGTTTAAAACAGAAGGATATTCTGGTTCTGGGCACCAGCCTGGAATACTTTGGGGCTGGATTAGTATGCAGGATATAAAGAAATGAAAAGGCAAACTGTGGCTTAAAAATGTCATTGCACAAACATGCATGCATATTCTCTCAGGCCCTGCCTTGTGGTTCAGTATTGCAGCAAGCAACGATAATGATACAATTTCATAGCTCCACTAATCCCAAGGGATGCACAAAATGCTTGACAAACTGATGCTCCATATCAGCAAAAGGCCGGGTCTTTCCTTCTCATCTGTAGAGGAGCAGAAGAGATTATGGTACAAATATAGCAAAATCTTCCTGGTAAGCTCAGAAGCAAGTGGAAACATAATATATTCCATTCAATGAGTGCACTAAAATTTGTATTAATAAAGAAATTCAGACAACTTTACACTTAATTAGCAGACAAACTAGAATGGTTCCATATTGTTCTTGGGGAAGCAGAGCGTTTTAATAGGAAACAGAAATCATCTAGAAGACACAAAGGCCATTTGCATTCATAAATCCCAGATTCAGAAGAGAATGTGAAGGTCTCTGATCTCATTATTCTGGGGGAGAGAAAAACCCAGCCTTGGCAAACTTCATTTGTGAATCTTGTTGTCAAACTCTATTTTCCCTTTCCATTGCCTTTGCTTTTTGCCATTTGCTTAAGATTTTATGAATATATGCGATCCTAAACAACACCTTTTTAGAAGCAATGCCTGAGTAAAGAGTCATCATTTCTGAGCAATGGATTTTATTTATTTATTGGATTAATTCTGAGAGGTCTGCATTTTTCCTTTATTATAATTGTAAATATTATCAGACAAGGTGTATCATTTGCTTGCTTAGCACTAGGCTTACAAATCACTCTCTTGAAGCCAAAACTACCAAATTCAGTTGGCTTCTTTAACGGTAGAAAATGAAAAATTTTCTGTGTGATGTAAGCTTGCACATTACTAGGTCAAAACTTCACAAGTTTAATATGTTGAGATGTCAACTGTTAAAGACAAGAACAACATTATTTAATAGGTCATCAAAAGCTTGCAGAAAACTTCCAACTGATTACCATCTTTGGAACAAAGCAATCTAAAAGGCCAAGAAAGCAGAACATCTTGTGCTTTGAAGGTCCTGATGCAGGAGACACAGCTGCTTTGCAATGTTATCATCTGGTTTGTTTTTTTTTCCCCTTGATACATTTCTGCAACTATCATCAAGAGCTGTTTATAGGCTCAATTACAATTTCTTGTGAGAAAAGAACCTTAAATTTTTCTCAACAGTCACATCAACTATGATAAATTCTGGGAGTATGAAGGAGTATCTCCTACATATCTAATTCTACATAGAAAGGGGTGCAGGTACAGCATGCTGGCACTGATCCCAGTGCCCAAGGAATTATATCTATGCTGAGGAACCTGCAAGACTATGAGGCTGAGTGCCCAGTTCGGCACTGAGCTGGGGTGTTTGTGCTGCGTGGTCATTCCTCACCTAGCCATCTCCCAGAAGCAGAGCTGAAATCCCAGACAGAACACACACACAACAGCACCTATTCCAACAGGGATGCTGAGCTTCATGCCTTTCAAAAATCAGCTAAAACTATTCATTGTGGGAGAGCACCTGTGACAGTTGCAGTGTCATGGATTATTCAAGGTCATACAGTTGGCAACAGGACAAATGCTTTGGGCATCTGGAGCATACACAGGCTGCTCATCAATGTTATGGATTTATGTATCTCCTGCAGGTTTTGTTAACAATTGTATGGCTGGCTAAGTGGGTCAGACAAGAACGTATAGGAATTGCATTCACTGAACAAATTACAGTGTCCTAGACTTCAGAAACTTCTGTTATTGAGAAAATACCCTGTCTTGATCTAACATGTTTCAGGAAGGTGCCAGGGAAAAGACTAGAAGCGTTATAGCAACACCAGCTTAACTCAGGAGAGGGATTGCGTGCTGATAATTCAAGTCCCAAATGGGTAAAGGAAGGGGCTATAGAAAACAGTGAAGGAGTATTCATTGTTTCCTTGTAAACCTGGTAGAAGTCCATAGAGTAAGGCATTCCTGATTATCTGTTTGATCTCTGAAGGGCCATTTTTCATAATGCTTTTATTCAGGCAACAATGCTATTGTTCCAATAGCTCTGTCAGAGCTACTGAGCTGCAGCTTAACCCTGAGAGCGAGTGGGACCAGCTGAGGTAACAGGAAAGCCTGTGGAGCTCTGCACTGCATAAAGCATGAGCTCAGGGGAGATGAGAGGACCGAAAAAGAGGGCTACAGGGGACCTAATAATGACTCCCTGAGGAAAACTGCTGGTAAGAGCAATTAGCTCTGAATCTAGAAAAAGTCAAAACAGAAAGGAGAACAGAGGGTTTCTTTTAATTCCTCAGTGCCTGGGAGCCCTTTGGATGGGAGGTTAAGCAATACTTTAGCTTTCTAAGTAGATTCATAGAAAGATTCAAGTCAGGATGTTGAGGTTATTGATGGCCAGAGGTGTCCCCAGCCCCAGTTCATTCCAGGCTGGATGTGGCTCTGGGCAGCCTGGTCTAGTGGTTGGTGACCCTGAACATGGCAGGGAGGTTGAAACTAGGTGATCATTATGGTCCTTTTCAACCCAGGCCATTCTATGATTCTCTGATTTCTCATTATGGCACATTATGGGACAACTGAAGCATTACACTCATTACAGTCATTATGGAGAGCTACGGTGTATAAATATGACTGCAAGGGATATTTATTCTTTCACACAGGCTAGGAAGTGTTGTTCCATTTGTTGTGGTCAGGGTGGAGCTGACAACCTCATCAGAGACTTCAAAGAACCTCAAAGAAACTTAGTAAGAAGCTCAGGGTTCTCACGAACCCAGTCTGTTTGGGGGGAATGTCATGTCATACAGCTAGGAGTGGTTATGAGTCTGCCACTGGACTTCAAACAAGTCACCTAATTTCTCTACTGTAGTTCACCAGTGATAAACTACACACAGTGCATCCCCCATCATCTGTCAGTGCAAAGTCTTTTGATTTCACTGGGCTTTAGATTTAGCTCATGAAGGACCAGGTGAGGTAATGGAATGATGTGCTCTAAAGTCAAATGTGAATATTAGTGAATATTTTCCTCTGTTAGCAGAGAACTCGACTTTATTCTTTTTCATTTAAGCATAGCAACAGGGCATCTCAGCATCTCTAAATCAGGCTGTGCAGAGATACAAAAACAGGAAATTCAGAATTGTGCCCTTTTTCTTTGCAACTCCTTTAGCTCTGTGAATGATAGTTAGGCAAACAAAACACACTGCTGTACAGTGGTAAATAAACTGACTGATGTTCCTGTTAGGAATCCTTGCCATAAGTTTCACAGCAGAGAGAGCAGAGCAGAATCTTCCAGAAAATTGCTGGCTTTGGTGGTTACAAAATCATGCTGCTCCCTTTAAAACCCCATCTTGTGTGTTTACTAGGCAGTACCGTGAGTCTCTTATGATCTGTGTTATATTAAAATGTTTAATTACAGATCTAAGCTATGCTTTGCATTGTGACAGAACACTGTAAAAAGTCAAGTAACTTATACTCTGATAGGCTATCAGAGCAGTCATGCATAAGTTTAAATCCCTTTTCAGCAAGACAATACTTAAACTCTTTGATGAATCCAGGCCTATGCATTCAGCAGCTTCTTCCCTTTCTCAGCATGGATTTAGTTATGTGAAGCCAGAAATGCCCTTTGTATGTTTAGACTTTGGGAGCACATTCAGCTGGAGTCTAGCCTTGCACCTAAGGTTAGACCTCTGAAGTAATTCAACTCTGCTTGTTCTGGCTCTGAACAAAGACAAGCAGGGTTACGGAGTTATGTTACTCGCTACAAGTTGAGGAATCAGCTTTCCCTGTGGCATCATCCTCCCACTCCCTTTCCCAGAGAAACTGCACAACGTAAGTAAGGCTCGTGCCTTTGCCATTATCATTCTCTAGTGGCTCAGTTCCAACACGCAGCCATGTACCACCTCATTATTTATATCCTGCTAGCATCTTATTCAGTTCCTCAGCTTCCATCACAAATGCATTGGGATAACAGCTTTTTTTCCTGGATAAGAGGCTCATTATAACCGCAGCTTCTCTGCAGGGGTCAGCACCTCCTCCCTATGAATATCATAAGGTGCTCTGAGTGCCACCTCACCTGCAAATGGTATTTTTCCCTGCAGAGTGACTTCCCACAGGGTGCAAGCTGCTATTGGATTTCTGTGGTAATATTTTAATTTAATAACTTAATCTAAGATTTAATGGCTTTCTTTCTGTGCTTCATAGTATAATTAATTCATGTGATAGGAACTCATTAGACTTGGGGATCTGAGATACATCTGGGCATTAAGGGACTATGAACATGTAAACCTATATTAAGACCTACTGGAAGAGGGCAGATGCAGAACTATTCAAAAAACAGACTATTTATTATTAGAGATGAACAGAAACTACTTTCTTAATAGTTGGTCAATTCTTTTAATTATATCTGTAGTTTGTAATAATTTTGATAATATCAACGAAAGTCTGGTTCTCTGATGTTCAAGGTGGCTGAACCGTAGGCTTCCAGAGCATGGAAGATCTGGTCCAACACCTTCAGACAGTCCCATGAAGGCATGTGTGCTTACCCTGTACTTGTAGGCACTTTTGCCTCTTGAAAAATTAACTCAAGCAGATACTATAGAGACACAGGAACATCTTTGGGTCCCATGGATATGCTCCCCACTGCGTACCCAGTGCTGAGAGTAGGAAGCATTACGAAGGAGAGTGGTGCCAGCTGGCTTCTACGTGAGCCTTCTGTGTGAATTGTACTTGAAGGCCTATTCTCCACAGATATTATTTACGTAAGCACAGCACATATTTTTCTGTCTTGTTCTTTCCTTCTGGAGTCTGATCTTGCTCTGTCCAATATCTGTGGTGAGCCAGGTACACTTGTGTACCTGTTTTGCTTAATTAAATCATTTCCAAGGATTTGACTTATCTATTTCACGGTCCAGAACATCCTCATTTCATTTCCACTGACCTCTGGTGACTGAATTGATTAATACTATGTAAACACCTTGAGACCTACTGTCCGAAAAGAGTGGAGTTTGCCCCAGAATCTTGTTCAGAATAGGACAAGATAGAAGAAGCTCAGGAGCAATGAAAAACTAGATCCCAGACTTTTATATTATCTTGAGCTAACTTGGTGGATGCCTCTTCCTTGAAGACATTTCAGGTTGGGTAGGATGGGACTCTGAGCAACCTGATTGAGCTGTCAATGTCCCTGTTCATTGCAGAGCTGTTGGACTAGACAAAATGTAAGGGTCCCTTACAACTCAAATGATCGTATGGTTCTAACAACTTGGTTCTTAACAGTAAATTTCCATTGATAATCTTGACACAAGCAACAATTCAAGTTCCAACACGGGGACTGAGCACAGTCCTTGGTAACATAATGACTCATGAGGCAAATGGCTCTTATTGAGTGTTTGACATGGATTTCTAGCAAGCTCCTTACAGTTCTAATGAGCCCTGCTGGCTTTTCATGTCCAAAGGGTGCTCTGAGTAATCTGTTTGTATATGGCTTCCTGATCAGGGCAGTCAAGCACCCTTTTGAGCTAGTACTGGGGAGAGGCCTATATAACTGTTAGGTCTAGCAAATAGCTGGCAATGTGTGGCCAACAAATGCAACAGTGTGCACAAAAGGGGCGAAGGAACAGCATACAGATGCTCAGCAATGGTGGCGATATGCTACAGAGCAAGGTCACCTGTACTACTGGAGCAGCTGTCCATGGAATATCTCACAGCACAGCACAATCCCCACATGCAGCACAAGCTGAGGGAGTACATGAGGTGCCTGCTGGACCAATGTTAGCTGGGGGTCTGCAGGACTTCCACAGACAGAGACTGGGGCTGCACTATCCAGACACAGTCAGTTCCAGCTGGCTTCAATGCCCCCACCACAGTGCACAGCTGAGCCCAGCACCAAGACTCTGCTGTATCTTTGGGAAAAGCAGATTTCAGCAATGGCAAGAAGGTTCTCTGCAGTAGATTACACAGGGAAGGATCCGTGCAGATTTTGAATATCTCCAGAGAAGGAGATTCTACCACTGTTCTGGGCAGCCCGTTCCAGTGCTCTGTAGCCCTCATAGTAAAGAAGTTTCTCTTCATGCTTTTATGAAATTTACTATGTTCCAGTTTGTGCCCAGTGCCCCTTGTTCTGTTGCTGGACACCACTAAAAAGAGCCTGGCCCTAACCACTTGACTCCCACCCATTAGATGTTTACATGCATTGATAAGCTTACCTCTCAGTCCTCTCTTTTCCAGGCTGAACAGCCCCCAGATTAGTCAGCTTTCCTCATACAGGAGATGCTCCAGGCCCCTGACCATGTTTGTGGCCCTCCACTGGACTCCAGATGTTCCATGTCTTTCTTAAACTAAGGAGCCCAGAAATGAACATAGTATTCCAGATGTGGTCTTAACAGAGCAAAGCAGAGGGGGAGAAGAACCTCCCTCAACTTGCTGGCCACAGTCTTTGTAATGCACCTCAGGATACCATTAGCATTTTTGGCCACCAGGATAAGTATTGCTGTAAGGGCAATGCAGCAGCGCACAAGAAGTCACAGAGGTTTATGGAGTACCTCAAGAGTTTCCTGACTGATTGGGTAGACAGTGAGGGAGAGATGTTTTCTAGAGCATACCTGCAAACAAGGATGAACTGGTTGAGGATGTGAAGGTTGAGGCAGCCTTGGCTGGAGGGACATGAGACGAAACATGGCAAATAGCAAGATTTCAGCCTGGGCTTCAGAAGAGCAGAACTCTTGCCTGTTCAGGGCCCTGCTTGAAAGGACCCCATGGACACAGTCCTGGAGAGAAGGGGTTTCAGGCGAGCTGGCTGATATTCAAAGATCACTTCCTCCAAGCTCCATAATGGTACATTCCTCCATGCAAGAAGCAAAGGTGGCAGGAGGCTCGTATGGATGATCAAGGAGGCCTTGACAGAAGTAAAACATATAAAAAGAAGTCTATAAGAGGCAGAAATTTGCCCACAGAGATCATAGTTTTCCATTCATAGAATCGGACTGGATGTCAGCAACCTGTTCTAGCTTCTCATGCTTGGAGGACAATCTCCAGAGGTCCCTCATGCTATTACAGATTTTCTCTTTTTCTACAAACCTGTTGCCCCCCCTCAGCACTCCCTTCTAGTGCTTAAACACCTCGATCTGAATCAGAATCTGGCTCCTGCCACAATGCCAAGCTTTGGGGAAGAAAGTACATAGTAGCCACTCTTGAAAATTAAAATGAGACCACCTTCATGTATAATGAAAATCTGATGAGGCAATAGTGGTGGGTGGTCCTCCTATATACAGTATCATAGAGATGTGAGCACAGTTTCAGGATGGAGAAAGATTGCAATTTCATTTCCTCTTATGCCTGAGTAGGATTTAAATTCCCATCTATCACTTCCACATTTTTGTGAGGTGAGGACTTTCATGAGTGCTCTTGCTGGACGTTGTCTGAAGCACAGCAAAGAGATAACTAATGAAGGAGCCTCAGTACAGAAATCCCACTGCTCAGAGCAGCCAGCCCTGAGAGCAAAAATATCATCACAGTTTGTGTCCACCTAAACGCCTTTTACATCAGCCTATTTTTGGCTCAGGTGTGAAGTTCTGAAATAAAAGGACAGTGCAAATGACATTTTAAAGAAGTTCCTGCTCAGCATCTGAGGTCATGAACATTCTGGGAGCAGCCACAGTGGTATGAGGCTTCTCTATACCGTATCCTTCCATCACTGTGAAAGAAGACATCAGCTGTGTTGCTTCATGTAATTGGAGAACCTTATGGTGAGAAAAAGGCCCAAAACTTCAAGATACTGCAAAAAAGGTAAAAATTAATAAATCAAGCTTCAGATTTAGTGATCTCCAATGCTAGGTGGCAGCTGAGCAGGAATTCCAGGATATTGATTCAGACACCTGAGTGACATTTTTGCTTCTTCATGCTATTTTTCAGATCTAATATCAGACACCTGAAAATTCAGGCATTTGCAGTCACATAGAGCACAGCTGGGTGTCTCACACATCTCATTCGAAACCACCTAAGGCTGCACTAGAGCTAGAAATTAAATATTATGGTGAAATCCCACCTGTGGCCCTGATCCTTAGAAGCTGCTGTCTTTGTTACAGTGATCTGTCTCACTGTCACACCTGTGAGAAGGCCATCAAGGACAGCTGCAACCTCCAGAAGACCTAACTCTCCACCAATACTCTCAGCCAAGGACCACCTTGTTACAGCTGAATTTCCTCAGGAAGGTTTCACTCAAAGTATTCTTACTTTAACTGACTCTATGCTTTTGCATGAGATTCAAACAACTTCTAGTCAGGACCTCAGGGAAGTAAGGTTCAGTCACTGTATCACTGTCTTTGTAGTCATGGATGTGTACATGGTGAATAGCTTTGACAAATTACATGCCATTGTACACGGTGTGACTACTTATTAGTAGGCAACACATCATTCCCATCCCATGCCTGGAGTATCACACAAACCAAAAAGTTGTACAGATTTTCCCTGGAGCTTCCCCAGGAGCTCTGATGTTCGCTCCTTTCTCCTTCTCACAAACACTACATCTGTTCTGTTAGCAGTTGCTGGCACACAGGACAGACCTGGGTGCCAACTAATACTATATGATCTTTTTCTGAATTCATTTTCCACTTTTTAAATTAAATTATGTGCCAGATCCTCAGATTTAATACAGCCATTGCCTATTAATCAGTTGATGGTCTGGCCTTGTATAGAAGTTTTGTTGTTTTTTTGTTTTGTTTTTTTTTTCCTTTTGAGCATGATCACAACTAAGGAATTACATTTTGATCTGTCATGTGAAACCAGTGAAAACATTGATTGTTTTGTGCCTGATGCATCCGTCATGAAGGAAATCACTACAGTTTTCCAAACAAACCAGAGAAAAAACATTCTGTTCAGAAAAAAAAAAAATAAAGAAAGAAAGGAAAGAAAGATTATGAAAGATACTATAAATCTTTTATTTCTTTTTAGTTACTATGCAATGCCCTTCATTTTGAAGGAAATGGTACAATCAATGATCTGTACTTCTTTCTCAGGAAAAGAAGAGATATTTGCACTAACAATTAACATTCATTGACAAAAGACAGCTTACAGAAAATGCTCATGGAGTTAAAATCATATTTTGTGATTACACTGGCTATTGTAGATGATTCCATGAAGTATTACAATATCAGGAATTTCAGGTGTGCATTGAAAGGAAGCTTCTAATTCAACAATAATGCAAAAGAACCACCTAAACCACTGATGTTTGAAGAAGCTACTCTGATTTCTTCTCAGCCACAGTTAAAAAGAAGAGTCTGATCCAGAGAATCTAAGTCCATGATACAATAAACCTTGCCTTATCACCGCGCATTACTTTATAGAGTAGCCAAGTGAACACATAAATAACAGTAGCTTTCTCACCAATAGAAACTGCTGCTGGAAACCACACATTTCCTACTTTTAGTTACTCATATCTGATCAGTTGTGTAAGATTCACTTTCAAAGGAAATATTTGTTCCTAAATGGCTGTTGGAATTACAGTTATGTGGTTAATTGTCAGGAAAGCACAGGTGGCAAACGACTCAACAAGCCTCACACACCCTTTGGTGAGACCCAAAGGGACAAAGAAAGAAAGAAAAAGAAAACCGCTGTTACGGTCAAAAATCTGAAATATATTCCACACAGAACATCTTTCTGGTACATGGAGTGAAGTATTGAATTTAAAAGAACAAAATAGTAAAAGCGTGCCTAGAGCTGCATTTATACAAAACAATTAAAGTTTACTTCCATAGTCCTTCGGTCTGAAGAATATACTTTTCTGAGCAAAAGCTAGTTTTTGAAGTAGCTTCTGTGTTTTTTTGTTGTTTTTTGTTTGTTCCCCCCCCCCTCCCCATCTACCCTACGACTGTGTACTGTGTTGTCCAGCTGAGCTACAGAGAGCTGTAATCAATACTTCATACTCACACAGACTCAGGGAAACTTGAAATAGTCTTGTTTATATCTTTGTTCACTATCATGGAAGGTAAGTGTCTGAATTGTGTTTTTAAAACTACTCAACCAAGGAATAATTGTAGGCTGCATTATAAAGCCATTTCTGTGGCATTATTTGCATCAAACCTACCGATACTCTGAGGAAGTAAGACTGCTCATCTCCATTTCCTAACTGGAACTACTTCTGCATGTCTGGGGCTGTCTTGCCAGCCTTACCACGTGCAGAATGACATCCACAGCAGTCTTCCCATCGGTAACAGCGCATACATCTAAATGAGTAAATTCATATAGGGGAAGTTCAAGCACAACAAGACAAGGACACCAGGAAGCAGTCTGCACCACGACTGTTGGCTTAGCATGTAACTGCTGTGTAACGTGTTTGCCTCACCACTCGCTGAGTCAGTGCTGCTCATGGATTTTCAGGGGGAAACCGAGGCCAAGCTTTGGGCTGGATGCCATCTGCTTTGTTTGGACAAGGGCACTTTGAGGAAGAGCTTCCACAGTGCTGCTTGTGCCCTCCCCAAGAACAGGCAACATCAGATCCTCCACATTCCCACCAAAGACCTCAGATCAAGATTCCAGCCTTATTCAGACAGAAATGCAGACACTTAACTTCAAGCACATTATGAGCTTTGAGGATTTTTCCAAGTGGCTCAACTCAGCACAGGCCTTGGGCTGAACCAGAAGCTCTACAGAAGGTTCACACCTTCACTTCTCTACCTTAAAGGATGAGCTCAGAGAACAGCACTTCCATTTATTCTCCTCCCCCCCCCCTTTTTTTTTTTTTGAGCAACAGAAAAATCTTTAACTACACACACACAAAAAAAAAGGTCTGTTTTCACCAAGATATTATTTGATTAAAAAAAAAAACAAACAACAAACTGCAGAAATCCCAGTGTAGTCTGCAGAAAGTAAATGATTACAATAAAAACAAAAAAAAAACAAAAAAAAACAAGAAGCTAAGCAACTGTGATGTGCTCCTATGGCAATTCTAGTCCACCTGTTATGAGCCATGGCTTTAAAAACCTGCCTGCTTAGAAATGTTTGCAGTGGTGTTCATAGCACCTATTGAATAACACTGCCTAATCAACAGGTAGGGAAAAAAAGAAAAAGACCCACCTGTTAAAGATTCAACAGTCATTAGCTGTTGGGGTAAGAAATCCCTGTCAGGACATAGAAAAAACAACAAAACCACTCTTAAAAAAAAAAAAAGGGGAACAATGTAAACTCTCTTTTGCAAATAATGGAGTTGCAGGAGACAGAATAAATCCCATAACTTCCAGAACAATGTATTCCAAGTATCTACATTTCAAGCACTGAACACCTGAACTGCAGGCGGCAGACAGGTTTTGTAACGCAGCTGACTGCATGCCAGGCTGCTTTGCTGCGAGCAAAGCCCTCTGCTCAGCTTTCCATCCTAGAGGGCTATGCAAGCTCTGGGATTCTTTATTAAGGCCTTTATGCCTGCATAGGAATTGATCCCAAGAGGCATGACCGGTACAGGGAAGCACCAAGATCAGCACAAGACATGATTTCAGTTGGTCAAAGAAGCTTTGCTCTTTGTTCTCAAACAGATTTGGTCCTCCCCCCCCCCCCCCCCCCCCTTTTTTTAAAAAAAAAAAAAAAAAAAGAAAAAAAAAAAAGAAAAAAAACACAGAAAACAAAGCCAGACCATGCAGGACATCTCAGAAGGAGAGAAATGGCTGTGTGTCATAGTTCTGATGTTTCAGACACAAGGGAAAAATATTTTCACAACTAGTTTACTGTTTAGTACCCTGTAGATACATAATATTTGACATTTATAGCAGTTTCTATTTTTTATGACCTAGAATATATTTTAGATCATTAATGAAAAATAAACCCATTCAGAGGACTGGAAAATAATGTGCATAACAACTTACTTTCAAATGCAAGGTTTTGATGAATTTTTTTTTTTTTCAAAAATATCTGTAAGAAAATATTATTTTACATATATATATTACACAGAGAAATAAACTTTGTTATGTACAAAGGTCAGTATGAAAGAAACAACAGGCAGACATTTACTTGTGGTCTAGATAACCTCAGTGGTTGTATACGAGTCAGTACAGCACAGTCTCCATTCTCTTCTGGACTTTTTCTGTGATCATCTCAGCTTTCAGCATTTAGTTGCTGTATGAAAGCTGCACGCATCCCTCCATACACAAACCCTATTGCAGTCAGATATGGGTTGTTGCTATACTTTTCAAAGCAAGGTTGCACAATTGCTTGACAGCCACACCAACACGAGTATGACTCTACTGCATATTGAAGAAAACCATCAGTGCAGTCACCTGAGCTATAGCATTCTAACAGAGCTGGGTGTTAAATTCTCTTTTGGATTTGAGCATTTTGCAGTCCAAAATGAGAACACAGTCATTAGCAAACACTGTATGGTGTATTTGCATAACCTTAAAGCCACATTTCCTCTGGAAGCAAGGCTGAAGGAGTTTATCACAGCTTTGTTCCCCTCCAGGTTATGTATCTCTGGAAGAAAACAACTCAGATTTATTTAAACCATATTGTTTGTTACTTTATGTAGTTCTAACTAATCAAAAATAGGCATCAACTTCTTAATCAACAACCTTTGCTCCCAAGGGGCAGAAAGGACACGGAGTACTCTGCTATTTGTGGTATAATCATAAACAACCGCAGGGAAGACGGCAGTAACAACGCTTCCAAGTTTACAGCATAACGTTAACTGCTGCTATTTAAATGAGCTCAAGCTTATCTTCAGGTTCACTCTTCACTATTGTGCTTTTAAAGGGAAGGAATTTTGTATTGTAAGTGGCATCCAAATCTGTTTGCTCACACACTTAAGATCTCAGGACAATGATCTGATGGTGCCCACGTGGGAGAACAGTTCAACAGCTGAAAGCAGAATTCAGGGACCATTCAAAGGAGGCTGCGCCCCCCAACCCACTGAACGGGGGACCTACACAACAACTCCCGAGGCATATCCTCTCTTCTAGTGCTATAGCTCAGCTGCACATCATAAAAATTAGTAGAAAATAGGGAAACATGAAGTCTCTAAAGAAATTGCTTTGTGATAAAGGGGGGAATAAAATGAACACCCCAACCTCCCTGCCTTTCATCCTGCACTCCTTCCCATCGCAGGGAGGGAGTGCTGCTGTGCAAGACCTGCTCCACACTCCCAGCCATGAGACCACCACCTTGAGGGGCAGCTTACTGGAGATGTGCTGGTACACACGAACAGCCTGCTTCTATGCTCACCACAGATGTCATCACGATCTCTGCTGTTTGCTTTGGGGGAAGCCTGTAACAAGCTCCACTAGAGCTCAGTACATTCCTGTAAGAGCCCAAGCACGCACCAATGCGCAGACTCTGCAATCAGGGTTGTGAGCTCCCTCCTTCCTGGGACTGGTGAGCAATAACAGCTGCTCTCTCCCCAACAGAACCACGTGCTGCTAGCAAAGGCAGAGCTCCCCCAGCCCACCTGCACATTTCTATTGAGAAAGCACCAGGCACATCAAAAGCATTTCACTGAAGTCAGCACTGATTTCTCCCTTGCACCTCCTGGGGAGCTGGCCACCTATGCATGAAGCCTAGCACCACACAAGCAAGCAAGCAGCCTGTTGCAAGACCAACCAAGCCACAACTGAAGAGAAACAGGCAGAGAAGGGACAGCAATGTATCACACTTCCCAGCTACCAACTGATCATATGCTCAGATAAACATGGCCATGTCCTGAAGTTGTTGGCTCTTTAATAGTATTAAGTACTTTTAACTTCTGCCAATAAGTAGATGTCAAAGGCATTTAGCATCCCATAGGGTCAGGCCTACTGGCAGATGGTGGAGGGAAGGGCTGGCACAGAGGAAGGGAAAGAGGTGGGAGCAGAGAAGGATAGAGTTGCCCTGAGTTTTATCCTCTACAATAAGTCAGTGGTTTTTATCATCGAGCACTGAAGGAGTTAAGCACTAAAGCACAGACACTTAATCAGCTTTCCCCCTTCCTTTCACATGTGATCGGAATGAAGCTGCACTGAAATGGCCCAAAGGGTTTATAACAGCTCAATTTCGCAGCCTTCCGTTTTAATCCCCATCACCCAGCCCGAGCAGCATGGCGGTGCTGAGGCACTACTCCACAGCAGTCTGGGCACCTGGGTGGTGGGGATGGTCTTCCTCATCCTCCTCGTCCTCTTCCTCTGCAGCCTGCAGGTGGCTGGAGAGCTCCTGGATCACGGCAGCCCTACCGATCTGGTCATTTCTCCTCTTCTCCATAATCAGATCCTCCAGGCTCTGGAACTCCAGCGTGTGGCTGCGCTTGTCACCCAGCCGGATCTGCAGGCGGTAGGGCTGCTTGCCGATGCGCAGCTCCCCGCCGATTTTAAACTCCCGCTTGCCGTAGCGGCACCAGGCAGCAAAACACTCCGAGTTCCTCCAGCTCAGGTCCCGGTCCTTGCAGCCCACCTGCTCCAGGGCATTGCGTACCACCACAGCCGGGCTGAGGGGTTTGTAGCGGTACAGCTGGTTGGCAATGCGGCCTCTCCTGCCCTGGCTGGCATCGGTGAGGAAGCTGTTCACCACCTCCAGCCTGTGCAGGTGCACAACCTGGAAATCCCCCACATAGACCACCCAGTGCGGGTACTGGGCCTGGCACACAAACTCCACCAGGTCTCCCGGTTTGCAGCGGTTCAGCAGGTTCTCCGGGGTGTAGGTGCTCAGGTGTCCCCTGCCTCCTTCCTCACCCTCCTCCGGCAGGGCGTCCTCCTCAGAAAAGCTCTTCTGGTAGATGCACTCATCCCGGTAATACACAGAGCACTCCACCTCGTGCAGCTGGGGATCATAGGGCTGCAGGGCAGGGTGCTCACCCCCGAGGTCGTGCCCCGAGTCCTGCTGCTGCTCCAGCTCATCGTCATCATTGGAAAAGATGTAGGAGACCCCGATCCTGGGCCCTTCGTCTCTGTCTATGCCCGTTGGGTCAGCCGTGGGAACTTCCTTGTAGTTCAGATGGGTCAGCTTCTCCACCTGGTTCCCCATGCCTGCTGTAACGACAGACACACAGCAGGGCCATCAAGAGGCCAGAGAGACAGCAGAGAGGAGAATTTAGAGCACGGTCTTCAACCCCCACTTCACGCTGCAACACGTGAAACCCTGAGAGCACCCGAGCAGGGATGAAGGCGATGGCCCCGGACCACCGCCAGCGCCCAGCGGCGGGCGAGGCAGCACGGCCACCTGTTAGACGGCAGCGAGGAGGAGGAAAAAGGCGCCTCAGGAGCACCGAGCCACCTGTTAGGGGCCGAGGGCGCGGCTAAAAGGGGGACTGGAGGTCCGAGCTGGAGACGGCGGAGTTCCACCCCCCGCGGAGGTGAACCTCCCCGGTGCAACTCGCCCCTCCGCCGACACCGGGCGGCCGCAAACTTACCGCGGAGAACGGCAGCGCGGCGCCGAGCGGCTTTAGGGCTCCCGGGCGGAGGCGGCGCGGCTCCCGGGGGCGGGTGCGATCATGGCCCCCCCGGCCCCGGCCCCAGTCCGCGCTCCCCGCAGCAGCAGCGCCCGCAGCCGCGCTGCCGGCACTCGGGGCTGTGCAGGAGGCGCGGGGAGGCACGGCCGCGAGGAGAGAGGCTGGATCCGGCTGCGGACGCCCCGGCGAGAGCTCAGCCCCCAGCATTTAAAGAGGCAGCGCTTTTTTTTTTCCCCTCTCTCTTTTTTTTTTCCTCCCTTCCGTCTTTCCCCCCTCCTTCCCTTTTTCCTCCTCCCCGCGCCTTTTTCTTTCCCCTCGCCCTACATGTCAAGCGCTCTGCTCCCTGCCGAGGCAGATCCGCGGGTGGAGGTCGGACGGGCTCTCTGCGCTTACGGCTGCGCGTGCAACGCGCTCACCCACCGACTCGCACGCGCGCTCGCACGCGGCCCCTTTAAGGGAGCGCTGCCATGAAGCAGCCCAGCCCGCCGGTTCGGCGAGGGGTTGGGATAACCGGGAGCCGGAGTTTGCTCGGGACGGCGCCGGGAGGCGGCGGGAAGTGTCGTGCGGGGCCGTGGGGTGATCCCGCTGCACCCCTATGGGCATCCCCGCCCGCAGCCCCGCCGGGAGCTGCCGGCAGTAGCGGGGAAGTTGTAACGCAGCGCAATCACAGAGCCCGGCTCTCCTGGGCTGACTCGGTGCCTTGCATTCCTCCATGAGTGCAGCGTGTAATTAGTTTTATTAATAAATCTCTTTTCTTTCCGACTCCAAGAGATCGCTCTCTTTTTCAATATAGAAGATGATGATTTTTTCCCCCTGGAACGGCATTATCGAGACTGGTGGGAGTATTTCTGCATTTCGGAGAGCACAACACAATATTCTGCTTTTTCATTAATACCCAGTTAGGCTGCTAGGTGGGTATTCTTCCTATTTCCACACGCGCTGCTAAATCCATGCTGTTAAAATAGACTACGGAGGTAATTTATGGGAGCTAGGAGTAATGTCTTTAATTTTGTCTCATTGTCTGTTGCCTTGTAATTTATAAACCCAACTGCACCCCGTTGCTCTGAGGATTCACTGAACGGCAGGGAGTGCAGGAACAGGCGTACTGTTATGGGGTGCTGGGCGCTGCCTGTAGGCTCAGAGAATGCCATTTCCATCTGGTGATGTACTGCCGTGGCTTCAGATACAGCCACACGTTTTGGTGTGGGGAGAGGAGATGGGGAGGGGGAGATGTGTGCAGTGCTCCCTGGGACAGCCCCAGTACTGCAGCAAGTGATGGGCAGCTGAATGGAGACCTCGTGTTTTGGGTCCCCTGGTGGCTCGATTCATTTTTCATCTCAAAGAGGTTTCAGACAACCTCAGCTATAGCAGATGTGCTCCAGCCCCAGCACTAGTTGAGGAAACCTCTACAATGTGGTGAATGTGGATGTCATTTTTCAGCACTACAGTTCCTCCCTCCCTGCACTGCGCTGCTTACTGGTGTAGATACAGATGCTGCCAGACAAAAGGGGGCCCTGCTCCATATGGCTTTGTAAAATTGCTTTACTCCTGAAGAATGGGCACGTGTAAAGATGAGGTTCTGCTGGAAGGAGGAGCTGGACTGAATATAAAAGTGACTTTTTCATTTTCTTGCATTTGTGCTGGAAGCTGTGTCTTAGCATCCTACCTTACCATCTTTGGAACAGTTTTATTTTGTGACTACAGTGGTTGGGCAGCCCTCTGCTGAAGGCCAGGATTCCTTTTCAATCTGCTGCAGTGTGAAGAAAGCTGTGTCCATGCAGGGGCTCAGCATTGCCCAGAGGAGCACTTGCATGTGCCTGCACATCCATGTATATTTGCTGCTGTCTTTTTCTTCCCATCTGCTTCAACTCACCCCAGTGCTTAATTTTCCGCACCTTGTCAGCTGCTTTGATCTCTTTGATCTCTTTTAGTTTCCTTTCAGTGGCTGTTCCTCAGAATCCACATTCTCTGATCAATCTGCTTTCCACGATCAGAAACCTTAGGCAAGTGTTTTTATGTCGCAGAACCCATATGTAATTGCATACCGTGCCTGTAGATAAGGCAATGGATGGAAAATCCACAAAGGACTTTTAGTGTCTGTATATCACCTGGGCTGGTGCCTAGAATTACGATGCTTAAAACTGCCGTGTGCTTAACTTCTGAGCCTTGAAGCAGCCAACCTGCATGGGCACCAGGGCTGGGGGTGGTGGCAGTGACATGCTGTCTTGGTAAATGTGTTTTTAAAGAGAGCACTGACCTCTTGCATAGCTTTTGCAAAAAGGTCTTTCGTGCTTATCTGCTAAAGATAATCCAGTCTGTGGATCTTGAGTGAAGGGAAGACACGCTGCACAGCGCTGAGCTGGAAGCCCAAGCTGCAGTAGGGCAGAGTTGAAGACACACCTCTGACCTTGCTTTGGATGTTCTTCAGTTACAAGAGTGCTTGCTCAGCGAGCTGCTATTTGGAAACCAGTTGTGAGGTATTCAGCTCTGGCCACATGTCACAGAGGGAACCGAGTGCTGTGAACCACATACAGCTGTGCTATGTATCTGCAAAAGTCAACAG
This sequence comes from Perdix hodgsoniae, assembly GCA_035772895.1. Lineage (NCBI taxonomy): Eukaryota > Metazoa > Chordata > Aves > Galliformes > Phasianidae > Perdix > Perdix hodgsoniae. The sequence goes on from JAPSGF010000032.1 coordinate 5,049,540, forward strand.
GAATGTCTACGCTTTCAGTACTTATTAGAGCTTATAAAAAGATGGAGAATTACTTTTTACATGGTCTGACAGTGATAGGACAAGGAGGAATGGATTTAGGTTAGATGTTAGGAAGAAATTCTTTACTCAGAGGGCGGTGAGGCACTGGCACAGGCTGCTGAGAGAAGCTGTGGATGCCCCATCCCTGGAGGCATTCAAGGCCAGGCTGGATGGGGCCCTGGGCGTTGGTCAGACACACCATGACAGGGGATTGGAACGGAGTGAGCTTTGAGGTCCCTTCCAACACAAATCATAAGGTAACTCACCAGGGTCACTGCCTGATCCCAGTTGCTCATCCAGATTGCATAAGTATTTGTACATTTTAGATTCTCTTTTGGAAGTAAATCAGTCCTGGCACAGACAAAACCTAGGTGTGGTTTTAGGGCTGGTTCACTCCAGGCAGCCATATCATCTGAGTCCCTGTAAAGATTGCAATGAAATGGGTGGACCTGCATGAGGTCTGGCTCCCTCTGCTCAGCACAGCCCTCCAACATTTTCCCAGCTGAATTTGCACATCCATATGTTCTTAAGCTATTGCTGAGTGCAGAAACGCATATCTTTGGCTTCATGTCGTAAAAATACCATCCTAGTGGGTTGCAGCATGGCTTGTAGGATATTTTAAATGTTTGAAATTTTGATTGCCCATAACATGCACTCCAAATAGTATTTTTCTGTCTAGGGACAAAAAAACTGCCATGATGCCAGGCTCTTTGGAAATTCGGAGCTGCATTGCTATATAGTCCAATGATATATACAGTCCACAGAGATAGCTCTACCTCTTGGCTTAGTGACTGTGGGTCATGGAAGGAGAAGATAAATTTGTAGCAGTCCCTGTGGCTATATAACTGATACGGAATCATAAGAATCATGGAATTATTAAGGTTGGAAAAGGCCACTAAGATCATCCAGTCCAACCATCAACCCATCACCACCATGCCCACTAAACCACATCGCTCAGTCCTACATCTACTCATTATTTGAACACCTTCAGGGATTCTTCCACTTCCGTGGGCATCAGCCTTTCTGATCCAGGGACCTCTGCAGTGATTGCTCTAAACATCAGGCCTGTAGTTTTGAGAATGAGGTATCTAATTTGTTTTGTTGCTCCATTGTATTTAATCTTACACGCATCCTACACTGAGGACTAAAAAATGTGATGTTAACTTGAAATCATACCTCATCCTTACTTGAATGTGAAATGCTGTGTTGCCATTGTTATTAAAAATATATCCACTATGAGAAGATATTCTTTTTGTGTGTATTTATGTTTTCTTCTTAGTGACCAGTCATTCGGAGCACGACAAGGTTTGGTGTCACAGTCTGTAAACAAGCTGTGTTTACAGGAATTCACCCAGCTGATGGCTATGACACACTTGAATTATTTAATTGTATCAGTTTCTTTTTATTTCAGTAGAGTTTTATGAGAACTAAGATAAAATATACTCTGTTTGGCATGTAAGCATTCTGCTGCATCACAGCCTTTGCAAACTAGAGTGCTTAATTGCTATGCTGTAATTAGGGGCACTGAGGTTATGAAGCACATCCTAGTGAAGTCCATGGGAGTTCTTCCACTGATTTCTGTAGAAGTCAATCATACCTTAATTGAGGGAGGTGTGGGACCTGAGAGCTCCTCAGCTCAGTTCACCAAAGAAGTTTAGATATTGAGTTGTAACATCTGCTTTGTCACCTCTTTGCCTTCCAGTGGAAGCCTCATCCCTGAATAAGGCACCGTAAAGCTGTGAATGCCACTTGAATGAGATTCATCAAAGCCAGCATGCCAGAGCAAGGTGGCAGGGAACAGAAGAGAGCTAGTGTCCTGACAGCTGTTGGAAAGCACTGCTTCCTTTCACTCCTGTTACAGCCTAATACTCCTTCAAGGTTAAGTGCTTTAATGAGGTTGGCTGTTTCTCACACTGATGCCTTGTCAGTTAATAAAATGCATTAATATTTCACATTGTTTCCTTAGGGTATGAAAGACCAAGGTTGAAGCCTCTCATCTTGCTGAAGGGACTTGAACCACTATCTCCCAGGAGAGTGCTGGAAGCCACCAGACTGTTTGCTATTTTTGAGCAAGTTGTGCTCTGTCTGTCCCACTGAAGCAGTTCATTAAATATCCATTCAGTCAGATGGAAAAAAGAAAAAGAAAAAAAAAAAAAAAAGAATGACAGTAGCTCTGAGATCAGGTGCAGGAAGGGGATGAGATTGCTTTGAGATTCTCTGTAATAAATATTCACATGTCTCATGATGGTGGAATACCTTCATCAAGAGTCATTCAGGCAGGCCCACCAGAAAGATCTGAAAGTTTTGGTTTTAGGGCATGCTTACGGGTGAGTTTTGTTCATCTCTTCTCAGAGTAGAGCTTAAGCCTCTGGGTCTCACGTATCCTGCATGACTGCCATAACCCAGTTGTTGTTGGATATCTGCTCATCATTGTTCTGTTGTGTTAGCCATTCTGATACATCCATTGGATCAGACTACAACTAATTTGTGATTTGTTTTTAAGCTTGTCTGTGAAACGTGTTGATCTGTGCCTGTAGTCACTACTTAGTGACTCTGCGTTTGTGTCAGGAGAAATGTTTGGAATTTAGGTAACCACAAAATCTATGTACCCCAAAATGTGGGCAAATATCATGAGAACTTTGGTATTTTTAACTTTTCAGATTTGTGTTATTGTTATTTGATATAACATAAGGCATATAATGAGTGTCAGGAAGGTGACTACCTGAACTGAGATCTTAGTGTTTGTTTCTCCATTTTGCCTGAAAGGCTTCGATGATGTTAACAGGTTGGCATCTGTGTGCTTCCAAACATACCATCTTTGGCACTTAGTATAGCATAGCATGGGCCACATTGTATTCAAGACCTGAAAATTATCAAAAAGAGATCTGCATTTTGAGAGCAGAGAGTGGAAACTGTGATTGCTGTGTTTTATCACATCAGCAAACTGTTCAATTTTTCTAAAACTCTCATTGGAAGCTTATGCTTCTGTTAAATACTTTCAACACTGTAATTTTTTGACTAAATGCGTTCCAAAACAAAATGAATTGCTGAGATTGCCAAAGCCACAGAGTTTTTGATTGAGGCACCCAAGCTGTATCTCGAAAGTAGTTTTACCGCTGTGAGATTTTAATTGGTGCATTCCAGCAAATGAGAATGAGGTAATTCATGTGTCAGCAAAGGTCTGGAGTTTTAGGAATTGGTATCAAACTGACTTGAGCAGCAGGCATAGCTTACTTAAAATGCGGTCCATTTTTTCCAGGAAATAGCAGCTGTATTTCAAACATAAGCTAACAGGGAAAGAGGTAAAGCACATGCATCTTAGACTGTATAAGTAGTTAAGAATGTATATGTATACTGTATATGGATGTATGTAAGTTCTTTACTGTAAGGATGGCTTAAAGTTAGACTAAGTGGCTTCTGAGGTCCCTTCCAACTCATATGGTTCTATGATTCTGTGATTATCCGGTGTTATAAATGCTTGTCTCTTGCATCTCTGGTCCTCCTTTCATTCCAAGCTTCTCCCCAGCAGCCACTCCATCAACATCTTTTGATACATCACAGGATCGCTGGCTGCCTTGGTGGCAATCTGTCCTGAACAGCCTGGAGAGGGTGGAACTACCATGTTTGGTGGAGAAAGCTCTCCTGGTTGCTCCCAGAGTGGAGTACCTATGCAGAACCGACTGTTGTGAACACAGCCGTTCTTCAGGCGACCCTTGGACATGTCTGTATGTTAGTGCCTCCATTTTAAATGGGAAGGAGCAGAGGAACCAGCAGGCAGAGTCCCCTTCTGTGACTTTGATCACTGGTCAGTGCCAAAATGTGAGGCTGGTCGTGTCAGAGCAAATGGCCATCTACACAGTGGTAGCAGGATATCTATCTATGGGATCTGCTGTCTTTACCCTGTGTTTGAATGCTTGCTGATTTGAGCCAGAAGCAGCGGTAGTGGCTGCTCATCACAACCTTTCTGCAGGTCTATGAAAGGGCAGAGGGGAAGTGGGCTGAGCAATTCCTCTTTCATTCATTAGGCTGGGAAACAGGTTATAACTATTGTTTCCCAGCCAACAAAAAGAGAGAGATATAAGGCCTCAAAACAGCTGTGAAGGTTATGCTTAGGGTTTTCCTCAGGACTTGCTCCAAATCCAAGAGAACAGCACTCAACCCCTAGCAAGACCGCTGGGCAATCACTGAGGCTGTGCGCTGCCACATGCATCTTTGGCCTTGAGGGTTTGGAGGAGCTCATGGGCTGGAGGCTGCATCAGAGGCAGCCTTGCCAATGCTCCACTCCAGATTCTGAGGCACCAGAGAAGAAGGGTGACAGCAGAGTGACACCCTGAGAGTGCTGTAGCAATGCACTCAGACTTCTAAAGAAAAGAAGCGCTAGGATCCATGCTTTCAAGCCTTTGTTTGCCATTTGTGACACTCCTACCTTTTGCACTAAAGGCTGAAAGGATGAATAAGCGTTAAGGCACCCATATTCCTTGCTAGCAAGGCCCACAGGGACAGCAGGAAATCAGTAGGTAGGTGCTATGCTTCTCCAGGCAGTTGGAGTGCCATGACTTGAACCAGTGTGCTGATACCCACTGTGCTCAGGGAGATCCATGACTTTGCATCTCTCTGATGTGCACCATAGTCCTGCAGCATGTGTGGCAAATGCCTTTTGCCATGGTGGATTTCTCCTGGCTGCAAGCATCTCTTGGCCTTAAGTAATGCTGCTCCTGAGATCCTGGTGGCAGGGGACCAGTGAGCCCAGGCAGAATGAAATCATAGAATCATAGAATTGTTTTAGTTGGAAGGGACCTTTAAAGGTCATTCCTGTGGACTCATTCGCTTCTGCCCACAATGAAGAACCATTTTATGTCTTGGCCAAGTGCAAGCGTGCAGTCAACCTGTATAGGTTTGTAAGCAGAGAGCAAGCACTGACGCTGCCCCTTTGCAGAAGGCATGAGCAGAAGGCAGAGCATGAGGAAATGCTACTACGTTTCTGGTTTAAGGAAGCATTGTTATTAAGCTCGACTTCCTGTAAGCCCTTTCTGTTTGTGCTCATGGGAGGAGAGAAAGGAGCAAATGTATATTCATTCCTTTAATCCCATTAACTAGTTAGATAAAAATCATATTACTGGTAGAATCTGCTGTTAAGGAAGCCTCTGGCCTGCTGGATGGCTCTGCTGGTTTGGATTTATAAAGAGCTGTCTGGGTAATGATGTGTGTACTCATAGTAATGGCTCTAATACCTGTTAGAACTGACAGCTGTATGTGTTTGCCTTTCTGGAGACAGTTGTTCTCCTGCCTAGCTACGTAAGTCAATTCCAACCGGGGAAGAGGACAGTGAGCAATGTGCTATTCAGTGCTATTGTATTCCCTTTTATTTTCCTTTTTCCCTTCTCTCTTTCTTTCATCGGGCTGTCTGCTAGGAAGGAACATGGCATGGTCACGCCAGCTGCTTCAGGGAAGCCCCTTGGCCATTCCAGTTCTTCCCCTGCGGGCTGACAGAGGTGGAAGGGAGGCTCAGGGCAGGCAGGGCTCTGAACTTGGCTCAGCTAAGCAGTTCAGTGATGCTTTTCCTCTTCACACCAGCCTCAGACTAGGCTTGACACTCATGCCTAAAGGCAGTGCTTAATTTCAAACAGTTCCTGTATATGCTAAACTTGTCGACTCCTCACCAAATCCTATTTCTTGGCTCTTTCTGTGGTGTTCTCTTGCTCTGATTTAAGTGTTTTATGGTTCCACATGAAGGAGATAACAGCATGAGCAAAGCTGTGGGTGAAGATAAATCATCTGTAGGGGAAAATGCAAACACTATTTTTGGAAAGCAGCAAGGCCACCATGCCAAGGGACCAAAACACTGTAGTAAGTCTCTGCAACAATCAGCTTTAATCTCCACTGCATCAAATGTAAAGTGATTTCAACACAAAACCATTTTGCAGTGCGGCTTTTGTATCAGAACAAGCAGTGTAAAGACACTCCTCCAAGGAAACTGCCGATTCTTGCTTTTGCCTGAAATGCCCTTCAGTTGATGTTATGAGTTAAATCCAATTCCTGGTTAAGTTGAGGGAAAGACTTTAATTGAAGTCAAGAGTAAACAACCAAAATTGTGTGTATCTTGCTCTTTTGGGGATGCACTGATTCAACAGTCTAATACTGCTAGATATCCCATTCCAACATCTGCAGTTTATTCCGTAAGAGTATCAGTGCTATTTTGTTGGTGTGGAGTAGAAGAGAGGGAAAAGACCTTCTGCTGTCTATACCATTTCTTTGATCAAAGGTCTAACAATAAAATCCAGGTGAAGGTAATGTCTTCAAGATAAGATGTCATTAATACTGGCTTTGTTACAACAGGAAAAATGATAAATGAGTCTGAAGAAAGACTGAGAAAAAGTTTGAGAAGTGACTCCAAGAATGCATTGCACAGCGCAGTTTTTTATTAATTAAATTCAACAAGATTTATGTCTAGCCAATCATCACATCACCTTGGGCTGTAATAGTGAAAGTGTAGTCTTCTTCTTTCCCTCTTTTCAGCATTCATGATATTGCAGCTGAAATGCCACTTCGGATATGGACTCGCCAGTACAAGAAGGATGGGAACAGAGGCAGAAAGCACCAGTTAAAATCTGAAAAATTCTGATTTAATATTAAGAATATTTATTTATTTATTTGAGAAAGAGAGTGAGCAAATACTGGAATAAGTTGCCCAGACAAACTGTGTGATCTCCACCTTTGGAAGGGTTAATGTCTGGGCTGGATGCCTGTGTTATCAATCTGACCTAAGTAGATCTGCCTTGAGCAGGAGGTTGAGCTAGATGAACTTTGAAGGTCCTTTTCTGTCCAAATTATGGTTCTGTTATTCTCACAGGACACAAGATATCTGCCTGTTAATAATGCCTACTAGCCAATCCAATTTACAGCTTCCTTTTTCTCCATCCTGGAGTGTGATTCAGTGAGAACTAGATGAAATCTACTGTTCAGTTTGAAACTCCATGAAAAGGTAAAACCCCTTGGGGCTGTCCTTGCCTAAATACTGGACTGGATTTTCCTGGACTTCAAAGGGAGAAATTCTTTTCTGTCCGTAAATGTTTCCATCTGGGGGAATGCCTGGGAAAATAAGTATTCTTATCACTGCTGATGGGTCATGTGAAGAAGTAACACATCAAAAACTACTTCCCCTTATCTCCCTCAGATATTATGTATGTAGGTTGCTCCAAAAGCAATGCCTTCTATTTATTTCTATGGAAACTAAACAGATACAAAGAGAACAATAACTCTATTTGATATAGCAATTTCTCAGCTACGAAACACCATTTTTCAACATGATCATCGCCATTAGCTATGCATTTTCACCAGTGATGAACAAGAGTCTGCATGCTGTGCAGGTTGAAATCTGCATGGCTGACTGGAACATGGCTTGTTTCTTGTATTGCTGTTGCCTGTGCAGAAATGCACCGTGCACCGCCTTCCTGTGCTCATGTCCACTGTTTGGCCTCCATAAATGTTCAGCAAGTGCCAATGAATGTTAGTGGGTACCATTTCTTTTCACGTGAAGGATTTCAGTGACACACTTCTGTTTCATATGTGCTTCCATGTTAGGTGCCATTTTGTCAGACTGCCCCTCAGCTGCCATCTGTCACACAGCAACAAAACATATTGGAATATTGGTGAGAAGGTTCAGCCTCTACTGCCATACCACCATTTGCTATTGATGTTGTGTGCCAACATAATAAAACAGGAGGCATTACGTTTGGAGCAGCTCTCTTAGTTGAGCTGCATGTGCTGTCCATGATGAATACCACTCTCTTAGTTACTTCACAGTGGTATGTAGGAGATCTTGTCCCTGGCCCACAGCAGAAGTGACAGACCTGAGCAGTGGTGCACTTCCTCTGGCCAAGTGTTTCGTGAATTCTCAGGAGGATTCTTCTCCCCATTTGAAACTATTGGTAGTGATGGGCCAATGTCTGAAAGCCAAGCCAATATACAGTATTAATATGACTGCTGTGTCAGGTCTTATAAAGAATGAGAATTATAAATCACAAATAAATGCATAACTTAAAGCCAAAGGTTGCCTCCGTTCTGTATTGATCGAAAAAAGATTGCAAAAGGTGCTACCCTTGCAAGTGAGGTTGTAAGATCTTGGTCCTCAAGGAGTACAGCACCTTTGGTAGTGTTCTGTTCACTGTCAGTGAGGAAAGGCAACTGGCTGACTTCTTCCACACTGGATTGAAGTCAATGAGTGCTGTGCATATCTGGACTCTTCTAGTTTTTGTGAAGCAGAGCCCCTGTTCAGTACACAAAAGAGCCTTTGAAAAATTGATTGCTTAGCTTTTAACTTTTCCAAAAAGCTTTCTCTGTTAAAAGCTCCCGGTTGGAAATACCAAGACCTGTTGTTGCTAAGATTAAGGTATTTGTTTCTTAGAAATGGCTTGCAAATAGAGACCAACACATGGATTATTTCTCCTTCTTTAGCCAAGTAGAGCGAAGGTGCTTTGTGTAGATTGTGCTTCCAGTAGGATCAAGTTTTGCATGTGATTTTAATAAAGGCTTTAGGAATGTAAGGGTCAGATATAAATTTTTATATTTGTAATTCTTACGCAAAAGAGGAAAAGCAGTGCTTATCACTTGCATGTTGTTTTAAATGCATAAAATAAAAATATAGTGTTTCAGAAGAAATTTACTATGTTATTTATTTAGAATACTAATAAAATAAAATTTGAAAAAAAAACCATAAAATTATGGTCAGATTTGAGGATTTTGCTATTCTGGAACAGCACTTTTTCTCTCTTTGTTTCTGGGTTGTTGTTTTTTTTCCCTCCTGCCTAAGTTAATGTTATCAGCAAAATAAAAACTGACTAATTAAATCAGCCTTGAAAAGATTGTAAACACCTATCAGGAGAACAGAATATTTTTTTGCTGTTGCTAGATAATGATTTTAATTTTAACCTGGGATTATCATACTTATAGTTTGTGAATGAAGTCAGTAACTATGGAGTGGTAGTTCTGGTTTTATTATGAAATGCACATCCCAGATTGTGTCTAATTGCACATGGTGGTTTTATGATATCTCTCGATACTGAGCCAAGACTGATCTTTGATATCAGCATTCTTCGATAGATAAATGCTGCTGCCATCCACGCCTTCAGCTTCCAAATTTCTGTCTTCGGTCATAGAATCAGAATGGCTTGGGTTGGAGGGGACCTCAAAGATCACCTAATTCCTATCCCCCTGCACAGGCAGGGTTGCCAGCTGCTAGATCAAGTACTAGATCAGATTGCCCCAGACCTATGATCATTTTTGTAAATTCCTGACAAAAGTTCTTAACTCCTTCCATTAAGAAACGGCATGCTGTATTACACTCTGTTCTGGGAAGCATCGCCACAGCTTTCATCATTATCCCTGAGCTGACTTGTGCGAGATTTTAACTGAAGGAGACTGATGGAATTGTGCATAGGAGGTACTCAGTATTTTGTTTAAATGAAGGAGGGATCTTCAGCTAGTGTTCACAAAAGTTTTGGGATTGCTTTATCTCTTTGGAGACCTAACAGAAGGTATAACCATGGCTATGGAGAATGGATCCAACCTCATTTCCCCCAGCCTCAAATACGTATCTCTAGCTTGGGTCTGAGATATTCTTAAAAACAAAAGATGCAATAAATAATGGATATCTGTGTTCTAAAAAGCTCAAGGGTGCATCACTGTTACCTCAGGCTGCATTCCAAGTAGTGTACTGACCTTATTCCTGTCTGGCAGTCCTCTCTGTCCCTAACAGTCTCCAAATGTTATGATCTTTTGCTATAATACAAAAAGGCCCTCATGATGCCCTTGCCTGGAGAGAGCCTACGGTAATAGCCTCTTTCCATACCTCTACCCTCTGATGTTCTCATATCAAGCCTGATGCAATTAATTGGCAATATTATGCAAGGTCTTTCCACCAGTGACACCAAGTGAAGAAGCTTCTGAGAGTGATCGTGTCATTCTGTCATTATTTTTCGGTCACCACTGCCTACAGCCACAGACTTTGGTGGTGCTACGTACCAGGAAAAGAGCTGAAGTGCTGGGCTTTTTGCTGTTTTTTGTTGTCATGCAGTCTTATACTGCTTTCTGTTTCCAGTTGCATAATAGTTTTATTCTGTGTTTTGTTTCTCGTGCACTTGGTGCTGGCAGTAAAATGCGGATTGTTTTCAATGTTTAGCATCAAATGCTACATATGGAAGTGATTGATCAGCAAGATAATAGGCTGGAGGCCTGTGGAAATTGGACTCCAAGGTCCCATCATTCTTTGGAAAATGCCAGCCGTAGTAGATTTTGCCTTCCAGGATCTGTCCACTGTTGATAGCCTTATTCAAATATTATGTTCGGGTTGTAAAAAAACATATCTTGACAGATATTGCAGAGACCTACAGATTACAAAATGCAGAGGGAAAAAAGCCTTACATGAGTATATTTGTAAGACTCAAAAGGGCCAAGGAGAGATTTTAAGCATTTCTTGAAATTGCTGCTTCTAGGTGAACTGCAGTAAATTGTCCTTCAATTCAGTCAAGTTGCAAAAGTTTCATTCAACCAGTCATCTTATCTGATTATTTTTGAGAGCAAAGACAAGAAAATACAAGATTTAGATGAAGTTATCTCCAGTAAAAATAAGCAAAATTAACACTTCAGTGTTCCTCAATTAATGGCCTGCAAGTGGAATGTTTCCTTTATGACACATTTGGGTAATCCTTGCCTATGGGAAACTACAAAGACTAGCTGGAAAAGTGAGTTTATTTACTAAAAGATATACCTGTTTAAGGCTTTAATATTTGTAATCTGAATTTGTCTATACAGCTATTTTTAATATTTAGTATTTCAATGTCATTGCATTTGGTCATATCTCTCTAAAACTGACATTCAGCTTAAACCCCTTGTATTGCTGGTTGGCAGAAAACCCAGAATACTTTTGAAATTGTCTAATGAATGACAGGATGTATGCATCTGAAGCAAGGGGAGGAGTGAAGATCTTTCCATGTCAGCCCCACTTTCCTTAGCATGAAAATTGACATCTCTTCCCAAAAACTGTATCCATGCAAAGTACTGCCATAAGAATTCTTCATCACTAAGATATTCTCCTGCAAATGTGGAAATCATGGAGTAATAGAATCAACTAGGTTGGAAAAGACCTTCAAGATCATGAAGTCCAACCTGACTTGACCTATGAACTCTATCAATAAACCATGTCTCATAGTGCCATGTCCACACATCTCTTAAATAACTCCAGGGATGGGGACTCCACTACCTCCCTGGGCAGCCTCTCTGTGAAGAAATTCTTCCTGATATCCAATCTAAACTTCCTCTGGCAAAATTTGACACTTTTTCCTCATGTCCCGTGTCTCGGATTCAGCTGGGATAGGGTTTATTTTCATGATGCTGTCTGGTACGATGCTGTTTTTCAGCTTTAGGAGCTTTAGGATAGCACACTGATGTTTTAGTTGTTGCTGAGCAGTGCTGCACAGAGCCAGGGAAGTTTCAGCTTCCAGTACTGTCCTGCCAGTGAGGGAACTGGGGGGCACAAGGAGCTAGGTGGGGACAGAACCAGGACAGCTGATCTAAACTGGCTAAAGGGGTATTTCATACACTACGACATCACATAGAATTATTAAACTGGAAGAGATGGCCAGCAGGTTGTGGAAGGTGATTCTGCCCCCCTACTCTGCACTGGTGAGACCTCATGTGGAGTACTGTGTCCAGATGTAGAGTCCTCAGTACAGAAGAGACATAGACCTGTTGGAGTGCATCCAGGGGAGGGCCACAACAATGATCCAAGAGGTGGAACATCTCTCCTGCAAGGACAGGCTGAGAGAGATGGGGCTCTTCAGCCTGGAGAAGGTTCTGAGGTGATCTAATAGCGGCCTTTCAGTATCTAAAGGGGGGCTACAGGGAAGAAAGGGACAGACTCTATCAGGGTCTGTAGTGATAGAACAAGGGGAAATAGCTTCAGGCTTAAAGAGTGTAGATTTAGGTTAGATATGACGAAAAAGTATTCTACAGTGAGGGTGGTGAGGCACTGGAACAGGTTGCCTAGTGATGTGGTTGATGCCCCATCCCATCCCATCCCATCCCATCCCATCCCATCCCATCCCATCCCCATCTATGATCCCCATAATTGCTACATAGAAATGCCCAGATCAAGATATCCAGCCGCTGGGTGTTTCTTTTGAGGAAGTACTATGGCCAGCATTGAAAAACATTTTCAGTGGGGGTAGTGTGGTTGTTCTTGTGCCTGGATGGATATGTTCTTGGGCACTATCTGCTCTAGGTGGCCCTGTTTGAGCAGGACCAGACAGACCTAAATTCCTTCCAATCTCAGCCATTTTGTGATTCTGTGATTCTGACAGCAAGGAATGAAATTGTATTTCTCTATAATTGCCAGTGTTTTACTCTCTTATCTTCTCAGATCCTCATCACTACCTGCTGGCCCATGGACACTGATGATGCTCTTGGTTTTTAAATACTTGCCTCACTGAGTTGGAGGTGCATAAAATCCCTCTGGCAACATCAGAGATGTCAGCGACAAAGCTAGAGGAACAAACCTCAGATATGTCTCCAGTGATGCCATGAAGCCTACAGAAGTCCCTGGCTAAATTGCTCTTTATCTTTATTGCTTTATATACTTCTTTATCTGCTTGTCAAGACACTGCATTTTTCCCTGATAAAGTGAAGAACAACAGGCATTGAACAAAATCAGAATGGTTGATGATAATCTGTTAACTTCCTGGAGTCTCCAGTCATTTGTCACAGTCAAGCTGAGCAGTGGGGAGGGAGATATAGACACTTTGAACTAAGACAAGTTGACATTAAGAAGCTGTAATAAAGTTCATATGAAGTTATCCAGTCCCATTTCTGTCTAGGATTCTTTGATATCGAAAGAGGTATCACAGACTGTCCGTAGATATTTTGGAACTAGAAACTTCAGAAGGTCACTGTGATATAAATAAAATAAATTTTGAACATCCTGAAGCAAGCAAAAAATGTCAGAACTACAGACTTCATCAGGATAAGGTGTAGGCCTTAAATTATTTGGCTCATAACTTTTCAGTAATATTGAAAGAAGAAGATTTTTTGATCTAAGATTTTATTAATGCCCAACCAGGATGCAGTTCAGTCTTAAAAAAAAAAGAAGAAAAAAAAAGAAAAGAAAATAGAAAACGTTACTAAAAAAAAATGCAGAAAACATCAATTATTTGGATTCCAAACTCTGTGTAACACTTATTATTGGGCAGGCAAATTACGATGAAAATAACCATTGTCAGAATATTAATGTGATATAAATTAATGTTGAGGTATTTATTCAATTGAATACAATTATGAGCAATATTCTATTTTCTGAGCAGTGTGACTGTAATCCAATTTGGGCTGTTTAACCCCTGGTGATTTTATTTCAGTTTGTATTGTGACAGGCTGAAAAAAGGCAGTATTGCTGGGGGCAGCAAAAGGGAGAGTAAAGGGAAAAAGCACCACATGTAATCTGAGATCTTAATAACTTTACTAAATCTACATAACCACAGGGCTGCTCATCATGGATGTACTGCTAATTGAATTTTAAAATAAGGGTAGTTCCTACACTCACCTTCTCATAACATCATTTCATTTTCTGAAGAATGCTTAGTCACCAACTTGAAAAAGTTGTTATGACTTTAACCTGAAGTTGCATTAGGGCTTTGTAAAAGGCAAGATTCTCGGCTATGTGGTGGGAAGTGGCAGAGTATATGCAAGCTGACTTTCATTACCATCTTCTCTTGCAGAAATGTTGTTGACTGGAGGAGTTTTACTAAGACCCCATGTGGAGAGGCCAACTCCTCTCCTTCAGAGAGGAGCATGGGAAGGACTGGGACTGGGGACCTTGCTGCAGACAGTTTGTGAAGACTAAAATAATCTAGATATTGGTATGTTCACTATCACACAGGAGTCCTCCTGAAATCAGCACAGTTTCTGTAGTTCTGTACTATCATGGATAAAAGTCTTGATATTTGGTCTTTAAATAAAAGACGTGCTAGTGAAAACTAGTTTTAAGCACACAGAGATAAACAAGAGCATAGTGTCTGTCTGGTGCATTGTTTGCTAACAGCAGTGTTAGCTGCTCAGTTTGGAAGAGCCTAGGAAAGAACTATTCAGACCTTTTACTAGTAACTGAGATGTTACCCCATCACCTGAGGATACCCCCATCAACACCTCCAGTGAAATTAAGCTAAAATCTGTTACAAAGACTAAAGAGATTGGAGATGTAAGGTTTCAGCACAGTGGTAGGTCGGTATGGAGGATGCTAGGACATACACATTCCTGGGACCTGATGAGCTGCATTCAAGGGTCCTGAGGGAACTGGTGAATGAAGTTGCTAATCATATTTGAAAAGCTGTGGCAGCCTGGTGAAGTTTTTGATGACTGGAAAAGGGGAACATCAAGCTGTGTGCTGTCAACATACTGGAAGGAAGGAATGACAAACGGACCCTGACATGCTGTTTGACCCATGCAGACCTCCTGAACAACAACAAGGCCAAGTGCAAATTCCTGCACCCATGTTGGGGCAATCACAAACATGAATATATGTGGTGAATGGATTGCCAGCAGATCTGTGGAGAAGGACTTGGCAGTGCTGGTTGATGAAAAATTCAACATGGGTCAGCAATGTGCACTTTCATCCCAGAAAACCAACTGTGCAGAACTGCAGATAGCAGGGTGAAGGAGGTGATTCTCCCCATCTGCTCTTCTCTCATGAGTCCTCACCTGGAGTACTGCGTTCAGCTCTGGGGCTCCAGCAGTGCAAGAAGGATGTTAGAGTAGGTCCAGAGGAGGAAGGTGGGGATGATCAGAGGGGTTGAGCACCTCTCCAATGAACAGCAAAGGCTGAGAGACTTAGATTTGTTCATCACAGACAAGAAAAGGCTCTAGAGATCACATAGTGGCTTTTCAGTACTTAAAGGGAGGCCTAGAGGAAGGATGAGGAAAGACTCTTTGTCAGGAAGTGTAGTGATAAGACAAGTGGAAATAATTTTAAAGTAAAACTATCTTTTAAACTGAAGGATTTAATTTACTTATTTTACTCAGAGTGTGATGAGATGTTAGAACAGGCTGCCCAGAAAAATCCCCCCCATCCATGGAGGGGCTCAGGAGCAGATGAGCAACCTCATCTTGTGAAAGGTGTCCCTGCTAATGTCAGAGGGATAAGAACTGTTGATCTTTAAGGTCCCTTCCAACCTAAACTGTTGTATGATTTGATTGTGTGATACACAACTGCCAGTCCTGCCTGTCTGCAAAAAAGAGAGCTCTCAGTGCATTTAGATTTCTTCCTCCCTCATCGCCATAACTGAATATCTCAGTGGAAGCCAGAAAGTAAGTGGGAGGAATGAGATGGCATGGAAACTTTGTTAATGGTTTCAGGTACCTTTCTTGAAGGCTGGTAATAACACTTGATCAACACTTGATTGTACTGTTGGATGTGTTTACTCCACATGACAGCCTTAGGAAGGTTTGGATCCAGCATACATCCTGTGATTGCCTTACCAAATGAGTTAAGCTTTGTATCTCCTGTGGCTGGCCCCTGCTACCCAAGAGATGATGCCAGTTCTTGAAAGTTTATTAACATAATCACCCATTGTTGTGCCATAGAAGACACAGCTCCCCTTCCAGCTCATTTGAGAGTTGAATATTATTAATGCTGTGTATTGCAGCAGAGATCAGAGTCCCCAGCTTTACCATGGTTAGCACAATAAAATACAATGTGAGAAAACTAAGCACCATCAAAGAAATTCATGACTGAGGCTATGGTTGTCTAAAGAGAGAACTGTTGTTCACCAGGAGAACAAGATTTCAATGAGGAACCATTGTATAACTAGACTACAGAGCATGGAAAAGCAGTTCTCAAAGAAATAGGCCTTGGATGGGATTCTGAGTAAGATCATCTCCGTAATGTTTGCACTTTGATTCAGGTTTTTATGTCATGTAAGCACATACTTTTGGGAGAAAATGGCAGCTGGAATTTGCCTACATGTTGTTGATATTTCTGCAGTTCTGGAATAGAGAGAAGCAGAAGTGAGTACAGCACAGTTGGGATGTCTGGGGAAGAGAGTGGTCCTAACTCCCTGGGATGCTGTGTGAGACTGATTTGCCTGATCAAACCCTTAGTATTTCCAACAGTCATTCAGCCATAAAAACTTAAGCTGTCAATGAAAAGTACATGCTGCAGCTATTCTTTTTCATGTCCCCATTGAGCTGTTTGCTTTTTCACTTTTACTTTTTAATATAATTTGTCTTCTGATTTTGCATGAGGTGTCCATCCCCAGTCATTTACCATGAGTGCTGTGGGGACTCCTGACAGAGCGCAATGAGAGCTCATGACATCAGTGAGCTGAGGAAGGAGGCAGTTCTGTGTCTTACAACAGTACTTACTTAGGCCCAACTGGATTTAAATTACATGCCATCAGGGGCTTTGTACAAGGCGTCTGTAATAGCAGAAACACCTGCAGAGCACTGTTTCAGGATGACAAATTTTGTCTCTTTCTCTCTCTGGACTAGCTCTTTCCCTCATCTAAACTGGATACTCTTCACTGAGTTGCACAGTTCATGTTATTTATGCTGGTGTAAATGAAAGGAGAATCAGAGCTTTTCTTTCCTTCCCTGGGAAAAATGTTATAAAGAGAGGTAGTTGTCTGCAAAGCTAACCTGGCTGCATGCTGTCCAGCCACCTCCTCTTCAAAGTTCTGTCACTAAGCAAACTGCTTGGCTTTGAACAAATTGAAGCATAATTTATCTGTAAGAAGCCAGACCACTTTTCCACTTCTCATAGTACTGTGCTTTGAAAGACTCATGTTTTACAGAAACGTTGAATGTCATTTTCTATTCAGTATGTGTGAACTTTGAAATTAATCATGGTTTCATAGGATCCACTTTACAATGATGCTAGACCTCCATCATTACTGCATGCCAGCAGTATAGGTTTCAGTATGTGAAGATTCAGTGCACAGATAATGAGATGTGTTTTTGGTTATTAAGAGGAAAGCCAAGATCAAGACTATGGGGAGAAATCACAGAATTGAAGAATCACAGGGGTTAGAAGGAACTTCATGAGATCATCAAGTCCAACTCCCCTGCCAAAGCAGGTACCCTAGGTTTCGCAGAAGGGTGTCCAGCTGGGTCTTGAATATCTTCGCAGAAGGAGACTCCATAACTGCTCTGGGCAACCTGTTCCAATGCTCCATCTTCCTTACCACAAACAATTTCTTCTGCATGTTAGTATGTTCCTATCTTCAAGTTTTAGGCCATCACTCCCTATTGCTACACACCACCAAGAACTGCTTGGTTCATCCATTTACCTCCCACCTTCCATTACATATTTATACACATTTATCAGATCCCCTCTCAGTCTTCTTTTCCCCAGGCTGAACAGATCCAGGTTACTCAGCCTTTCCACATACAGGAGGTGCTCCAGGCCTTTATTCATTTTTGTGGCCCTCTGCTGGAATATATCACCCCAAGAGCAGACTGATGCTTAGGTGGCACAAATTTCTTCTTCTCTTTACATACTTTCATATCACACCAACTAAGAATGTGTTGTTCTTGATTTAATACAAAAATCTTGATTTGATTTCTACCTCTGGTCCCACGTCAGAAAGTTTGAAAGAACTTTGATCCTGACCTTCAGCTTTAAGACAGAGATGGATGAAACCAATGATCTAGCATCTTTCCTATGTTTGTGTGTCAGCCATCTGACTGCAAGAACTCATGCATCTTTAGCCTATGTGACTTGAGGCTACATCTTGTACTGATTGGCACTGGACCACTTTATTCATTGCTGTAGCCATGTAATTTTCTGTCAGCTGGTGCACCTGACCATGGTTGTCATTAAATTAACAGGAACAGATTACCATACACATGGGAAGAAACTTTTGAGGACTTGAAGAGAGAGGATTTATTATATTTTTCCACAGTAAATGAGAGTTCAGTAGGATTTTTTTCCCAGTAACTCCCTTCCTTATATGTTTCACACTTGCCATTTGGGAAAGTCCCTGAAATAATACATACGAAATAGGCTTCCAGTAGTGTCACGGGGGCTATGAAATAGTCAATGGTAGCCTACAATTAAGGAGCTTTGTCTGAGAACAGGCCTACGGTACCCTGGTTATCTTGTCTAGCCATGTGACTAAACATTCAATTTACTATCATCATTATCCCTGGCACATAATTATTCTCTTTCTACTTGTCCATTTGCCATATCCATGTATCACTGGTCATTACAACCAATGACAAAACACTCTTTAGAGTTCTTTCTGGACATTTCAAACAGTTGAACTATGGAAGAAAACAGCTTCAAATGTCTTCCACTCTGTAACCTTGCTGTGATTTGCAGTGATGAATACCTATTTTTAGGAGTGAAAATGGCTAAAATCCTCATTTGAGAGTATGGTAGGAGCCAAAGAGCCACATTTGGCATTCAGTCAGATCTCAAAGTTTTGCAATGCAAGCAAATTTTGCAGCTGGGCAAGCCAAGAACCCTGCAGAGGTTTAAATGGAACACATGACAGGAGAGCCAATAAATAGAGGTTACTAGACAGGGGAAAATAAGAAGAAATGCATTAGTAACATTTCAGATTGCCCATGCAGAAGCTCAGTAAGGTAGAAAAAAGGGATGAAGTTTTATATACTGTTTACCACTATCATAGACTAAAGATTTCTTCCCTCCATTTCACAGCAGTTGAATCACTTTTAGTGATTTGATTTCTATCTTCTGTTGCACTCATTCTAAAGAATAAATTCCATCATAAAGCTTAAACCTGGCCTTTGGCAGAATGACAGAGATAGAAACCTATGATCTAGTATTCTTCAAACTCATACTTTCAAATGTGGTCCAAGCACCATGAGGAAGCTCTCTTAATCTGCATCCAATATCCTTGTGTTCTAAGCACAGTTCCTCCTTTTCCCTTGTTTCCCACGGGCTTAACACTGCAGAAATAGCTGCAGGAATAACGTCTCACACCCATTTGGTGATCATATTAAATAAAGAAGAATTCTGTAATTTTGCATGAAAACAGATAAAGAAGTACTCACCAGCTCCTTCTTGCTGAGGAAGGCTGAAGGGGACAGAAAGGTAAAGAACAACTGTTGGTATGTGTCTATTCCTTGATACACACGTGTATGCTGGAGATATAACCACGAGCTTTGGATATTTCATGTTTTGGCACTGCAGCACTTTGCATTGACCTTCCCTCTCAGACTCCATTCATAAATTGCTTTTGGAGTGCAAATAAGCCATGGGAAGGCTTTAATAAATGGTTCCTTGCATTAAGTTTTATTCCCCAATAATAATTAGCTTATTAGTAAATCCCTAATGGCATTACTAAGGAGGTCATTATCATTATCCCTGTTTTAAATCTGTAGGAACTGAATCTGAGAAAGGGAAAGTCACCCACTAGGTAAGATTTGTGGATGCAAGCTCCTGAGTTAAGGCAAATGCTTTATTTAGTAGGGCACACATGGGACGAATGAAATAAATGGTTGATCAACTGGGGTAAACAGAATGTACAGTGATATTTCCATAGAATACAACAAACTGTTACTGTATTTGGATGTCAACAATTAATTAGAACCACGTGTTCATAGAGACTATCGTAATAGACACATGTCAAATTGTTGCAGTGTTCATCTTTAGGAAACTTCTGAGCTTCTACACATTCAAAATTTGTGCCATGATCTCTGAAATTGTTAAAAAGAAACTGGCATGCAATTTGCTAAGTTTTTCTCTAAAAATATCCTTTGTATTCACATTATTCCAGATCATTTTGAAGACCATGCTAGTGCACTTGATTATTTTCTTTAACTCTTCATTACTGGCCAGCAATTGGGTAATTTTCAGTACCAAGGGATTCCCATTCAAATGAACAAAGATCATAGAATCATAGAATGGCCTGGGTTGAAAAGGACCACAATGGTCATCTAGTTTCAACCTCTCTGCTATGTGCAGGGTCTCCGATTCCATGCTCATCTATGTATGGAGGACCTAAACAATTCTCTAAGAGAAGAAAGAAGTTCTGACAGACAGTGCATTATGTCAGTGTTGTAAGATGATGCTGAGGCTGCAGCTCCTCCATGCTATCTCACAGCTCTGGGAATTACGGTATTATAAAATCTGCACAGTAAAATTAGTGTAAATTCAGTACATTACTGAATAACTCCTAAATTCACTCTTTAATAAATGGTGGAAAAAATAGATGTTTATTCACAGGATCTACAACACCTGGCGTGCTGGATACTGGGTCCTCCAAGTCAGCCAAGAAGCAAACTATGAAAGGAGTGTGTGAAACTCTCATGTGGGCTTGTCTGCCCTAGGATGGAGAGCCTGGAACTGTCTTAAGCTAAGGTCATGTATCTGGGAGACTTACAACTTCTTGTCTTTGCCTGCTGACCTAGTGGCTATGGCACCCACTCAGGATCTGATGGTTTGGAGTCCTTCCCTATCCAATCCTGTGGCTTCTGCATGCTGTGAAAAAGCCAGAGTGTGATCTATCTGAAATCAGTGAGGAAAGAGAAGTTGCCCTCATCACCAGTTCTCAGAGTAGCAAGGAATTCACTGTGCATTGCAAATACAAGTGCAAAGGGCAACATTCCTAGCACGGCTTGCTGCTCCTGGATTTTTATTTTTTTATTTATTTTTTTGAGGTTATATTTATTTTTCTTACAATTCAAACTACCTAGTGAGGAATGTATAAAGAGTTGTGGGAGCAGTGCAGCTTCCTCAGGTCGTCCCTTTCCAGCTGAATATGCAGAAAAGCTCACACACAATCTGCCTGGCTCAGGGGAGCTGGTTAAGGTAGGATTGCGTGTATGAAATGGGCATAGTTAATGCCTGTGAAGTAGTTTAAAACATCTAATGACAACTCAGACTTGAATCTTCCAGCTCTACAGCGCTGCAAAAATCTGCAAGTCTCTCCAGGGAAATTTTGATCCCCCTTGGTCCACAGACTGTCTGCAAATTGATGCCTCCAGGTTGAGTTTTTGCATGTGTGGGTATCTGACCACCTCCTGCAATGCTGAATAAAGTGCAAGGCAAATACCACTGCTCAGAGTGTGATATGAAGAGTTTGACGTGCTGGTAAGTAAGCCACACATCCCAATAATTAAAATTCCATGTCTGGCAATGAGGTTTGGAGGGTTAATTAGGCTCATAAGCCAGGGTAGCAGGGAGACCTTTGGGAAAATCTTGTAGACAAGCAGCAAAGCATGTGACCTCATTTGAATTTTCCTATTAGGCATCCTGCAGAGATCTCAAATGCATCCCATCATCACTGCCTGAAACTTTGTTTAGGTTACATGTGTGCAAACACAAGGAGTCCCTATTAGATTGCACAGCTGCTATGTATACTTTAAATCACCCAGCTGATGATTATTTATGGCAAGCAAATAGATCCTCCCACCTCCTTTTGTTTGTTAG
Source organism: Perdix hodgsoniae (assembly GCA_035772895.1). Taxonomy (NCBI): domain Eukaryota; kingdom Metazoa; phylum Chordata; class Aves; order Galliformes; family Phasianidae; genus Perdix; species Perdix hodgsoniae. Next base: position 5,071,018 of record JAPSGF010000032.1, read on the forward strand.
CACTGACAATAAACAATACAATTATAGTGAGACTCTCCCATCCGGTGTTTTGGAGCAATCTTCTATTCTTCCATTAGCAGCCTTCAATGCTGCTGGTTGGACCTGAAGAAGTGGAGAATGGCACTGCTGGACATGGGGTTCTTCTTGTCTGAGGCTTTCTAGTCTCTGAAAAGGTTATCACAGAATCATAGGATTGCAGGGGTTAAAAAAAATCACTGAGTCCAACTGCCTGTTAAAACAGGTTCCCTATAGTAGGTTTCACCGGTAGGTGCCCGGATGGGTCTTGAATATCTCCGGAGAGGAGCCATAAGAGGAGCTTGACCTGTGTCTCTGTGCAATCTGCAGCTCCTTGCTGATGTGCCCAGCTACAGCACATGCTGACAAAGAAGGGTGAGGAATTCTCACCTGAGCGCCAGGCTGTGCACACTGGGGGAAGCCTTCATGCAAGCAAAGCGGCCCTGAGTGACAAGATAGTACATCATAAACTTTACATCCATATATTGTGCAGGCACAAAGCATCCTTGGAATAACTCACTGCAGGGGTTACAGTGAATTCCAGTATTACCACGGTCCTCGTTCCTTGTGACAACACTGAGAAATTCACCTTCTACCTTTTGGACACCACCGCAACTGAAAGTACAGCCTTGGCCATGGGTTGCAGCAGGCCCCAAAGAACAGAAGCGTCACGCTCGGCACACTGCTGTATTTCCATTATATGTCTGTGAGTGAAATCAAACCTGGGGGATTTCTTCCTCGCGCTCCAGACAAACACCCGCACTGCAGAATACAAATGGAGAGCAGGGCTGACGCACGCACTCAATGCTCAGCTTGCTGCCCCAGGGACCGATAGCGGGCTGCAACCTTGAAGGGCTTGGAGCTCGTTAACACCACGATTTAAATAACAGCAGAGCTGGGGGGGAGCAGGTGCTGCATGTCCCTGTAGCATGTATTTATGTGTGCATGTTTGGTTTAGACAATGAGAGGGAAAGAGCACTTGCTCCTTTGGTCCTCAGGTAGCAGCCCTGTGGGAAAGCATCAAGGAGGGAATGGGAAAGAGCTTTGTGTGCTGTTTTTGTTTGTTTGTTTGTTTGTTTTCCCCTTTCCTTGGAGATTTTGGACTGATTAAAAAGCTATTTTTGCTGGGAAAACAAGAAGAAGAAAAAAAAAAACAGCTCTATGTGACAAGGATGAAAGTGTGCTTGACTCCTCCAATGAGTACAATAGAGTTTAATATCTTTGCTGCTTGGCCCAATATTGTATCACAGGCATCACCAACGTTGTGCTTCCCAGCATGCCCCAGCCTTCCTTCAAACAAGCACTCGGTGTAGCAGAAAGTCCAAGAACAGGCTTACTCCCTGGAGGATCAAGAAGAAAGCAACAGTGAAGAAAGGTACAGTGGCTATTAATATTAATGTTTAAGGAAGAGCAGAGAGAGAGGACACGGGAGCAGTAGAAAAAAATGACTGCTCATGGCTTTGATGTGTTCATTTCCACAGGACCGATAGCAGCATGGAGAATACAGAAAGCAGATAAAGAGGAAAAGGAGGAGGTGGAGGTGAGCAGACGGCAGCTCAGAAAATTGCACAAGCTGTGGGGAGTTTTTCCATCGAGACGTTTGTGCATCTCAAAGGGAGTGACTCTGCCATCTGCATCTCCTCTTAAAAAAAAAAAAAAAAAAGGAAAAAAACGGAAGAGATCAGAGACAAAAAAAGAAATCCACCTGTTCTGTCTCTTGTTTTGGCTGCAGTAGGACGAATCAGCACAGAATGCCTGCTGTGCAAGGGGAGAGGAAGCCAATGGAGTTACTGTTGTGTCTGAGGAACCACACGCACCAGTCCCACTGCTCTGTCCTACTGACACACTGGGAAGAGCAGGAAGGAACTATTTTAGTCCTGTTGAGGCTGCTGAGGAACAAAAAAATGGAAGTAATTAAAGGTGCGTTGCAGTCTCACTCACTTTTTCTGAGTCTCCAGGCTGGAGTTATTTTTGCTACATTGGCATTGCATTCATGTTTAAACTGGGATGGATTTCTTTCCTTTTTTTTTTTTTTTTTTAACCTGAACTTCAGAAATGAGCCAGCACTTTCTGTGGTGATGCACTCACTTTTCTGAAATTCTGCCTGCAAAAGGTTCAGGTCCCAGGAGGAATTTTGCTAAAAGCCAACAGCTGACTTAGAATCATGGAAATATAGAATGGATTGGGTTGGAAGGGCCCTTAAAGCCCACCCAGCTCCAACTCCATGCCATGGGCTGGCTACCCTCCACCAAATCAGGCTGTCCAGGGCCTCATAGAACCTGACCTTGCTTACCTTCAGGAATGCAGCACCCATAGCTCCCCCGGGCAACCTATGACAGTGCTTCACCATCTTCTGAGTAAAGAATTTCCTCCTTATATCTAGTCTAAATCTACTGTTTTAGTTTAAAACTGTCCTTAAACCCTTGCCCTACTACTATAGTCTCTCCCCAACTTTTTTATAGGCCCCTTTGTCTATTTGAATACCTGATTCTGGTCTCCCTAGGGTCCTATAAATTGGAAAAGGCAGGCTTGAGTCCTAGTGCTCAGTGGCTCACAGCTGGGCTGGAAATAGCTGCACTTTAGCTAAGCTGGTTATTTGATGCATAATGACTGTAGAGTCTTACTGTCTCCCATGTTTTCATAGGAAAAAATAAAAATTAAAAAAAAAAATTCAGTGGTTAAAAACAAGAGCAAAATGCAGAGAAAGAGCAGGAAAGATTTCCAAATCTACGATCAAGTCTTTGTCTCCTCAGTTGTGTTAAAGGACTTAGCCCACATCTGCGTCCTCATGTGACCTCCCAATAGCACAAGGAGGCCTCAAGAAGAAATAATGCCTGGATTTCACCACAGATCCTGCAGAGCAGTCATTATAAACAGAAAAGAACATAGTGTTCCTATCCTCCTGTGTTAGACCTCACCCAGCTTTTTAAGAACTACTAGTTACTGTAAGCAGAGGTACGAAGTGCTCTTGTCAAAGGCAAGGAAGAACCTCCAGCCAGTGTGCATGGGCTATGAGTTGTCCCCAAAAGAAACAGAGTGCTGCAGCCTGTGGGTTGAATTGCCATGGGAATGCCTCTTTCTCCATGGCAAATGGGGAAGAGCATCATGTCCTGCAGAAAGTAGCAGCATGCCTCAAAACCTCTCAATCCTTTTCCCATCAAAAACATCCAGAATAGCGCCCTCACAGACCAGTTAACCCAGGGAAGAACAGCATGCACTTAAGCACTCCCAATGGGAAGTAGTGACTCTGGCTCTGATCTGGTGGTCTTCCATGATGAAGTGGAGGCATCGGTGAACAAAAGACGGGCAACTGATGTTGTCTACCAGGACTTGTGCAAGGCCTTTGATGTAGTTCTGCATCATATCCTTATCTATAAATTGGAGAGATGGGGCTTTGAAGAGTGGACTGTTCAGTGAATAAAGAATTGGCTGGGTGGCCATAGACAGAGGGTTGTGGTCAATTGCTCTGTGTCCAGGTGGTAGCTGGTCGTGAGCAGAGTCCTCCAGGAATTTGTCTTGAAATTGGTGCTTTTCAGCATCTTTATTAACGGCATAGACAGTGGCATTGAGTGTAACCTCAGCAAGTTTGCTGATCACACTGAGTTGTGTGGTGCAGTCAATACAATAGAAGGGAAGGGACACCATCCCACCAGAGGGACCTGGACAGGCTTGAGAAATGGGCCCACAAGATCCTAATGAGGTTCAATAAGGCCAAGTGCAAGGTGTTGTACTTGGATTGGCACAATCCCAGATATGAATACAGACTGGGAGATGAACTCCTAAAGAGCAGCTCTGCTAAGAAGGCCTCGAGAGTCCTGATGGACAAAAAGCTAGACATGAGCCAGCAAGGTATGCTTGCAGCCCAGAAGGCCAATGGTATTCTTCTTGGTCTCTTCTTCAATGGTCTCCTTCTACTCTGCCCTTGTGAGGCCCCATCTGGAATACTGTGTCTGATCTGGTCATCTAGATAACCTTGAGGTCCCTTCCAACCCAAGCCATTCTATGATTCTGTGATTTGGTGGCTTATGTCAATGCAGAAGGAGCTATTTGGGCAAAATGAGATATGGTGAGGTGAAGAATAATTTACTGATGCATGGGGACTGGAAATCAGGTCAGGTAATTTGAATGCCAGCTCCCATATTTTCACCTATAAGTGGTATTAGCTGGTTATCTTCATTTTCAGTGATAGAAGTATTTTAGACCTTTTTTCATTCTTATAACTCCCCCCGAATTTTCTACTGTTCCTCTTAGAAAGCTGGTTTTCAACTGGACATTGGAAAATAGTAGAATTCCTCTGGCAACAGAATTACAGGTGATGTGTCTTGTGGGCAATTTTTCTTGATTTGTCTCAGCTGGGGGGTGGATTACATTATATCTCAAGTTCCCTTCTTGAACATATTTTCTACAATTTCTACAATTTCCTCTGCTCTTCCAAGGATACCAATCACTATCATGTAAGCACATCATACTTGGCGCCTTACTATGTCATGTACCTCACACTTCCACAGATGTATTAGAAACAAGTTATATTACTGTTTTTGTACAGCTGCAGCCTTCTACCCCCATCTAATTTATCTTCATAAGCAACTGGCCAGTGAACGATGCCACAACATTCCCCTGGCTGGCCATGCTGTGGGTATTGTTAGTCCCTGGGTGCTGTTTGAGAGCAGCAGTGCAACACAGTGTGATGAGGTGGCACTTTTGCTTGGTGATGTCCCCAGGATTGAAGTGGCAGTGGAAGGGTGAGATTGGCTGCTTTCTATCTCTCCACAGTTGCTTGTTCCAGTGAATTAAGGCTGATGATTCCCTGTCTTGGCTCACAGACTGACTCATCCATTCTCCCAAGCATGGGTATTTACGACAAGCAAAGGAAAGGCTTGAATAAAGAGGGCAGCAGGGGCACTTTTGCTAGTCTAGGGAGCTGCTGGAGTCAGTTCATTACTAACAAGCAGTTAGCGCCACTTACCCGCTGATAAGGGTACACAAAGTACCCCCTGTGGGCTTCTTGCTGGCAAAGCCTTGCCCTTTCCATAGGACAAGACTCAGCAAGATGTTTAACCTAAAACAGGTGAGTAATCACATGTCGGTATGCTTAGATGAATGATGGAGGCACATGCTCAAATGCTTTTCTACCTTTGAGACCTTCTTTAAAATTCACCTCTGTCTATGCTCAGCTGCATGGCTGGTACAATGTCTGTTTTTCAGTACTTTGCCATTGAAAAAGTAAGGCACAATACACTCTCATCTCTTTTTTGTAAAAAGTCATTTTAAATCCCTGAATGTGCAAACGCCAGCACCTCATTGCCATCAAAAAGCAATTAACATAACTGATGAGTGGCAGGAAATCAAAATACAGTCAGATCTACCAGTTCTAGAGTCAGGGATGTAAATTATACAGGCACACACTTTTCTGTATGATGACTCGATTTGTTCTCTTTCCATTGTATTCAAAAGTGAATTACAATCTTGAAAGGTTCTATCTCTCCCAGATAACTGAAAAAGCTAATTAAAAACAAAAGCCACAGATGTAATCATTGCTTAATGCTGTAAGCATAACATGACCTAATGCTATTATGAGTTCTGAACAAATTTCAATTAGAACTCCAGCTGGTAAACAGATAAATGTGATAGCAACATTTTAATATTACATAATCACTTGTTAGTAAAAGTCATTTTTATTTCAGCCATTCATACAGATCAAAAATAATTTTACATTTAGATAGATTTTTCAATACAATTGGAGGACAGAAGGTGGGGGTTGGGGCTCAGTGATCTCTGAGGTCCCTTCCAACATAAGACATTCTATGATTCTGTGTTTGAATCAGTAATATTTGAGAAGATCCTCATTTTTTTAATTAATCAATCATTTTGGATTAAATCACCTTATGGCTTGTCGGCAATTCACACTATTCAGATCAGAAAAGTAATTCAAAGACATGCTTTGTGCTCATTGGCATTGGAAAGAATCAATTCCAGGTAGCAATTGCTTTTCGTTGCTCAAAGTGCTTTTTTATTTATAGTCTCACTGAACTTTAGGCAATGAGGGGGATGGAATTTCCGGCAGAGCTGGAGTTCAGAACATGAAGAAGCTGGGGAGACATTTTGCAGCAGGGTATGTATTGGTACAGTACTTAGAGCACAAACATGAGTCTGCCTGTATCCTTGTGGTAAATGGGTGTAGTCCATCATCATAGTAGTGCTGGTATGGCTTTGGACAGCCAGGACCAGTTTCCTCCGCACTACCCCCAAGAAAATATACTCAACAGAGACTTGAAGGGAGACAGAGAGGCATAGAAATCTTCTCAAGACATAGAGGTAGGGATGAAAGCAGTGACTGTAAAGGATGTTCTCCATGTCCCACCAGGCTGGCATCATGCTGCTGTACTGCAAACTGTGCAATTCCAACACTGGATTTCAAGGCAGGTGTAGCGGACCTGGCTGGTAAGATGATGACAGCTTACTCAGCTCATCAGCATATAGTTCTTCCCTCTTGTGATTTAAAACATTGATAAAATGGAGAAGCATACTGGCCTGACTGCACCAAGGGAGGAAATCTGCTCCAAGATGAAGTCAGTGAGGGAAGGCACAATGCAGGGCTCGTGCCATTAACCTGCTGTAACCTGGTCCTCAAAGGACCTCCCCCAAATGGGGCAGTGCTCAGCATGCAATGCTTGGTCTCTGTGCAGAGAGGTCCGATATGCCACTCTGATGAAGATGATGTACCTGATATGGACACCTATATGTAGTTTGGCTTCATTTGCATGCAGCAGTTCTCCCGACTTCAGAGTTATTTGATGGCAGAGACAACAGAAGCTGTCACTGCCGTGAAATAAAATTCCTGCTATCCCTCAGTGACATGATTTTTCCCTTCCCCCTTCAATTACACGTTTTAAATATTTATTATATACCCTGTAGGGTTACTTTTACTCTAGAAAGAGCAAGGGTTAAGCTTCTGTTTTTTAAACAAGAGAAAATCTGTTGAAATAAATCACATTATTCAACAGCAACAACAATAATACACACACACACAAAGAAAGAAATCCAATATGAAAACAAACTATTCTTAGTTAAAAGGGCAATCACTCTTGAGACTGAAGGCTCTCCTGACTAGCTGCTGTGGCCTCTTCATTATTTACTCATATCACAATAGCAAGTAAGGGTTTGAAATAAAACAGAGGATTGTATGTGCTGAGCCCTATAAGTCGCAGTATATGCAGTATATGCTCACTCTCTAAATAGGTAGCAGAGCAATCCTACAAGCAGGATATCATCCTGTCCATATGAGATGCAAAAGTACAGAGAGCCAGAGTGACTGGGTAACAGATGATGTGGCCTATGATAAGGTCAGGACTGAAACAGAGGTCTCAGACCATTTCTGTGGCTGCAAATTCATCCTTCCTCCTGGAAGCTTATATGAACATCCCAAGACCTAGGTCATCACTCCAATCCCTTTATGTCATCTTTCTCATCTTATCTCTACATGGCACTATGGAGGCATGTGGCAAGTGGGATGCTGTTCCCTAACTCCAGATCTCTAAAATATAAATTTTCATCTATGAGGCAGATATCCAAGCTCCAGCTCTGTTTTGTGGAAAACCAGTCAATACAGTCTGTAATACCTTGGGCATGACTCATCTGACCTAAATGTTGATGCCCGCTTTAGAATAAACTGCATTATGGCTGTATTGACCAAATCCCCAGCGACTGTAACAGGAATCCTGCCAGCAGTGACAGCCTAATTACAGAGATGGATCAGATCCCATTCATGTCTGTGCAAAAACTGCCCTTGTGCTGTCTCACACTGGTGTGTATGCCTGGTAAAATTTAGGATGTTGAGCAACTGTAGTGCTGTGATCCTCAGCAGCTACAAAGATTCAAATGGGCTGTAATGAAGAAACTCACATTTTGTCAGATCTAACACACTAGTGGGCAAACTGAGGAGCTATCCTTTAGGCCACTACAGTCTGAGTCACAGAAGTCTTCCTTCTGTATACTATTTTTTATCACATCATGTTTTTCATTATCTGCACCTCAAAATGGGCTCAGCTGTCTTTGAGCGTGCCCTAGTGAAGCAGGCTCTGCAGACAACTAGAAGGAACTCAACACAGCCCGTGGATGGATGGCAAGTGAAGGATATTCATCATTTTGATCACCTGACCTGTCTGTGCCTGTCCAGCTTTAGGTAAAAAAACGTCCATCTCTGCTGGTTGTCTGTATGACACCAGTGTTTTGAAAGCCTGAAGATAACTCATGCAAAAACTCCTGCAGCTGCATAATCAGTAAATATTTCATCTTAGACAAAGAGAAGCAAGCCAATGGATGAGACCACGAGAGCTGGATCTGGTCTTTGCACTGCCCAGAGCACTGGACTGGCAAGAGTCATTCATGGAGCTAGCAATGCAGCTCCAGCCACAGCTGTCTCAGCAACAATCTATGTAGGCCCCCACAGCTGTTTTCTTCTGCTCTGGATTTAATTCTTCTCTTAGTTATCCTCATTTTACCTCTCTGGTGAAGCTTACTGAGATTCATTCATGTGAATCAGAATACACGTTCCTAGGGGTAGGTCATTTCTTATTCCCTGATGTCCACTTTCCTATTTGCACAAAACTTCACATATTCTTGATGATGTCAGATATCACTCATCAGATAAAAGGCCTGCAAGGCGAGGTTGGATGGAAATTTGTGCAACTTGATCTACAGGAATGTGTTCCTGCCCATGGCAGAGGGTCTGAAAGTTGAGGACCTTTAATGCCTCTTTCAACCCAAACCATTCCGTGATTCTATGATTCTATCAAATACATCCAGCAGTTCACTCCTGTGTCTACTCCACTATTGTTTACTGTCACCACTCCAACATATTGCCCGTATTTTTCTCCTGTTCTTCCTTCCTTCATATACTTTCTTCTCTCAATGGTGTATTTTCATAAAATATAGCCTTGCTTTAGTTTGCATTTGCCAGAAACCCTTGGCTTCAGCCTTACAAATGTTAGATGTACTTACAATCAATCTTTGGAGGTCCTCTCCTGTTACCCATCCCCATCCTTTTTAATCCTGTTCTTTGTCTTCACTGGCACTGACCTAACCAAAATGATCATTAATCTTTTCCCAACTAGATCTCCCCATCTGTAACTCTTTCTTCTCTGTATTTCTCACTCTTCCCCAAACTGGTAGTTCCATTCTAGAAAAGAAATATTTGTATCCCTCCTCTAGCTGTATTCATCTATTATAAAGTAGCAGCAGCAAATCTATTTTAGTAGAACAGAACACGTAGAATATATATGAATGTATATATGCTTCAGCTGCTGTATCTGACCACATGTTGTGTCCTGAATATACCATAAAATTTTTGTTTTCTTTTATGTGATTCTTGGAATATTTCTGATGCTTTATAAACCCCTGAGTACCAGTGTAACCACCATTCAGCAACCATAAATCAAAGATAGAAGAACTCTGCGTGCTCCCATATTCATTGAAGCCTTCTCAGTACAGATTATCTTCCTTTGTTCCATTTTTTATTTTTTATTTTTTTATACCTTCACATAGTTTACTGCAAACTCCAGTTTCACTGATCATCCTTTCAACTCTTTCTTTAACAAGGCATTCACACAGCCATAAAACCACCATATTAATTGATGTTGCTGAAAAGTTGGCATTTTAATGGTCACCAATTCTTCCTCCGGTTCATTCTTCCAATCTTTCAATACCTTGGCAAATGGCATGGGTATATTAGTATTCCTGCTGTTAAATTGCTCTACACCAACTGACTCACACACAGAATATGAGAGTAGGCAATTATTACCATCCTCATTTCATCGTGGAGGAAAGAAAGGATGGTATTTATGGAACCTGGCACTGGGTATCTCCCTTAGGTCAGTCTCCCCAAGACCTCTGTGTAGTTAGTGCTAGAGAGAAGCCTCTCTGAAGAACAGCATTAGAAGAGCCTGCTGAGATGAGCCTGCTGAGATGAGTCAGATAATTCGGATGTCTAAATTAGACACCTCAAATGAATCAGTGGTAATACTCCTAGTGGCTTCAGAGGATGTATATTCCAGCAATTAACCACAATGTGTAATTGTAGCTCCACATAATTAGCTATACAAACTGCAGCCATGTACAATAGGTTGCTATGTCTTAAATAAGCAATGAATAAATGGTGTGACTGGAGCTCAAGATTATTTTGTTCTTCATTTACCTTACTGCAAGAAGCCTGCAGAGATTAAATTACCAAAGGGAGATGAACTTTGTCTTTGTTTGGCCTATGAATCACGAAATGGTGATTCATTGGGTCTAGGTGAATATCCAACTTAGACATCTCTTTTTTGACTGCTTTATATGTTTCTTACATATAACATCTTCTATGTTCATTAATCACCTTTGTGTCTTGAAAATTCTGATTTTCTCCCTACACTCTGTTCCTATTTGTTTTTAGAATCACACAATGATACAATTCTAAGAAACCTCCAGAGGCCGAAGTAGGGTGAACTCAAAGTCAAATGAGGTCTCGGAGGGCCTTTTTCTATCTTGTTTTAAGTATCTCTAAGGACTGAGACTGCATAGCCTCTGTGAGCCTCTTTCATAAGGATTGACCACCTCCACTGTGAAGAATTTTTCCCTTATAGCTAACTGATATTTACAATTTTCATTTGCTGTAAGCTGTCTGTCACCTCTTAGTCTGGTTTAATCTCTTCTTTAAGTTTTGTTTAGCTAGTTGAAAATATTAACTTGTTTCCCTTAGACATCTTTTCTTACACCTAAACAATCTCAGCCTCTTGAGCCTCTCATGTATTATAGTCTCTGATGAACTGTAGCTTGTTGGTATCATTCTTGTACTGGGCAGCCCAAAGCTGAACACAGTATTCCAGATTTGTACTCCTCATAAGAACAAAATGGAGGGCAAATTCCCTCAAACTGCCAACTGTGTTCTTGCTAATGCAGTTGGCATTTTTCAGTGTATGGCTGTGTTGCAGACTCACATTCAGCTTATTGTGCAGCAACACCCTAGATCATTTTCAGCAGAGGTGCTTTGTAGCCAGATCCCAGCCTCTACTGTTGAATTTCTTTCAGCCCATGTGCAAGATTGCATTTGCCTTTTTTTTTCCAGGAACAATTTGTAAACCTTTGTTTCAATGTTAGATTGTATATCTAAAATGTACTGGTTCTGAGACTGCAGGTCAGATCCCTCACTAATGGATGTTGGCATGATTCTGCTGAAGCTAATGGAACCGACAACATTTATATAGCAGATCTTGATCTTGCTTTCTTTTTAATCCTGACTATCATTTCTCTAAATATCTTCCTTAATGGTGTCAGAATCCAATCTTCATTTGTATTCTAACGATGCTTTTAGCTTCAGTATTCACTTGTAGTAATGATTAAGTTCTGCTTCTTTTTTAATCTAGGTGAGAGGCTTGGTTCACCTTACTTCATTCTTTCTCAGGATCTTTATTTCTCTCTGCATGTTGTAAATACACTGATAAATGTGTTAACTGAAATGACTGTCAGATGTACTGAAAATGAGTAATTTCAGGGGTCCTATATTGAAAGTGTGTTCACATAGAAGTTTAAAGCGTGAATCTCTGAAATTTGGACTGTTTTTATGCTATGTAGAAACAGCAATGAGTAATTCACAAAGCACACAAACATACACACACACTCACACGAATGTACACACCAATGCACAATTAGAAGAAAAGGGTTTTGGGCAGATTCATTATAACAACAGACAGAATGGGCAGTTCTGTTGGTCAGCTGAGCTCTAATCAATCTGTTTAATGCCTTTAAAAGTATCATTTCATTAGAGGCTCAGAATAATCATTCACTCTCATCTGCTCTTCAGCTGCTGGATTTGATTTGTGTTCTTTCATGGTGGAAACTAATGGTTATCCTATAAGAACTGATCTTTTTTGAATGTTTCCTTTTTATTGCTTGTGTGCTAAGAATATGTATTGCTTTCAGTTTAGATATTAGAGGATAAAATCCTGTGAGGTTTTCTACAGAGTATGGCACGTAAAATGGCTAAGTTCTTGCAGGGACAAAATGATTGCCAGTTAGAATATTCACTGAGTTATCAATCATATTCTCTTCTTGAAATAGGTCCTATAGAAGGCATTAGGCATTTTTGTTATGATTCTTCAGGTTGCATTCCACTTTTACTCAGACCCCAGTTCTCAATAAGCCTTAAGTTAATTTGAACGAAGAAGTGACTAGCACAAAAACATACCTTCCATTTTTGACAGTGCGTGTCAGTCTAGAGAAAATAGAGTAGAATGTAAAGGGAGATGTATGCAAAAGTGGTGAATGCTCACATCAGTACAGAGGAAAGGATAAAAAGGACAGAACAACAGAACAAGAAAAGAAGACCTCAGTAAGGAGCAAGGAACCCCTCTGGCCAATGTGTCTAATATCCCTAGTATTACATTCAGAGTTCCCATTCTTTATAAATTATTTTTTCCCCCTAATACTTCTGGAATGTCTTGTTGGGAAATCATTATACAGTGCTGTACTGTGGGCAGTGCTAGGTTCTAAGACCTATTTCCAATGCTAGTTTGTGTATTTCATATAATAACTCTCAGGGTGAAAAGCACACCACTGTTAGACCCTGTTGCCTGTTGTACGGCAGTTGCTCTCCAGAGAAAGAAGTCAGGAATGTTTCTCATTCACAGCTTTATCACAGAGTGGTTTCCTCATTTCTGAAAGACATAAGAGCACCATTTACACCATCTTTGGTGAAAAACTGTGTCGGATTTGCACTTCCACCTTGTCAGTCTATTGTGTGAGCCCAGATGCCACTGTGGGATATGCATGCTCCCTCCTGTGCTCTCAGCTCTGCTCAGCGTGACTTGAGCTGTCCTGCTGGTGCATTAGACTTTCAGAGGATTTTGATGACTCTCTGTCCACCTCTGAATTGCAGCTGAGCAACTTAGTTCTCCAAAATGAAGTGACAAACCAATTACTAAGTGACAGAGGCCTTTGGACTCCTAGTGCTCAGCCATAATGTGGGCCTCAGACTGTCTCTTTAGTCTGTTTTTTCCCTGATGGTGTTCACTGTCTGGCAGATTTAGCAGAGACAGTGATACTCTCTGTGATACTTTCTTCTCCTCTAGTAAGTCAGGTTTCCTTAGCAATGTTAAGAGCCCTTGTCTATGCCCATTCCAGTTTTAATTCAGCACTCCTGAATATGGCTGCATCGCACACAAGTTTCAGCAGTGCCCTGCACTAATTCTTCACTATCTCTCCTAATATAACAACTTCCACTACAATCTCTCCTGTCACTTAAATTTCAGGGAAAAAAATGTGCTTATTTGAGTAGGTCACCCAAGTCATTTTATATTATACAGCTAGATGGTAGCCAGCGGATCATGAAGGGTTTCATTAAACTTGGTACTGTTAGGCAGTTATTTATCTGATATGTTGCTCACAAAAATACTTAAAACTGGATGCCAGTGTTTAGCTACTTTCAGCACCCAGTTTCTCTTGCCTCAGCCATTTTTTTTCATGGATTGTGAGGGAATTCCAACACATCCATTCCTTTCCAGGATTTCTGCAGTGGGGATAAAAATTACAATTTTATTTCGTACAGACAGCTTTCTTGTTTTGTAAGGGTTCTTGGTGATGCCCTGCAATTCATGTCCAAAGCATTACTCAGTCATGTGTCTTTGGTGTAAGTAAGTATATTAGGCTTCTTCTTTCTACTCAATTTCAAGGTCATCTGATGGTTGTAAAATGTGTAGATATGAAGCAACGGTACCAAATTTGGTACCAAATGAATTTCTGTAAACCTAGGTATAACCTTATATACAAATTCATGAAGATTTTTATTTTTGGGACATAACATCCTGAACAAGAGGGAGAATGGTAAACTGGTTATTAAACTTGTGCCATACAAGATTTTGATTATCAAACTAAATGGTTAGCAGTTCTTTGGGCTTTGTTCTTTAATCTGTGCTACTCTTATCTTTTGGTCAGTTCACTGTATGATATTGAGCAACAGAAAGATAATAAGTAGCACTAGGGCATTTATCAAAGGATTTAGAACATCCTGCAGCCAGATATGATGTAATGTAACAAGAGTGTAGTGTTTTGCCTGAGATGAAATTTTGAAATCAACGCAGCTTCTGATACCCTCTAACCTGGAAACTATCAAAAATATTTTTGTGTTTATTCAAAAGTTAACAGAAAAAATCCAGTCAGTGCTTTTTCTTAGTGGTATCAATTTGGAGTAGCTCCCAGTAAAATGAAACAGAAAAAGTAATGGGAGAATTTTCTATGTTAGGTGTTTCTTTCTTTACTTTCAGACTGGAACATTTATTCTTTAGTAGGCTTTGTTGATAAAACACTGCTGAATTTTTTTGGAGCTCTACTCTCACTACTGAGTCCAGAGGCTTCAAATAAATCAATACATGGGCTTGAAAAGGATTACAGTGGGAGCTATTAAGGAACTGGGCAGTTTTGAACATCTGACTCCTATACAGGGTCTTAAAGACAGTTGAGCTCTTCTGAAAAATTTGTTCACACCTGAGGACTCTTGGAGGTCTGGCTTCCCCACTTCTCAGGAGCATCTTATTCTTTCCAAGGACAGGAACCTGTTACAAAGCTTAGACTTCTAAACTCCGAAGAATCGATGTGAGAGAGGCTAAAACATGTTAAGTGATTGCCTTCCAGAAGGCTAAATGCAGGAATGATTTATAAAATACAATTCTTGTACAAAATCTATGCTGCTGCTGAATTCCGTTGCTGGAGGAATTGCAAGGGTTACATGAACAAATTGAAATCTGGCAGGAAAGGAAAGGATTATGGCATGCAGTGAACAACAGCAGGGGGACAGTCATGTCAAAAGTTCACATGCAATATGTGATATCAATAATTTACAAGGCCCTTACATTCTATTTTCTTTATCAGCAAAGCAGTCTATGAGTTGCCTACTTCACAGGTTTTGCTACACCACAAATGGATAACAAACCTTTACATGAAATATGACTTTATTTCAAACACATACTTCTTTACTATGTTTCCAGTGCAGCAGTATATATGATTTGTATTCAGTTGTGCCAGTATTGTTTCCCATCACCAGCATATCCATTACTCTGTCACCACTGTTGTTAAGCATAATTGCTAAACATTTTGTCTTTGCTCATCTGCTGATCCTTTTGCACCAAGTGATAGGGGAGTATACACCTCTGAGTATGTATATTCACGCATGCCTGCATCAGAGATTGTTGTGGGGATCCTTTAGAATGTAAAGAAGTTGCATTAAGTGCCAAAGGCACTAGAAAAACACTCAAGTTTGTTAAGTCTAGCAATACTTTACAGGAAAGGGCCTTGGCACAGCAGTTTGCTCTGCTTGATTCCCTAAGGTGCAGAAGTATGAAGGAGAAGTATGAAGGAGACCATTCTTCCTACATTTTCTTCTGAGTACAGTTCTTGCAGGGGATGAGATATTGATGTTCTAATGCAAAGCTATCCCAAGATGATCTCTTTGAAAATCTTATCAATGTTGTTACTGAATGGAATAATTGAAGAGCAGAAGTTAATATCTGGATACAAACCAGGAGAAAAAAGTAGTAAATCACCAACTTGGTGGGTTGTTAAATGTTTAGATACATTAATTTGGAAATAGTAATGTGAAGGATATTCTTATCTATTCTGATCTGAGTAAACTGACAAAGTCTGGATCATTATAGGCGCTTGTAATTAGGAAGATATGTTGGGTATGGGGACACTGAATATATTTCTGTGTATTTACAGGAGTGTACTGAACCTCCTTTCCCTGGGCATAGGACAAGCAGAAGCAGTTCCCCGTTCTATCTTGGCACCCCCAGTCCAACTCTATTTTGGGACTCCCCCTGCCCTAGCCAGGTTTTTCTCATTAAATTCATAGAATCATAGAATCATAGAATCATGAAATGGCCTGGGTTGAAAAGGACCACAATGACCATCCAGTTTCAATCCCCCTGCTATGTGCAGAGTCGCCAGCCACCAGACCAGGCTGCCCAGAGCCACATCCAGCCTGGCCTTGAATGCCTCCAGGGATGGGGCATCCACAGCCTCCTTGGGCAACCTGTTCCAGTGCGTCACCACCCTCTGTGTGAAAAACTTCCTCCTAATATCTAACCTAATATCTAACCTATTCCTGTTCACCCGCACACTGCAACATAATCCCACACACCTTTCCCATAATAGTCACTGAAACTTGCCAGCTCAGAGCACTGAAACTTTGTGTTGGGTGGATACACGTGCTTGACTCTTCTACTTTCACTTTGGAAACTAAGAAGTGTCAAAATGTCTGTCAGGCTCTAAAATGATGTAACTTGAAAACCTTATCTAAGAGCAAGTAGACAGGAAGGAAAAACTCCTCCTCCTCCGTCCCTCCTTCCTTTGAATGTGCAGTTGCTCTTCTTTAATGAGTTTAATTAGTCCTGCTGCACTTACAACCTGTGGGACTGACCCATGGGTAGTCCAGGAAAGAAAGGTGTCACCTCTATGAAAAGCTGACAGGTGGGACAAGTCATGTGCTTATAGAACCATAGAATCACATCATCATTAAGGTTGGAAAAGACTGCTACAATCATCTAGTCCAACAATCAACCCATCCCCACCATGCCCACTAAACCATGTCCCTCAGTGCACATCTAAACATTTATTGAACAACTCCAGGGATGGTGACTCCACAACCTCCATGGGCAGCCTGTTACAATGCTTCACCACTCTTTCTGAGAAGAAATTTCTCCCAATATCCAATCTGAATTTCCCCTGACACAAATTAAAGACATTGCCTCTCATGCTATTGCTGCTACCTGGGAGAAGAGGCTGACTCCTACATTGTCACAACCTCCTTTCAGATTGCTGTAGGTATCAATAAGGTCTCCTCTGAGCCTCCTCCTCTATGACTTAATTAAACCCAGTTCCCTCAGTCACCCCCCATAAGATTTGTGCTCCAGAACCTTCACAGTTTTGCTGCCCTTCTCTGGACGCACTCCAATGCCTCAAAGTCTTTCTTGTAGTGAGGGACCTAAAACTGAAGAAGACTTGGGATTAGTTCCCAGAGCTGGTCCAAACTTTCTTGTCGATTGGTGTGGCTCTTCAAGGGTTCTTCAAAGGTGGAGTTATCTGTCAGGCTCTGGATCTCTGTTTGCTTCTTAGTGGTCTAAAAAGGAGTGATAACATTTTTCAGAGAGCTGTTACAAGACCCAGTGGAAATAAGACAGTGAGACATGAAAAGACTGCTAGGAGAGACTCTGTAAATAGGAAGCAGTGTTTGTTGTGTGTGGGCAGAGTGGAGGAGGGGGGTTAAATAACAACACAGATTTCCTTGGAAAATAGTATTCTGCTGTATAGCCATATTACAGCATGTCTGATTTTTCCTTCTTCTGCCACACATATCATATTGTTATCTGGCCACTTGTTTCCTATCAAAAGATGACCTTGGAATACTAAAATGAAAGAGGAAGGTAGTATGAAAAGAAAGAAAGAACAGAGAGCTTTTCTGGCCAGCAGGAGGAAACTACACATATAATAATCCTCTCGGTCATGATGATACAATCTGTGGAGTGATTTAACCTGGCATCGTTCTGCTTACTGCCATGGAACTGCTGCAGCTCAGACCACCTGGGGCCTGGCCTTTTGCTCTTAGCATCTGCTGGTGTGACACAGACTGACTGGGAGGACAAAGAGAGCATTCAGGCAAATGTTTAGCACCTTGCTCTACTCTCACTGGCACTGAGGTCCTGCTGAATTCATGAGGAGTTTTTAGGGGAGCCAGGAGAAGGGAAGTTCTGGGTATCCATAGTCTTATTTAAGAAGCTGAGCCTTGGTAATTTAGTAGTAAATCCAGAGTAACAATATGTAATTGAGACCTGGCCTTCCAGATACTCGTTTCTGAAACAATGCAGCACAATTTCTGTAGCATTTGTCTGTAAGGAGTCACAGGAACACAAGGACCAGCCTAGCAGGTCAGCCCCAGTGCACAAAGCCCACACGCCTGCATGTGACAGCAGCCCAGAGCAGACGCTCAGGGAGCAAGAGGCAAACCTGGCAGGCTTTTCCTCCCTTCTTTGGACCTAAAGCTCCCTGTGGTGTTTGTCACTTTGCCATCACTGCTCCTGTAATATTTTTTTTTTTAGGCAAGATGAATTATAGTTTCACCAAACAGTCTTGGAGATCTGTTTTTTTTGGCAGCTACACTTCACATGGGGAAAACTGGCCCAGCCCACATGGTGCCACAGTAAGGATGACTTCCTCTGCTAGTGACTAATTGTATTACCCAGGGCATACTACAAGCCAACCCCGTTAGACTGAACCTCATAGTATTCATAGCCATGCCCTCTAATGGGATCCTTAGCTATTGCAACCCTCCTGACCTAAGGAGGTAATTTATTAATGTCTGTATTTCTGCATGCGTATAAATATGCATAATCTCTAGTCATTCTGAAATGAAAATCCAGTGTCTTTCACCAGCATATATTTGCACTTACTTAATGCTGGATAGAAAAATATACAGTACAGAGACCTTTTAAATATAGAGATTTACTGCAGATTAGGTTTAATGCTCTGCAGTTTTTGTAGGGTTGAGTTTTCCTGCTCCATGTTCTTTATTTGTTAACAATTTGCCACATGTTATTGTAGACATTGCTGATATGAGCATTTTGTGTACAGGAAATCCATGTTATTTCATGAAAACTAGCTTGTTGGAAACAATAGATACTATTCTTCAGCTTGGACTGCCCACAGCATTTATCTCCTGTCTGCTATGGAAATATTTCATGTCCTAATTTCCACACTCATTCATTTAACACATAAGCTCATTACAGTTCAGGTATTTATTTAAAGGCGCTCCAAACATCAGTGAGCAAGTTAAGTTGGTCAAAGGCTTTAGAAATGTGCTGAGAAGTTTGCTTCCCTGGCAAATTCCAATTTTGCAGACACTGTCTGCAACCCACAGTGATTTTTTCCTTAGTCTGTTCAGAAAGGACTCCAGAGCTGGGCATGAAGCCAGATTTTGATCCCAGTCCCTTTATTGGGTTCAATTGAATAACTTCAGATTTTGGCTGGTTCTCTGGCAAGTTGAGCCTGTCCTTTCACCCTAGAGTCAGCTTAGTGCTCCGATGCTGGGGGGGGGAAAGCACTAGAAAACAATAACCCTTGTTTGTATTTGATACATGAGTTGTTACCTCAAGTTAAAAAGATATCTATAATTGAGGAGAATGGCACAGCTCATAGAATCACAGAATCACAGAATTTCAGGGGTTAGAAGGAACCTCAAGAGATCATCAAGTTCAACACCCTTGCCAAAGCAGGTTCCCAAAAATAGGTCACACAGGTAGGTGTCCAGATGGGTCCTGAATATCTCCATAGAAGGAGACTCCACAACCCCTCTGGGCAACCTGTTCCAGTGCTCCAGTGCCATCACCCTTATCATGAAGTTGTTCTTCCACATATTATAACCAAACTTACTTTGTTCAAGTTTTCGGCCATTACTCCTTGTCCTATTGCTACACGCCACCAAGAACTGCCTGTTCTCATCCATTTGCCTCCAACCTCGTTAGAGATTTATAAATATTGATCAGATCCGCTCTCAGTTTTCTTTTCCCCAGGCTGAACATTACTCAGTTCAGTTATTCAGCCTTTCCTTATATGGGAGATGCTCCAGGCCCTTTATGATCTTTGTGGTCAACCACTGGAGTCTTTCTAGGAGATCCCCCTCTCTCTCTCTCTCTATATATATATAGGGATATGTTTATATAAATAAATATATGTTTTGTTTTGTTTTGTTTTTTGAACTGGGGAGCCAAGAACTGGACACAGTAGTCTAAATGTGGCCTCATCAGGGCAGAGTCAAGGGGAAGGATCACTTCCCTCAACCTGCTGGCTATGCTCTTTTTAATGTACCTCAGGATACCATTGGCTTTCTTGGCCACAGGAGCACAGTGATGCTTATGGCCAACTTGTTGTCCACTAGAACGCTGCAGTCCATCTCCACAGAGCTCCTTCTCCAGCAGGTCATCCCCTAAACTGTACTGATGCATGCGGTTATTCCTCCCCAGGTGCAAGGCTCTACACTTGTTCATGTTAAACCTCATCATTTTCCTCCCAGCCCATCTCTCTCAAGACTGTCCAGGTCTTGATGAATGGTAGCACAGCATTCAGGTGTGTCAGCCATTCCTCCCAGCTTTGTATCATCAGCAAACTTGCTGAGGGTGGACTCTTATCTTTTCATCCAGGTCACTGATGAATATGATAAACAAGACTGGATCCAGCACTGACCCCTGGGGACCACCACTAGTTCCCCTCTGTTTTAGTTATAGCTAAGCACAAAGTATTGCAACTTCACTGCATTGTGCCTGTGCTTTTGGAGGCTCATTGCACAGTGTCTGAGGTTTTAGAGGCTCATGAAATACACTTGTAGGCTTAGAGCACACACGGGGATAGTTTTTGGTACAATACCCAAGAGCTGACCTATATCAGCCCCATAAAGTCTGTAGTGGTCCATTCTGCATAACAC
This sequence comes from Perdix hodgsoniae, assembly GCA_035772895.1. Classification (NCBI taxonomy): domain Eukaryota; kingdom Metazoa; phylum Chordata; class Aves; order Galliformes; family Phasianidae; genus Perdix; species Perdix hodgsoniae. Next base: position 5,091,530 of record JAPSGF010000032.1, read on the forward strand.
CTTTCCTGCCGAACCCTACCTCCATTTACATTTGTGCTGCCCTAATCAAAGAATCAGAATAATTTGAGTTGGAAGAGACGTTTGCAGATCATCTTGTCCAACTGCACTGAACAGGGACACATACAGCTAGGCCAGGTGCTCAGAGCCCATCCCTGTCCAGCCTGATTTTGAATGTCTCCAGGGATGGGGAATCCACCACCTCTCTGTGCAAACCTGTTCCAGTGCTTCACCACCCTTATAATAAAAAACTTTTTCCTTATATCCAATCTAAATATCTAAATCCAATCTAAATATCATCTAAATGAGGTTTCATGTGTGCAATCAAAACCAAAACATGGGCTGCAGCAGTGATGCCTGCACAGTTTTAAGCCAATTTTAGTCAGTATCTCAGGCAAATTGATTGGAATGGTGTAGTTGGACCTTCTCACTGTTCTGAGTAGGACCTTGCTCTCCAGGCAAGGGGATTTGCAAAGTTGCTTGGCATAACACAGGTTTGCCTGTTGCACAGCTGATGGCTTTTATAATAAAGACTTGGTAAGGAAAAGAAAAAAAAAGAAGAAAAAAAAGAAGCAGCATTTCACACATTCTTGTGTGCTGTTTTTTTTTCTCTCTCCCGTTCCTTCCTCCTATTGGAAATACCTAAACACAAGAGTCACTACAGCAACACAACCTTAGCACTGCAGGGCCATTCACTCAAGTGTATTCAACCATTTGTCTGAACTGCTGAAAAAACAAAGGGACCGGAATGTGGAGGGAGGAAATCGGCACAGGCTCTTCCAAAAATCCTCATCTGGTCACTACTGATGGGCAAACCAGCCTTTTTGCTTATCCTGAATTCCCTTACTGGAATGAGAAAAGGTTGGCTGGAGGCCCCTGAACATAATCAGTCACTGGCTCCTTCCCAGTTTTTATCATTCAGGAATGCCAAAGGTCCTGCACAGACCTTTCTTTGAATCAATCTAAGCTGAGAGAGCCTCAGGTTCTGGGATGCACCCTGGATCTTAATGAGAAACCTGTCCTCCTGTCCTTCACAGTATCACAGAATCATAGAATTGTAGGGGCTGGAAGGGAAGAGATCATCTAGTCCAACACCCCTGCCAAAGCACCTTGCAAACATCTGCAAGTGTTGGTTCTACCATTGCCCAAATGGAAACAGCTTGTTGTTTTCTACAGGTGGTATATTTTGAGATTTCCAAAGTCAAAGTCGCAAATAAATGAGAAGTTTTCAAGGCTTTGTGACAATCATAAGCCATAGTAAGACTCAGATTCTGGGTTTTCTCTGCACTTTCTTAACTGTCTTGGAGAATTCAATCACATTTGTCCTAATAGCTGACCTCGAGATTATTCAGCACCTAGGGGCTCTCAGCCTGAATTCAGAAGTTTTTGCCATATATTTTCCTATCCTCATCATGAAGCAACATGAGCCCCTCAGTGCCTTTGGTGCCACCTCTAGATGTACAATCCTGCTCCTTAAATACAGTGAGGACAGCAGCAGCCCAGCGAAAGTGATAGCCCATTGTCTATGATGCCAAAAAGGAATACACAGTGCATCATCATTTGGTTTACAACAGCTTTTCTGTAAATGCAATAATCTATCGTGGAGTCACTGTTTCTCTTCAGTGGCTCAGCACAAAGAAAGGTTAAGGTAGTGTGGGTTGTAATTGGCTGGTATCAAATCAGCTGAGACTTAAAAAACTGGGAGAAACAAAACACAATCAGACCATAACATGCAACCAGTAACTCCTCTAAAGAATTTATGGAATAAACACCATTCTTGCAACCTGAATAAATAGATTAATTATTATGTCTTACCTCAAAAATTTTCCCTGCCAAATATCCTATTTGTTTTTTTTTTCTGACAAATTCCTCCTAATAGACCCATAAATCTGAAGCAGCCAGTTGCCAAAGCCAAAAGGCTTTTTTTTCCAACACAAAAATCCCCAACAGAACCATACTAAAAAAAAGATTGTGTATTTTAGGTCTGAACATCTCTTTCCTGATTGATTTTGAGCCCCACTAAACACATTAATGTGAAGGAAAACAAATACCAGTCTCCGTTGGTTTAACTTGACACAGGGAACCAGCTGAACCTGTTCTCCCTGCAATTCCTGGAAACAAAGTAGACTGTTCTGAGAGGATTTGTGAGCACTCGGAGGGATCTGTGCCCAGTGGTCTGCCCGTGTTCAGTATGGACACCAAAGTGCATGTACGTGCGTGCCTAAGCAGTACAGATTGAACAACACAGAAAAGATAAGGATTGCTTAATAAAGTGCATTTTCTGGACAACTATGAGAAAAAGTTTAAGGAGCTCATAAATTCCTGATTTTCGGACCTATGATTAGATCACTCCTCCAAATATATTGCAGCCATTTCCAACCTGGAGAATGTAAACTAACAGCAGTATTAACTGCTATGGAAAGTCCTTTAACTGGCATAGCAAATGTATTCAGAGAAAATGATGCAAGATTATTTTTTTTTTCTCAGGCAATGCACAATTAGTGTGAGGAACTCATTACAATAAGATATTAACTTTAAAGAGTGTCATAAAATTTAGAAACATATTTTTTATACAAAACACAGTGATATCCAATAGTAACAGGAAATACATGCTTTGGAAGGGCTCAATAGCAACTTTCATGTGAGTATGACACGTTTACACTTTTTTTCCCAAATGCTGACAGGTAGCTATCTTCCTTGTGGGCAAATGTCTTGTTCATCCCCTCCAAAACTTACAGTGCTTGCTAGGATACTCAGCTAAGTGGGTTTCAGGAATGGAATTGCTCTTGTAGAACCACAGAATCATAGAATCCTTAGTGTTGGAAGGTACTTCTAAAGGTCATCTACTCCAGCTCCCCAGCAATGAAGAGGGACATGCACAGCTAAATCAGGTTGCCCAGGGCCTGATCCAGCCTCACCTTGACAGTCTACAGGGATGGGGCTTCCACTGTATCTATGAGCAACCTGTTCCAGTGCCTCACCATCCTCACTATAATATAATAGACTTTTTCTTATATCCAACCTAAATCTGCCCTCTTTAAGCTTGAAGTCATTTCCCCTTGCTCTGCCACAGCAGACCCTGCTAAAGAGTCCATATCACAGGCTTTACTGAAGTCCAGATAGATGACATCAGTGGCTCTTCCTTTATCCGTTGATGCAGTAACATAATCATAAAAGGCCACTATGTTGGTCAAGAAGGATTTGCTGTTCTCATCTAACTTCATCCCTCTAATACCTGGTGCCCAGTCTCAGTTGGCATTCTGGGTCTTCTCTTGAGCCTGCACACAGAGACGTTCAGAAAGTGTCCCACTGAGTTGCCAAGACAACCCAGAGGGACTGTGGGGTTGGAGAGCTCTCCTTGGAGAGCTCCGCAAGCTGCCTGGATGTGAGCCTGAGCCCTCTGCTCTGAGTATCCCTGCATGAATAGAGATTGGGCCAGATGCATCCTGAGGTCCCTGCCAGACTCAACCAGTTTGCAATTCTTTGATTCTGTAGTCTTTCTTCTGCCATCAGTCTTGGACCACCTATCTGTCTGGTAGGGATACCAGGCATTACCTGAGAGGACATTTTCTGCTCAGAGCAGACTTCTTCACAAAGACTGGCTTTATTTGACTGAAGTTGACAAGCAGTTTTCAGATGTTAGCTGTCAGTAACCAGCAAGGACCAGTTGTAGGGGATGTTAGAAATGTGTGCTTCAGAGCCACTCAACTAGACCCTTGCTTAATGCGATTTGCAGACTTGGCACATGTAAAGAGTCTGGGACCAGGCAAAGCAGCCACAAGGGTTAAAATCTGCATTGAAGGGCATGCTCACAGCTCTAGTTTCACAAAACATTTTCCTTCTAGCCCAGATGCAAAGTCAAACTAGCAACAACTTGAAAGGATAACATCTATCAGAACTAATAAGTGCTAATCTAGCATAGAAGAGATAGCAACCAATCGAGTTGACAGCCAGAGAGAGGAACAAAGTCTGGCCACAGCACATTGAGAATCTATGCAATTATAAGTCATGAATTATAAAACAACTCACTCCAGATTAAGGATACAGCCACAGAAACAAATGTAATAAATATTTGAAACAAAACCTCAATTTCATTATTATTATAAGATCTGACTGCAACTCAAGTCGTTATACCTTCCCAGGAAATAAAAGTCTTTACCTGAATCTTCTGTTACTAATCAAAAAAAGCTTCCTTCTAGACAATTAGTTTATTTAAGGAATTGGCAGACAGTTGGCTGTGTGTATCTCACAATTTTGAAACTGTCAGAACAGTATTTATTCTTATTCACTAATAATACCCATGTACCTACAAGCTACATTTTTAAATGGTATGGATGAATAATCCTTTTGCTCTTGTAGCTGGTTTTTTTATGGCTCCTCTAAGCTGTGCATCTATTTTCACTTGACTTTAAAGCAATCAATATGCTGGCACAAAGGCTTTGGGATAATTCATGGCAACAATCTGTAGCAATTTACAGACTGATTTGGTTCCCTTAAATTGTTCTGATTAAAAAAAAAAAAAGCTAGAAGATTCCATATGCTTGGAGTCACCCCCACAATTAAAAAAAAAAAAAAAAAAAAAAAGAAAGAAAGAAAGAAGGAAAGGAGAGGAAAGAGGAGAGGGAAGAGGAGAGGGAAGAGAAAGGGAAAGGGGAGGGAAAGGGGAGGGAAAGGGAAAGGGAAAGGGAAAGGGAAAGGGAAAGGGAAAGGGA
>JAPSGF010000032.1:5096638-5128753 GCA_035772895.1 Perdix hodgsoniae
GGGGAGGGGAGGGGAGAAATTCCATTCTGTTTAATAAGGGTGCAAATCAAGTACATCTCTTTAGTTTTCACAGTGGCCTTCCTCCGGTGGAGGAGCAAGATGAGAATTTAGCCTCAGAAGTAAACCCTGTTCAGTGCAATGGATTTCAAAATCCAGGGAAATGAGTACCAACTCTTAGGTCTTTTGTTGCATTCACAAGCAAAGCCTGAGGCACACAAATTCCTGCATTCAGCTTTTTATTGGTGCTTCTTTGTAGGGAACATTCCACGAGCAGCCTTGCCAAAGACGAGCAGCTCATATTGGTGATGGCACTGACAGTGGAGGTTCTGCACAAACAACAGAAAGGAGTTACAGCCGAGCACTCCCGAGCCTGCTGTTGGTGGGGCACCTGGCAACTGGTATTTTTATATACATATAATATTATATATACATATATATAATAATATACATATATTACATATATGTATACATATATATATAACATATATATACATGTATGTATATATATAACATATATATATATGTAACATATATATACATGTATGTATATATATACATATACATATTTATATAATACATATTATATACATATATACATATATACATATACATATTTATACATATATTCCATTAAACCCATTGGCACCTGCCTTGCAGAGGAGGATTAAACAAGACATGATTCTTTCACTATTACCTCACCCATTGCAAGGCATAAATTAATCGGTTGATGGATTTTGTTGACTAACATGAACTATAAAGAAGCAAAACATTGCATCTGTGTTGGATGGGATACAATGGCTCTTTGTAGAGGCTCTATTCTTGCCAGCATCTCCAGCAGCCACGACACAGCCGTTCTGCATTGATCACCAGAAGGAGGAAGCAGGCATGCTTCCAGTCTGCCGAGGTTTTGCCAGGGTAAACAAGGATTCTAGTTAGTCCTGCTTGTGACATGGGCAACTGGTGTGAGGGAAAAGGCTTTCTTACATCAACCATAGTTCATTGGACCTTTCTTAACTGTGGTCCCAGAGCATGGCCAAACAGTGGACTAGAGACACCGAGATAGTGGAAAAAGTCCAGCAGAAGACTAGAGCATCACTATTATGAGGAGAGAATGAGAGGACTGGGAGAGCACCATCAGACACTGCAAGGGGTTCAAGTTATGAGGAGAACTGATTTTCCTCCTTCTATATATGCCTGATCCTGTCTTCTTCTGTGTCCTCTCTGTCTTGACTGGAGAGGAAGAGGTGAAGATGAGAAGGGAAGACATGGGCTTGAGATTTATTATCCTACGTACCAACCTGATGTTTTGAAACAAAGGTACCTTCTGAAGGCACGTGGAAATGGTTGCCCTGTAAACTTGAAAGCAAAGGTTTTTTTTCCACTATGGAGATGGAGGATGTTAGTACAACTGGTCTTGGACTTCAACAAATTCTTTATTGAATCCTGGCCATCGTGTTATCTCAGAGAAAATTGTTGCTGCCAAACTGTGCCATTATTTGTGCACATGCTCCATACAGCTGATCCAAGACCAAAACAACAGTTGATTGTAGGAGGAAATATTTTTATTACTTTTATTTTTATTTTTATTTTCATTATATGGAGCTTTACTTTTATTTATGACTTTCATCATTTATTACTGGTATTAGCACACCTGAGAGCTCAGCTTAGCTGTACTTTGAGGGAAGTAAATGGCCTTTAGCTTGTGGGAATGGTAACAAGGGAAAACAGTGACCTAAACAAAGGTGGTCTGGGTGAAAGTGAAATGGGGATGCACTGTATTCAATATGGGCACCTTTGGACTGAGATAATGTGATAATGGGTTCCATGTTGATATGTTAAACCGTGTAACTCTCCATATCTTAAGGGTGAAGAAAGCACTAAATCTTTTAAAAAGAGCAAGATGGACTCTTGTAAAAAGAGCCCACCTTGCACGTCTGTATACATTCACCTGTGGGGCTAAGCAAAAACAACTAAATATTGGCTTAGCAAAAGAGTGAGACAGTATCCTCTCACACGGAGCAAGAATTCAAAGACAGATAAAGGTGCACATGAAACCATGATCAGTTCAGGATCTTGGGCAGAGGATAACAAGAAAGTAATGTTCCACCTGTCTGGGAAGTGGAGGAGTTATTGCACAGTGAGAAGCTTTCCTGGGGACAACAGCTACATCCAGTTTAGTAAATTAAATATCGTGTTGTTGGGCAGTAAGAGCTGCTGGCATGGAACATCCTGCTTCCTTCCATGCTGCTGATGACTTGTTCCCCAGATCCCTGCAATCACGACTCCATGCACAGAGCTTGCCAGGAATGGCCTCGGGCTTGTGCTAACTGCACAAAATACCATGTACCAATCGTGGTACCTGGAGATGGTTTGGAAGGTATTAATTGCCCCAGAATCAGGCCAGGGGGCAGGTTATACACACTTATTTAACAGTATGGACAACTCCATTACAGGCTGCAGATACTCCCCGTATTGTTTTTTTTAATAAAGTAATAACTACTGAGGCTATTCTTGGCTTGGTCTAACCTGCTTTGAAGTGGATGCTTACTCCAAGTCAGTCTAGCTCTATCAGTACTATCTGTACTTTGTTCCTAATTTAAGGAAAAAAAAAAAAAAAAGAAAAAAAAAATCCCTGACAACCTAGCCTGAACAACTAAAACAGGCACACAAACAAAATACTCCCTCCACAAGATCATGGTATTTAATAAACCCGTGAAAGCAATTTATTTCTAAGAACATACATCAGAAATATTACCACTTTTTGGATTAGTCAGCTGTCCACTAACTGGCCGTGATTTCTGGAAAAATCAATCTGTTAGTCACAGGCACCTGACAAATAGTTTGCATACAATATAGCTTAGCATGGGGGATTTGTCAGCTGTTCTGCACACTGAGTTCATTATTCACCATATCGTGTGACTAGTCACTTCTAACATGTGATACAATTTCTTCCTTTTAATTATACAGAGCAATTGTACACAGGTCAAAACCAAACCAATATATACACATATACGTTAATAGCAATGCTAAGTAACTAATTTTAATCCTACTGCTCATTGTTGAGAATCCCCAGGTATTTAAAAAAAACATCTGAACAATTAACGGCAATGATTCACAGCACATGGTCATCAGCATGGCCTTATATTTATAGCAATATTTCTAAATTCTTCTTCTTCATAAGAGCAGTAGTAGCTGAAAAAAAAAAAAAATACTGCATCAGATATTCATTTGGATAAAATCATGCATATAGTAACACCTTTTTTCACTGTTTCTGCTCTCAGACCATGAAAAACCTATGGAAAGAATGTAATCTCAAGTCTCTGAATTTTCAACACCAACAAAAGTAGTTAGAAGCTAAAATGATCATTGAAATTAATGGTCTGTGTAGCTAAATTCCCTGATAATCTTTGAGACTAATCAAGCAAGATATTTTAAAGCTGTAGACAACTGCATAACTAATTCTGATAGACCAGTTGTGATTCTCTGAACAGAGATTTTTATTCCATATTCTCTTCCATTTCTTCCAATTGTCCAACCTTTTCATGTTCTGCCTTGGCATTCTGTTCATGTGCTAAGTAATGTGTTTTCTTATATCAGATACTGCAGTCTTGTATCACTTTATCTCAATTTTAGGGGCAATCAATTGAAGTTATAGAGAGATATAAGGCCTCTGCATCACCCCGCTATCAGATCCACTTTGCTGTTTATCAATTAAAGGTCAGACACAGGTTAGTGAGAAAAAACTCTCTGAAATGCTGGTCTGCTCACATTATTGCAGCTTGTGTTTTGGCATGTCTTAGCAATATGTCAGCTGTGTAGCACAATATATAGAAATGAGAAATTGTTGGTTGAAATAATAAGAAGCAAACTCTGTAGTTAAAAAAAGTGCATATGTAAATATGCATTTACAATGCTTTAGTGATAAATCTTTAGGTAAAAGAAGGAATTCTGATACCACTGCTTCCACTGATTTTGCTGAAAGAGACAAAGATTTGTGTGGGTGTGTAGATATATTTTCCTTTGCTGGTGCTGTCAGGGCTCTGCTAGATTAAAGCAGCTGGAGCAGACCCTGTTGAAAAATTTGCCATGGGGTCCATTTGCAAATCTCATGCAATCTACAAGGAGGCCAGGACCATCTGTACAAAACACAGATGCCTCTACTGCAAAATATCAGCAGGTCTGGCCTTCTGCCTGTCAGGGCCTTTCTGACAGACTTCTTGTCACCATGAACTCCTGGACAAAATTCCCTCTGATGAGGGAACTCATCCAGTGCAGTGAGAAGTTGTTTCACATTTTCTGTTAGTTTCACAACAACCCTTTAAATCTTCAGCTCCAGGACTGATTGTGACAAGCCATAGAATCTCAGAATTCCAGAGTGGCTGAGGTTGACAGGGACCTCTGGGTCCATCTGGCTCAACCTCTGCTCAAGCAGGGACGCCCACAGCAGGGGCCCTGGTCTGTGTTCAGGTGGTTTTTGGAACTCTCCAGAGAGGAGACCCCACAGCCTCTCTGGACAACCTGTTCCAGTGCCCAACCATCAGCACAGCACAGAAGTCCTTCCAGGTTTTGAAAACAGAACCTCTTCTGTTCCAGTTTGTGCCCACTGCCTCTTGTGCTGGCCCTAGGCTCTGCTGAAAAGTACCTGGCTCTGTCTTCATTGTACCCTCCCTTCAGATATTTATGGACATTGGTAAGATCCCCCTTGAGCCTCTTGTTCAGTCAGAAAAGTCTCAGCTCTCTGACTCTCCTCACAGAAGAGGTGCTCCTGACACATCATCATCTTAGTGGCTCTACATTTACTTTTTCCTGTATGCCCAGGTCTTTCTTACTGGGAAGCCTAGAACTGAACGCAGCACTCTAGCTGTGGCCTTGCCAAGCACTGAGTAGCACTCCTTCCTCTACCTTCTCACAACAACCGAACAGACAAGGGAGGCATGATTTATCCTTACATGAGCACTTCTAGTTCTATTAAATACATATCAATGCTTTAACACTCTGCTGCACAGTTGTTAAAAGCTGTTTCTCCTGCTACTGTTACAGCTGTACCACCCAGCCTGGCACAGCCTTGGACACTGCAGTCTCTAGGTGTAGTAGCTGCTGCTAATGGTGCACCATGTATTGGAGTGTTGCAGCTTTGGTACTCCAGGTTTTAGTTCCTCCTTGATCCTAGGATAAGTAAGCCATCTGGTTCCTGTGATCTATTGCAGTTTAGATTCTGTTTAGTTTCTGCTCACTCCTTTTCTGTAATGGATGTGACTGCAACTCAGTGTTAAAGGCTGGCTCCTGTTTGTGCTTGGTGTCAGTTTCTTGTTAAGACCTGGGGAACAGCAGTGGTGGCTGTGGGCAACATGAGGGTAAATTCCTGCACGTTTTGTCTCATGCCCTCCTATTACCAGCTCAGATGCATGGAAACACTGCCAGATGACTCACACCTTGTTAACGATGGTATGGACACAAGCAAGTGTATGAGTGGATTTCTTCACTAGAAGAAATAAAGACCTCAGGAAACAAACAAACAAACAAACAAACAAAACCTAAACAACAACAACAACAACAAAACAAGAAACAGAAACATCTCATGTCATGGGTTTTGCGTGGGGTGCATTGGTTGTGAATGGGTCTTTCTTGATAAACATCAGCATCAGAAATTAAACTGAACAGTATAAGAAATTGTCTTTTTTTTTTTTTCTGAGAGAAAACTCACCCAGCATCTCTGCTGCCTCCTGTTTATCATCAGATTATTAAGACTACTCATTCAATTTGCCAGCCTACTGTGTAGTTGAGGACAAGCAATGTCAATGAGGAGAAAGGTACAATGAGGAGGTACTTCCAGGGAAAATAGAAGTGGCATTCACAGGCCACTTGCTGCCTGCAGTGGGAATTGGGGGAAGTGTTCCGAGCTAAGTTGCTAATAGTGAACACCATCATGCATGACTGTGCATGATGAAATATGTTCAGGTGGTCCTCCCCTCACAGATATGTAGCCATGTAGTTACCGTGGTGAGTGTTTTGTAAGTAAGAAAGGGTGTCTGGGATCTTTCTATCATCAAAGGATATGGTTGAAGACTTTTCCTATCTGCAGACCCAAAATACCACAGTCTCCGCCCTCAATAGACCTGTAGCAGGCAGCAGAAAGGTACATACAAAGCCAGTAAGAAAACTGTTGATGAATTCAAATAAAGCAACTTATTGGCAGACAACAGCATGACTACAAAGTAAATTCCTCTTTCCCTGATGTGACTGAGGAGGAACATTTGGATTTGTGGGACTTATTATCAGGTAAACACTTATTAAAGGGAAGAAGAAAGATGTTTACAAAAGGAGCACCTGACAGGCAGACTGGTGAGTATTAGTTTTGGTCGTTTGCTGTGTTAAAGGATGCCAGCTGTGTAAATCAGGATTTAGCTCTGCCAATCCAGGCAAAGACAACGTCTCACTGTTAGTTTGTTTTACATTTTTTTTTAAACAAGCAAATCAGTAAACACAGCTTTTCACATGAGGAAATCATTTCTTCCAGATGAAAAAGTTGCAATGTGTACAGCTGTACCTCAGCCCTGCCTGGTTCTTGATGCCTTTTATGTTAGGGAATGCTATTGCTTTGAAAATAGCCATCGAGATTCATAGAGTAATTCACTTTGGAGATAATGGAACAACATAATGGAGTTCTATCCAAACTACTCTAAAAGTCTTAAGTACTAAATGGAAAACATTGTCCTTTCTTCAGGACTTTTGAACTACCTTTATAATTCTGCATCAAGAAGATAATTTGCTATTAGATCAGGCTGTTAAGTTCCATCACATGTTACAATAATGGTGTCTTAGAGGGAATTATCTGAACTATTCTCAGAATTATACCTAAGTCAAAGGTTCCTGACAAGAGAAAGATCTGGGATTTTCTTCTCTGAAACCATTTTTCTTGCCTGCTGCCTTTATTAATCACCTAAAACTTTTCCTAGGAACATGTCTTGCTCTGCTGGGTCGTACTGGTAGTACTTGGGACAGTTTTCAGAGAGACTGATCAGATGATGCCTATGGCAAGTTCCCAATTCCCTTTTGCTTAGGTGAAAATGAGGAGTAAATCTGTTTCACTTCAATACACCGTGTTAACACTAGGATCTTACTGGACTGCTATCAAATCATCTCTACACTGATTTCATAGAATCGTAGAAACATAAAGTCATAGAATAGTTTGGATTGGAAGGGACCTTAAAGATCATCCTGTTTCAATCCCTTTGCCACAGGCAAGGATATATTCGACTAGATCAGGTTTTCCAAAGCCCCATCCAACCTGACAAACACTATAGTTGACAGGTGTCTGTTCATCCATTATTCTCCTTACAGCACTGTTAAAGATAGGCAGGTAAGTAAAAAGAGTTTATTGTGTAGAACTAAATGTTGTCATTTACCAGCAAATTTATTGGCTTTCTGTTGAGAGGCTAACAGAACATATTGGCATTTTGAAGACAACTTCATATACTTAAAAGAAAACATATAAGTATGTCAGTAAAATATAAAGAAAAAATCCTTATGAGTGACAAGGTATGAAAACAAAATGAAACAAAAGTTCAGAATTGTCCAGAAAGATGCCTCTTCCCAGAGAATGGAAGATTTGGCAGATATGCCCCTAGAACAATATCTTCCACAGCTCTCAACAGACCAAAAGATCAGAGATAGAAAAGATTGATCAGGTCATCCAGCCCATCTTCCTGGTAATAGAGCGTTGTTTTCCTGAAGTGGGTATGTTGGTTTTTTTAGTGCTTTGAATAGTTTTAGAAGGCCTAAGTGACAAATTGGGTTTTTATCATTAACCTTGGAAATAATTCCAGAAGCTAACAAGTTTGTGTCAGGTTTCTCTACTTCATCATCATTGCTTTGTCAATAATTTTGGTAGGTTTCTTTTTCTCCAAACTATGGGATTCTGCTAAATTAAAAAATAGGATTAAATATTGAAGATAGATTACAATTTACCACCCTCATGCAGATGGATTACTCTCTCTGTAAAGTGGTCTCTTGGAAATCTGTGAGAGTTTTTCTTCACCAAACTGAGCAAAAGGAAATTCCATTCTGAGTCTGAACTGAAGATTATATCCAGATGAACTGCAGAAAATGACCTTGTCCATGAAAAGGACAACTATAAAGGGAAATAAAAGTCTGCATAAAACTTAACTTCTGCAACCACAGAGGTAGTTTCCCATTGATTTAAGCATTTGCTTATCTTTTAAGAGCAATCTTCATTCCACAGGATTTAGACACTCTGTGATAGGAGAGACAGTCACCTGGCCTGAATACAACACAGTCTGGAAGGAGATAGAAAAAGACAGCAGAAATAGATAACTTATTGTGCTCAGTAGGCACTGTGGAGACTGAAGAGATAAAGTGTCTCTCCATACACGAAGCATAAAGGCAGCTATCAAAGAAAAGATTGGTGTTGCTTTCCTTCAGGAAAAAAAATGTCACAAAAACCAGAGACAAACACTGGTCATGAATAAATCTGTATTGAAGAATAGAAATGTTCTCTTCTTGTAGAACTGTAAATGAGGGGAACAGAGAAAAATTGTTTTAAGGGACAACTACTCTCTGAAAGAGATTTCCTTATATTCAAAAAATGGGAAGGAATACCCAGTCTAACCAGTTAAGTTAGGTAAAGGAGCTAAATTTTGAAGTTAGTTTCTGTTAGCATAACCAAATGGAACAGAACAAAGACTCTCACTCTGTTCTTTCACTATTTCACAGTTCAACTCACATTAGTAAATGCAAACTTCCATTTAATTAAATCCATTTGACGCAAAATTGTTTCCTGTTGCTCAGAGGCCAATATAACCCTTTTCACAGTATGCAGGCTTCATTTAACATATCATTTGTAGCAAGGTTTGATTTTCTAAAGTAGAACAGAATTTGAGGTAGAGTGTCACAGTTAAAAAAATGACCAGCTCTCCTGCTGGTGTAGAAAATATCTGCACAAAACATCAATGAGAATTTTAACTCCCGACGAAAACAGAAAAAAAATATATATTGGATCTACCAGCTCATTTTATATTAACAGAGTCCATTGTGGTGCTTCATATTCCCATTAGCCTTTGCATTTCTATCTTGTTTGTAAAGTAACTGAGAAGCTGCTCACAATTTCTTTACTATAATACTCTTTGGATCTGATACATAGGCTTGAGATAAAGGTTAAGAAATATTCCTCTGCACAGGAATGGAAATCCCACTGACCTGGGAACCACATCTCTACTTCCCTTTTCTCCAAGCATTGCTGTTAGGTACAAAAAAGAGTAAAACACTTGGGTGAACTTTGCAGTGGAAAAGCTATATGCTTTCAGCAAAGGAGAAATGAGATGTTTATCTTTGGCCTCCATATATTAATCAAATTGATGTTATGAGCAGAGAGGTGTTATTGAATCACCATCCTTCCACTTCAGAAGAATTCAAAACCAAATATCTTTTGCCTGGAGTAAATTTAACAAAGGGAAAAGGGAGAGGGGGAAGTACCATGATCATTTAAGATGGTTTAGTTGACTAAACATAAGCCTCTGTGCTATTTGTGATGTTTTTTGGTGTCTAAAGCATACTGTTTGAGCTGACTAATACAATCAAAGATAGAAAATACACCGGTGTTTTTTCTTAGAACATCTCAGATGGCAAATATATATTTTTATGCAACTAAATACCACCAACATTGTCCTAGTATGCTTTATTCAATGCACTAGTTTAATATCAAATGTGAGATGAAAGAGGTAGATTGCCACCAAAGAAAACCACAAGGAAACCCTCAAAACATGATCCAGTTAAATATGACTCCAATTTAAGTACAGTGTGGTTCAATATATGTGGTCTCTCCATCTTTGGGGATATGTAAAACTTGGCTGGACCTAAGTAACCTGAACTAACCTCAGAGTTAGCCATGCTTAGGGTAGTGTATACAGACTCTTGAGGCCTCTTCCAGCATAAGGAATACTTTGATACTACATCCAAAGACCGGAGGGTGGTGAAAGGGGTGGATAGACCTGAAGAGTATGAACTTCGCTTTGGAGTATTGTTCACTTGCTATGTGCCTTAATATCTTGTATTTGAATAGTAACCTCTGAGAGCTAATGCTGGATTTTATTTAAAATCAATATCTGGTAGAAATTAGTGATAAAATCTAGTTCTATTGGCTGCCATAATCAGTAAAACTGCTCATATAGAGCTGAGAATTTCAGCATAAGCTTTTTGATCAAGAGTTGGGTAAAAGAGAGGAAATGGACACTAGGAATAAACAATCATTTGTCGTAACAAGAACATGACCAGTGTCTACAAGGACTACAAGGAAGTGTGCTATGGACAATTTTGCACAGTGTATTTATCAAAAATCTTGGAAAGAAAGGCAAGCAGAGTTAAGATAACAGAAGCAAGGTCAAGTTCTCTAAAGAATTGCAAGAGGATTTTCCTTGGTGATTTTATAAAATGGCTGACAAGATACAGTGTGGATAATAATACACATGGGTAAAAGTTGAGCTTTTTGTATAAAACAATGAACTGATACAACTTTATCACTAAGAAACAAGATCTCAGGGTATAATAGAAAGCATCTTTGTGAAAAACGGGTCAGTGATCAATACACTTGGAAAATCTAATATTAGGAGTTTTTAGGAAAAGGATAATGGGCAAAACAGAACACATGAGTATGTGCCTATGGTATACATGTGGTATGTAGGTACCACACTGTGACATATTGTTCTGCTCGATGTGGCTCAAAAGGGACATAATAGGACTCAAAAAGGCTCAGAGATAAGGAACAAGAATGATAAAGGTATAAAACAACTTATCTGCAAGGAATGATTAAGTAGATTAGGAGACCTTAAGGACTATTGAGGGGATATATGATGGAGGTCTGTAAAATAATGAGAGGCCAGAAATGGGTATATAGGTAATTACTATTGCCTGTCTGTTCCAAGAGAAATGCTAGTGGACTTCAAATGAAGCTAGTAAATGATAAGTTCAAAGTGTTGAAAAAAAGATGGTTCCTCATGGGTTGTGTAGGTGAGTTGTGGGGCATTTCACCATAGGTTGCTGTGGGTGTGTTACATGGGTTCAAGAGCTAATAGATTTTTTGGATTTGGAGAGAAATAGGGCAAGTTTATAAAAAATCTACTGAAGGCTACTAAAAACAGATGAGAGCTGTCAAGAATTTTGCTTTAACCGTTGGCAGATGATAAAGTGGTTAGGGAAGGCAGCATTATAGGTTTGTCTCTCATGTTTAGAATTTTCTCTAAGAACCATCTTGGCCACTTGCAAAAGCAGAAACCTGATGGAGATGGTCTGACCTAGTACAGTGACTTCTATTTTCTTATAATTTGGTATTTCTAGAGTCTTACAAGTGAAGTGTTTAGGAAAATGCTTTGTAAAGGTATCCGTGGTAAAAGTGTCCACAGTAGTGTCCATGGTGAAGACAGTATAATTTGTGTCCTCCTACCCACTAAATTTCTATGGAGAGCAAAACATTCATAGTTTGGGAAATTACTATCCAAGCTTCTGTGTTAGACTCATCTATATTCAGTTGCTAAGCAGGTTAGAGCTAAACTTGTAAGCCCGCCCAGCTCAGGACGGAGCACAAATGCACCACCCTTGAGGCAGGGTGAGAAGCAATCAATTAAAATTGGCAGTCTAGATAGAGGATAGCATGTTTGATAAATAGAATCATTATCCCTTATTATTTAAAAGACAAAGAAAAAATGAAAAAAGAAACGAAGTAATTTACAATACAGTAAATGTACAACAGGACAGTAAATGTACAATAAAAGAGAGTTAATTGTAGTGCAGATCTACTTTCTGACACATATAGTAATGATTAGTTTATCATGTTAGAATACAGAATATTCTACACAAGATGGCTTTCTTTTGTAACTACCACATGACTTTGTTTTAGGATAGATCATGACAGGTATCATGTAGTTAATGCTGTAAAGCATCTCTGTGCTTGTGCAAGAGGTGACTCGCTGACCTTTCCTGTCCTATTTCAATCCAGGAGACCTCCCAGGCTTACTCTAACGATGAAAACCTGCATTGGCTATTACTGTAGATTCAATCTTTAACAAAGAAGGTACATTGCTCCCTGGATAGAAAGCTCTTGTTTGTGTGTGTGTGTGTGTTTCTTAACTAAAAAATCTTCAAGCTTTGTGGCCAGCCATGCTTTCTAAGAAAGACAGATCATCAGGTGATGAATACTCAGTACGACTACTCTGAACTCAACTTAGAGAAAGCAAATATGAGATGTGGGAATGAAAGGCGTATGTGTGAAAGCACCTGACATGTTTATGTTTCCTTGTGGTGTAATGTAGATTGATCTTGAGTTTTTGATCCGTACTGGGAAGGAAGATCTTTCTCCTCCCTAACAAGATCCCAGGACACTGTCACAGGAGGCTTGAAATAATGTAAAAAAATCCTGTGAGCTTCTTCTTGCTCTTGGACATGAGCACTAGCCTATATAAATTTTTGAGGTCTCTTCCAATTGCATGAAATTCAAGGATTTTCCAGATCAACTCACACAGCACATGTTTTACAATAGAGTTGGACACAAATCTGCTTCTGTATCTCTTCAATACGGAATATAGTCATGGATTCTTTCTTTTGAATCATCTCATTTTTATACGCTTTCAATTAAATTGTATAAAATATATTACTTTTTGCTGCAAAGCACTGAGGGCATTTATGTTGTAAAAGACACAAATCCATTCTGAGTTTGTGGTGCTCACTGGTGTATTGTTTGCAGCCTTGCCTGCAGTTCTGTATATTTTCTGGTTATTTGCAATGAAGTCCTTGGATTTTGTTGAGTGTTCCCATATGGATGGCTTTTTAGAGCTGAACCCTCAGAGTTTGAACTGTTTATTAACGAGGCACTGTAGAGACTGGAGATTATCTATATTCCTAAATACAATGAGGCAATTAATAACTTGGTTGCAAAGGATTTTAAACAAAGGCATGGGACACAGTCCAGTGCTTGTTTTGCCGCAACATATTCTTATGGCCATGTGGGTCTGTGTTTTAGTTCCCAATGGGACAGTTTATGTTCCTCTGCTTCAGGGGAGTTTCATGACAAATCATAAGCTAGAACCAGAGGTCTGGCACTGGCAAAAGAAGAATCATGTGAGGACTGAGGGCAACTGTGCCATCTGGTCAATGCACAAGTAGAGAGAACTAATGCAAAAAACATGGATACCATGAGAGATATTGTGGTGTGACTATTTCCAAACTGTCTATACTGCTTCCTGTGACCTTTCCCAAGTTAGTTGAGTATAGATCCTCAGAAATATTTATGCAATTAATTAATAGGAACTTTGACAAATTAGATTTTAGATCTCAGTTTTGAAACCTTGATTCCTCAACACATTCTGGGTTGTTCATTCACTGGAGACAAACAATGACAGTTTTCCTTAGGAATCCACATCTATCGCCTTTCTGGGTTCCTACTCAACTCTTACCTGACAGACATGAACCACATGCCAAGAGACCTCTGTAAAGCTCCATTTGCGCATAACAATGAAGTGAAAGCAGTGAAGCCGCAGCTACAAGCACTGCTTCCTCTGAAAGTGCTTTTGTTACTTTTAGCTTCCATGTTCCTGCCAAACCCACACCCTGAACTATCCCATTTAATTATACTCGCTGGCCATCTTTCCCCTTTTTATTGGTAATATTTTTCTTGTTAATTGTGCTTGCTTGGTTTTAAAGAATGGTGTCTGCTTTTCCTTAAGCGACACTGCAGGAATATTTCTGCATCCTGGGTAGTTTCTCTGACATGTTTATGCCTTGCTGGTTACTGTAAAAAATGCAAGACATATTATATACTGCTGAAAACCAGGCTGGCACCTTGCAGTTTTAACATTGTGCCTTATTGTATAGTTAAAATAAATGTACCCAATATCAGCTTTATTACTCCTATTAGACAGTCTAATGGCTTGAAGTGAAGAAGATTTTCTAGCAAGCTGTTAAAGGGAAAGCACTAACCACTCAGCTTGGCTCCTGTACCTGGGGAGCAATAAGGAACTGTGCAGAGCAGCACATGATGCTCAGATGGGGATGAATTAGGGCTCTAAAGTCAATCCCTAATCTCCAGATACTACATTTAACATGTGATAGAGTGTCAAAAGGAGGTTAATGCAACAGAAAGTCCACAGATATTGTTTGTATTTACTGTCCATTTGTACTTTTCATTAAAAATATTACATCTTAGATCCTGTAAAGGCTCCCGTCTGAGTGCTGCTGTGGCAGACAGCACAGGTTTGCTCAACACTACTGCAAAATCAGTCAATAACTATGCCTGAGCAGTTTGAAGCATACCACAATGACTCCTGACTGACAGCTGTAGAAGGGAATGCCTATGGCAATACAGAGCTTGATAGAGTTTGAGGTGTTGCAAGTTTCTGCCACTAACTTACCTGACAGCATCTAGATGGAATATCTACAGCTAAGCAAGTCACTCTGGGCTCTCTTCACAGACTCATTGTAGTTTAGAGTGCACTTCCCCTCTGTGTATGCCTACATTTGGTTACGTGGATCACATGAAGGTGTCTCTTGACAGTACTGACTGAATTTCCACTAACCTGCCAGGGATCTCATACTACTTGAGATAAAGACATAAACATAAAACATGAGGCCACGCGAGCCCTTCACAACATGTGGGATTTTGGTTTACATGCCTTTCACAGACTTTACTAAAGTCTAACCAAAGTCTAACTAAACTTTATTCTAGTTGTCCTTTGCTCTCTTTGACTTCCTCAGCCATTTTGGGATTCTGGAATTAGCTTTGACCAGACAGAGCAGTGTTTCTGAGCCGAAGTTCTGTCGAGCTTTTTCATAAAGAACTAACTTTGTCAGTTCTACCACATTTTGCAGATCCCGTGCTCAAATTAACCATTTTAGCCACAGTAACTCTGGCCTGGGAGAGCTCAGTGCAGAGGTTGAGTTTCATCTGCAGTTTTTTTCAGTCAGTTTCCCAGCTGAGTTTCCTCTGGCACAAAGGGTCAAGTGATTTGAATGAACTGTCCTTGGCTCATTCAGGATCAAAGCACAGATTTTTCATGCTTCCAGTTCTTCCCTCCAAACACATTGTTAAAAGGACAGTGAAGCTTCAATACCCAGTCCCTGATAAGCGATGCAGTGTTTCCTGCCTGGGCAGGCTGTTGGAGGATAGGAAGTTTGTCTGTTGTGCCAGGGGAAAGTGGAGAAAGAAAGCACAGATCCACTCATACTGTGCATTAAGGAACTCTGCAATCTTTGCTTTGGTTAACATTACCTCACTTTTATGAGGGCTACTAAGCAAGGATTGCGCATCTCATCTTGCCTTAACTTGTCTCACTCTGTAATTCCAGTAGAGATGTTGTTCTTCTGTCATTAGCAGAAAAGCCAAGAGATCGCCTCTCAAATTATTATTGTCAGTGTGGCATTAAGGGACTGTCAGAAGAGAATTGATTGCTGGTAGTACCTCTATTGATTATATTAGATTTTGTAGTACTAGCCTTGGAAGTATTTTTTCTGTTATTTTTTTGACATTGTGATGATCACATTATGCCCAGAAAAGGGCCAAGTGTAGAACACTGGGAGAATAGAGTATCTTCAAAGAGAGGATAAAATGCCTCATCCCTTCTATGTATAGCTAGTGCTCCTGGTTGAACTTCATGTCAAACTCCAGCAAAGCCTGCCAGTTTCCAGAAAACAAGAAAGAAAAAGGTATGTGCAGGAATGGGTGGTCTTATTTCTGCTGTGTTCTACTTTGTAAATTAATTTTTATGTCTAACTTGGACTGAGGATCAGTTGATCCCACTTGCAACAGTCAGGCCTTGGTAGTTCTCTATCAGGCATCTTTTCCTGTTTTCAAAGTGTTATCTCCTTTCCAACCATACCAGATAACCCACTTGCTTCAGTCTTTGTGGATTTTTGGGAAAGCAAAAAACATTAGCCACAGAAATATCTAGACAAATTTCCAATATACATTTTCTGAATATTTTGAAATTTTATGCAGAAAATGAGAGCACTGAAGACTACCTCAGAGTGACACATTAGCCAGGTTCAGCATATGCTCTTAGCTGTTGAAGACAATGATTGAAGACCTGCTTCAAAGTAGACAGAATAAATTTGAAGATGTCAGATCTCAGTAAGAGCTCTAGCTCATTCAGTTCCAGCTGCAGAGCAGAAGGTCCTGCGTGTCAGCTTTTCCAGAGAGCCCTCATCCAGTGTTTCCTGAAAGCATTCAGAGCTGGCCTCAAAGTTGGGGCAGAGGAAGTAGACTTCCAAATCCTTAGTGTTACGAGGACTTGGGTGAATCCACAAATGTTCAGCAGCAAAAAAAAAGGGGCAGATATCTGGAGGGTTTTAGTTGTTCCTAAGTGAGAACAGGAACTTCAAGTAACTAATAACTGCTTGAAGTGGATTAGTATTTTCTCAAATTACAGAGATTTTAAGGAGCCACACTGAGACTTGCTTTCACCAAAAGAGAGTTGTGATGCTAAACACCACACTTAAAAAGCACAAAAGGATTTTCAAGTTAGAATATTGTGTAGCCCTAATGAACTGTTGGAGCTTGTTTACACTTGGTCCAGAATGTATTCAGGAATATCTGATATTTCCTGTATATGGTGAGCCCCTTAGCAGAAAAAAAAAAAGCCCTCTCACGATGGTGGTTTAAATTTCTCTGATCCCTGACAGAAGGTTAACACAGAAAGGCCTGAAACGATGCAACAAAAAAAGTTTATTAAAACAGTTTTGATTCATGAAGTTCAAGGCAAGTCTGCAGTAAGTTTATGAGTGGGAAACGATACATTTCCCATTAAGTCCAAACCAGTTCTCCTGTCCCTGTTGATGATGTGCCCTTGTTTCAAACCAATTAAAGTAGAGCTAATCTCTCTATTGGTTTGAGACATGCTGTCATTGTTACATATAGCTTCTTTTGTGCACGAAGTCCTAATGGATTTTTTTGTAACCTACGTCCATATTGGAGAGAAATCATCTTTGTAAAAACACAGAAGATCTGTTTCTTGAATCAGACAACTTTGTACTTGATTCAGGCCCAAATGAGGGTAAACTGAAAGGATCCTATTGACTTCACTGTGTCTTCGATCAGGCTGTCACTGTCTACATTCAGCCAAGGACATACAGTAGCTAATTTAAGGTCTATAATGTGAATGGTCTGAAAAACACAATGGCAATGCAGTACACCTTCTTTTTATTACCTGACTTTGGTGAAGGGTGGCTGAAAAGTTTTGCAGAAGAAGACTTTTAGGAACAAATTCAGAACTGTAAGCACTCAGCCTTCCTTGACTCTATTGAAATTCTTAGGAGCACTTTTTTTCCCCTAGAAAATGGATTAAGTATCAAAGGATTCTTAAACCAAACCAAAACAAACCAAAACAAACAAACAAACAAAATGAAACAAAATAGGTTGAGATTAATCAGGTGGATAAATAAATTGCGCTTGACTTCAAATACTTCTGCATGTGGATGCATCTGGAGTTATAAATATGTTGTTTGAAATACTCTGGGAGATGCCTGACTGGAAAGCCAGACAGTTCTCTGTGCAAAGCAGTTAAGCAGTGCATATAAATTCAAAGGTAAACTGGATTTAGAGGGTTCATTCTACAAGCATTCTTGTAAATGTGCTGTGCTGTAAATATCCAGCTTTCTTCAAGCAACTATTCAGCTCCCAGGAGTCAGACCCGAACACTGAACTCATGGTGATACACCACCACCATGTGGTGATTGGCAGGAAAACGAACTGCAATGGAACAGCTGGGAGCAACTTGAGCCGATGTTTCAAAACTTGGGAGATATGTAGTTACTGTGGTAATGGAAGATCCTAAGTACCTGTCCACTGTTACTTAACGGGCTGACAGCAGTTTTCAGCAGTGCTATAATGTGATCATGTAATAGAAGTGTCTGCAAACACTGAGACAGAAAATCCATGCTTTATCTTAGCTCTTGTTCCCAGGTTCAAAGTAAAGTCAGGCACAGGAGGAAGCACTCATGTACCATAAGATGACATAGTACTTCAGGTTTTTAACCTGTCACGATGTCCGTGGTGTAATCATGGTATAGATAAGTATTTTTTTGCAGTGGTTTTCTTGCAAACTTTCTAATTCATGTTGAAGTACTTTTCATGGTAGGGAGTTCCAGCCGGGTGCCTGGGAGATTTCTGAGAGGTTTCCCATTTTGTGAAGTTTGGATGGGAAGTAGCACATTAAAATGTCCTCTTCTGTAATAGTACTGGAGTCACTGTGCAGAACACTGACCCCTCTATTTTGTCTTGTTTGCATCCCTTCTTGTTGTTTTCCACATCCCTGATCAAACTCAATTCCATTTGCACCTCGGTTTTCCAGACTCCATCCTTGCACATCCAGACAGCATCCCTATATTCTTTCCAGGCCACCCATCACTGCTTCAACGTGCCTTGAGATCACAAACTCAACCAGGGCATAGTTGCTGCAGCCCAGGCTGCCCCTGATCATAACTTCTTTCATGATCTTTTCTGTGTTGATGAGTACCAGGTCCAGAAATGCTTCACCTCTGCTGTGTCTGTCCAGTACCTGAACCATGTATCCATTGTCATCGGTGGACTTCAGGAGTTTCCTGGACTGCTTGCAGGCTCCCCTATGGTTTTCCCAGAAGGTATCTGAGTAGTTTAAATCCTTCATTAGGGTGAAAGCCTGTGAGTGCAATGCGTCTTACAGATGAAGCAAGAAGGCCTCGTCAACAGGTTCCCCTTGATCAGGTGGCATGGAGTAGACCCCACCACTAGATGTCCTTTATTGGTCCAGTCCCTAATTTTTTAACTCACAAGCTCTCAGCCTCTTCATAACTGTTTCCCAGGGGCAGCTCTTTGCAGTCTAGCCCTGTCTTAATATATAGAGCAACTCCTCCACCTCTCCAATCTTGCCTATCCCTTCTAAAATTCTTATAACTCTCAATCGTGGTATTTCAGTTATGTGAGTCATCCCACCATGTTTCTGTGATAGCAGTAAGATCATAGTTTTCCAATTACATCACAGTTTCCAATTCCTCCTGCTTATTTCCCATTCTGTGTGCACTGGTATAGAGAAACTTCAGTTGGGCTCTTGGCCATATTACCTTCTTGGAGGAGCCCTCCAAAAAATTGCTGGGACAAATCTGAGGTTTTCTTCTCCATTCTTAAAGTAACAATGTTCCCCAACTCTTCTTTTTTCCTTGGCATTACATCCCCTTCCACCATTAAATCTATTTTAAAGCCATGGTGATGAGCCCTGACAGCTTGATGCCTAGTATATTCATTATAAGATGCAACAGATTGAGGGCCTCTGCTAGCACATTGTCCCTTTAACTTAGGTATGCTATCCTATTCCTTGTCGTGGGTAGCTCGCTATCACACCCTTCCCCCTTCAAAACTAGTTTAAAGCCCTGTCAACAAGCCCAAACAGCTCCTGGGCCAGAATTCCTTTCCCCCATTGATCTAGGTGGACCTTATTTGCAGCCAGGTGCTGAGTAAATTGCCATTTGATCAAAAAAGCCAAAATTCCTGCAGCAGCACCAGCCCCTCGCCATGGAGTTATCAGACGGGATTTCCTGATTCTCTCAATGTCCCTCCCTGCCACTGAAGGGACAGAGGAAAACCACCTGTACTTCCTCTCTGTCCACAAACTGCCTCAGCCCCCTGAAGTCCATTTTGATAGCTCTCAAGCTTCTCTCAGTGATTCATCACAGCCAGCCTAAACTACCAATAAGGGATAATAGAGGGATGAACCATACTAGGGAGTCTTTTAGTAACATCCCTGACCCTCGCCGAGGCAGGCAGTACACTTCCCACAGGTAAGGTCTGGCCAACATATGGGGCTGTCCATTCTTCTCAGAAGGGAGTTGCCCACAGTGATTCTTGTCTTTCCTTCTTGGCTGAGGTAGTCTTGGGATGTGGAGTCAGCCTCCTTGCCCTAGATAACCTCCTGGGCGGACCTTCCACCACATCCTCACTTACTTGTCCTTCAAATTCCAGAGCCTCATTTCACACTGCTGCTTTCACCAGTATTGTGCCCAGGTGGCCAAGAAGGCCAATGGCATCCCAGCTTCTATAAGGAGTGGTGTGGTGAGCAGGACTAGGGAAGTAATCCTGCCTCTGTACTCGGCATTGGTGAGGCCTCACTTTGAGTACTGGGTTCAGTTTTGGGCACCTCAGTACAGTAAAGAAATTGAGGTGCTGGAGCAGGTCCAAAGAAGGGCAACAAGGCTTGTGAAGGGCTTGGAGAATATGGCCTGCGAGGAGAGACTGAAGGAACTGGGGCTGCTTAGTCTAGAGAAAAGGAGGCTGAGGGGAGACCTTACTGCTCTCTTCATTCAGGTTTCCCTCTGAATGACCCCCATTAGGAGGTCCTGTGCTAAGACACCAGGATCTTTGCTGAGACTTCTAACTGACTTTCTGAATTGTCATTTGTGGTGCCTGTAGATACAGAATATTCATTTGGGATGTAAAATACAAGGGAAAGGGACTATAGCACTGCTTTGGTTTATAGTCCTCCACAGCCTTTAATTGGGTCAGAGGTTAAATAAATCCCAGGGAAGCACATCAAGACTCAGATTATCCATAACTGATCTCTTTTCCAGTATCTTTTCCAGCACTTATATTAAATTTTGGGAAGCTATGGATCTGAAGAACCCATTGTGCAGTAATTGGCTTTCACAGTAGTTGTGCCATTTAGGAGAAGAGTATTTGGGTCAGAATTACTGAGCCGGGACCATATCCTCATTCACAGGCACTCTGGAAATAAAACTGAGAAGGAAAGAGCGATTACTGGGCAAGAAATTGGTTGTAAAGACCTAGTGTGACAGTCTTGTATAAAAATACTACAGTTGGAGTGGAAAGATTTTTGCCTCTGGCACCTTTTGTGATGCTGCAGAAATCCCATATACAATTCAATTGTCCATGTTTTAAAAAGGATGTTATGCGAGTAATATAGAACCATCAATGCTATTCAAAGGCTGAAGAATTTTCTTGACAGCCTTGGAGCCTCGAAGCTGAGCTATTTGCTCAGTGTAATAAAAAAAAAAAAAAAAAAAAAAAAGGCAGTGTCTCCTTCTAAAGGAAGGCTGGGGACATTTAGGGGAACACATTAAGATGTAAAGGCAAAAGGAAGGGAGCAACACTGCCCTTCATCTAGAGCTTTCTGTTCACACCTCTGCACCTGCAATACACACTACTGCAAGAAATTTGCTTAGAGTGTGTAATCACCTCTCTGGCGTAAAAATCAGCGACTTCAGAGGTTTCTTTATTTGAAAAAAAAATACCTTAGCATGGTTGAATGCAAAAGCAAGATGAATTCAAGTGGTAATTATGTAAGCACTTCAAATAATGAAGGAAATTTTCCACTGAAATTAACTGAAGAGAACAGTGTGTCTGCAACTGCTGATACCTTTGCATCCAAACTGGTGGTCAGACAAACTGAAGAGAGGTCACTTAGCAAAATTTAAAGATAGATGAGATGAAAAAAACACAAACATATTTGGATTGCAGATAGAAAGAACTAGTGTCCCCTAGCTTTAAACTATGTTAATACCTGAATCTTCTAGAAAAGGGCCTTGGCAATGAGCATAATGAGCAAAGCCAAACTTTCATTCTATTGGTAACAGCTATGATAAGCACCACTTGTATCTGCTTTACCATGTTTCTTGTGTTTTTCACAGAAAGTGAAAGACCTATTGAAGCCACAAGACAGACCTTCCTTCATTATTGCTTCAGCCACAGGTCAGGCTTAAGACATTCCTTTCCTCAAGTCCAACAGCACAAAGACAGAGAATGGCAGCAGATCTGGAAGAGCTGTAGATCTTCCTCAGTCAAACTTCTGACTGTGTCCTTTCTATTACTTCCATGAACAAGTCCTGTCTTTCTCCACCCAGTTTCCAGCTATGAGTGATAGGAAGTCCCTGAACTCAAGGTCTTTCATGCTTCTCTAAATCTCAATGGATCCAACCTTCAGACATGGATTCATCACATTTTTGACCCACAATAGCAATAATTTCAATATTTAGCTATGTGTGAGTGGAGGGAGAGGGCAGAGAGAAAAGGGAACACCTTCTGTCTTTAAACTGCCAGCTTAAAAGTATTTGATGTCCCTATGTCTTGCACTGTGAAAAACAGCAAACTGACTCTCTGAACTCCCCGTTCCACATCTTCTGTGATTCTCTGCACCTTTTTGTATTTAATTGTTTCTTGTATGGAAACTGTTCTACACTGTTAATCATTCTTGTCATGCTTCTCTGCATGATTTCTAGTTCTACAGTCTGTTTTTAAGCTGTGATTAGCAAAGACACAGATAGCTCTAGACACTTCATAGGATTTGAACATAATGTCATAATGATGTTTTGTTTAATCTACTCATCTTTAGTAATTCAATTTGCCTTTTCCAGAGTCACTGCATGAGCAATCACTTCAGGCATTGCAAGATCATGTCCCAGAATGGTAAAATCTGATTATAAACCATCACTGAATCTGGCTGGATACAGTTGTGTTTGTTTTTATTTATGTTTATTGCTATAGATTTATTGAAGCTGAATTACATCTGTTATGCTATCACCCAGACACTCATCACCTTGTGATTCTCCTGCTGTTATTGCAGGGTTTATTAGTTGAAAAACAAGAGCATGTGAACAAAAGTCATCCTTTTACAGCTAGCTTCTGTTCAGTCAGAAGACCTGCAGCTGCCAGCATTGCTCTATGTGCACCTTATAAAAGCTTCTAGTGTATCCTGATATTTACACAACTGTTGGAGACAATTGCACTAGCTTGGGATAAGAGAGGGAAGGAGAAGGAAAACCCTAGATGTACATAGAAAGTTTTATCTTCATTCTGATTTCCCATTTCTCTCAGGCAATCTGACCTGATCGGTGTGTAAGCAATGTACTACAGAATCACAGGATCACAGGGGTTGGAAGAAACTTCAAGAGATCGAGTCCAACTCCCCTGCCAAAGCAGGTACCCTACAATAGGTAGCACAAGAAGGCCTCCAGACCTCCAGATTAATCTTGAATATCTCCATAGTAGGACACCCCATAATCTCTATGGGCAACCTGTTCCATTGTTCCATCACTCTTATTGAAAAGAAGTTCTTCTATATGTTAGTACGAAACTTCCTGTGTTTTAGGCCATTACTCCTTATTGCTGCACACCACCAAGAACTGCCTGTCCTCATCCATTTACCTCCCACCTCCCATTACAGATTTATATATGTTTATCATATGCCCTCTCAGTCTTCTTTTCCCCAGGCTGAACAGACCCAGGTTACTCAGCTTTTTCTCATATGGAAGATGCTCTAGGCCTTTGATGATCTTCGTGGCCCTCTGCTGGACTCATTCCAGGAAATCCTTGTCTTTTTTGAACTGGGGAGCTAAGAACTGGACACAGTAGTCTTAATGTTGCCTCATCAGAACAGAGTCAAGGGAGAGGATCACCTCCCTCAACCTGCTGGCCACACTTTTTAATGTACTCTCAGATATCATTGGCCTTCTTGGCCAGAAGAGCACACTGTTAGCTGATGCCCAACCTGCTGTCAGAACGCCATCTCCACAGAGCTCCTTCTCCAGCAGGTCATCCTCTAAACTGTACTGATGCATGTGGTTATTCCTCCCCAGGTGCAAGGCTCTACACTTGTTCTTGTTAAACCTCATCAGTTTCCTCCCAGCTCATCTCTCCAAACTGTTCCAGTCTTGATGAATCGTGGCACAGCATTCAGGTGTGTCAGCCGTTCCTCCCAGCTTTGTATCATCAGCAAACTTGCCGAAGGTGGACTCTATCCTTTCATCAAGGTCACTGATGAAGATGATGAACAAGACAGGACCCAGCACCAACCCATGAGGAACACTAGTTTTATGTCTCCAACCAGACTCTGTGCTGCTGATGACAATCCTCTGAGCGCTGCCAATCAGTCAGTTCTGAGTCCACCTCATCCATCCCATAATTTCTAAATTTCATAACATGGTGTTGTAGAAGACAGTGTCAAATGCCTTGCTGAAGTCAAGGTACACAACGTCCTCTAGTTTGAAGCTAGCACCCACGACTGAGTATAGAAGGTGAATGACTGAGTGATCACAAGACTCTGAACTCACTGTATTCCACTAAATTCTAAATCTTTAAGAAATAGACTGTATTTCATCAAATCCATCCACTCAAGATGCATGCACATGTTCTGCACCGCATGGTGATTTTTTTGATCTCACCACAGATGGGACATGTATTCCCACCATGGGACCAGCAGACTTTTCATGTAGTGTAAGATGTAACAGACAGGGCAAACAGCCATCATGTCTAGCATGACAGAACTGACAGGGTGGCCACATCCTTATCGTGCATGTAAAGTGGAGTAGGATCTGAATGATTTGCCTTCATGAGATACCTCATCCTCTAAAAAGCTCAGATGATAAGTGGCAATATAAATTTGCCAGTGATAGAGACTGTCAGTAAAGCCAGACAAAGAAAGTAACACTTGAAAATAAGACTATGCTACTTGAACTGAACTTTGTAGTAGGGAGACCGGTTTTTAGGTTAACATTCACAAGAACATTCTGGTAAAAAGCCTCCTTGCCATTAGAGGGCACCAAATCACTTTTAAATCTGCCTTTCCTTCTAGGAGCCTGTGCATAGCCCTGAACTCTCCAGCCAAAACCCAGATTATTTTGCAGTCATGCTTGTTCTGTCTTAGTGTCCCTCACTATATTGCTACTGTTTTGGCCCAAAATCCCACCAATGTAGCTGGCAAGTTTTTATAACTGTCAGATTTCAGAATGGAAGACATGGAGCTGTCTGCCTGCCAAGGGGAACATAGGGAAAGCCGTACTTGCATATATTTCTTAACCTGTCAAGCATATAGCCTTTAGGGATGGAAGCTACACTGTACAAATGGCAATAAGCTTGTGAGGTTTGAAGGGTATGACAAGGAACATCAATGATCAAAGGATAAACAGGCTGAAAAATGTGAGAGTGGATGGAGTGCAGCTGTTGGGACAGTACCTTACTGCTATTATCCTCAGACTGATCCTTCTTAGTACTCACGATTTCAGACATTTCTGTGTTTTCCTTTGTCCATCTTCCTCTTGGGTGTGCTTTCTCCTTCTATTGTTTTGCTCACCCTACACTTTTCAGTATTCTTTTAAATACAAACCAGCTTTAGTTGGATTGGGGAGCTTTAGCTGGAGTTGCCAAGGAGAATCCAAAAGAAGGGGTAAACTGCACAAAAAAGTCTCCCTTGAAAATGTTTTTGCCTGCAGCATGTCTGAGGATCTTAAGCTAAGACTCAGACATTGTCTCACATTAGGATGGAAGTTAAGGGGAGTATTAGGAGAGAAGCAAAATCTAGAGCAGCATGGACTACAGAGGTGTTCCTGAAGGATGCTCACTTTGTTAGATGTCTTCTGGTAATCTACACATAGGTTCCCTATGTGTATAGGTTCCCTATGTGTAGATTCCTATAATACTTCACAGGAAAAAGGAAAAAAATATATATGCTTCTGTCCTTGGAGAAAGTGGGGCAAAGCCAAAAAATTAGTTAAGACTGTTGGGAACCTGGAGTAGCTCTGCTAAAATTAAATGAGTTACTGTGGCTGTGATTTACTCTATTGCACAGCCTTTTAATTCTGTTAAGTTTGGCAGGGTTTTCCCAGATCTATACCAGGGTAAAAGGTCCTTTGACTGTGCTCTGATAGTAAAATGTGATGCAGCTTAGCAAAAAGGGAGCAGCGTGTTTTATTATGGAATTGAGTTATACAGCCTCTAAATTATGAGATGTAGAGATGTTCTCTTTAAGTCTGTAAATATTTGAATAAAGAGGTATTTTTGAAATATTTCTGGCTGGCTATGCAGATCAAAGTGTAGTGTTGACATTAATATTCTTTGGAGGTGAACCTCATTGCAGTCTTGGGGCCATTTCCCTTGCTTCCCTACCTGTGGGTATGTGAGATAAAGCTGCATCAACTTCTCTAAAAAGGGAAAGGAAAGCTTCATGAGCATCTCTGAGAAACTCTGAAGAACTGAGGTTAATCCTAGATGAATTTGTAGTACTAGAAAATAACTGTTTGGGGAAGGTCCATCATTTCTCTTGAAGTTGCAGCTAATATGTTTTAGAGGAGAGAGAAAATGAAGGGATTAAATGATGATGGAACTAAGCGTATCCAAGTATAAGGAATGAGGGAAATGTGCTCTTTAGCTTTTAAGAAAAATTACCTAAATGGCAAACCTTACCCTTGATTATAGCAAATTGATCAATCTAGAAAGTATTCTTTTTTTCTTTCTTTTTTTTTTTAAATTGTTTTAATGAAAGTGAGGTCCTACATTGGTACTTATATGCTTTTATTTAGATATCTAAAATCTATGTGGGAGTGGGGTGTCTGAGCTCCCCTAAATACTGGTGGAAATCAGATCGATACAGTCAATTGCATTGAAAATGTTATTCACTGGACCAGATGTGAAACTGTTTTAGTATGAATGCAAACTCCAAATTACTTGAATAAGTCATAACCAATTAAAAGCTGCTCAGGCAGTGAACATAAATGTATGTGTGTATAATGTAAACAAGTGCAGTCTGATGAAGACTTCTTGTAACATCTTTGAATCCACTTGTTTGAAAGAAACGTCAAACCTTCAATGGTTGAAAATGCTTTCAGTGCTTCTTATTCATTGGTTTTACAACATAGATTAAAAAAAAAACTGTCAAAAACATTGCTGAGAAAGATCATTGCTAAAGTCAATGTGACTGTTAGATGTATAAAAATGTTGTCTAAGTTTAGGTGCTTGGATAGCATTCAGCTCAAAGTCAGAATGCCAAAAAGCAGATTCCCATCATCAGTAAGTCAGAGTAGACTCTTGAAAATGGGTCTGGTAAGCTCTGAGATCTGAGTAATAACTATAGCAATAGTGTTCTGTAAATGAATGTTAGGAACAAACAAACAGAAAGCTCCAAAAATTAGAGGCTTCATGAACAAAGAGCTTGAGTGGGTAGATTTGCTTTGAGTCTGACATCTTAGTTCCCTTCCGTACACATTTTCTAGTACTTGGGCTCATGAAGAGGGGAGACATGGATAAGGATGAGTAACATTTTACAAGTGATCACTTGCCCAACCTGTCAAGCAGGCTGAGCTCTCTGTTCTGCTGAGTTTTTAACCTTATGACTTCTTCAGTACTTCTCCCTACCCACGCAGGTACTGGTAATGGACATGACAGCTGGTTTCAGACAGGGTGATATCTATCAGTTTGTATCTCCAGGCATTCCTTCTGAAGTTAGTAAGATGAACTCTTTTCCTAGTATCAGGTTTATTTATTCCTGTGAGGAAGATTGGTGCATTTTTTTATGATTGTATGAATTTCACTTTGAGAAATAAATGTGCCAAATGTGAAAAAGCAGACCTGTAACAGTAGGATGTCCTATCCTACATATTGTAAATCCTGTAGACTAGGGTAGTATCTGTCATCCTTTCTTCCACAGATGCAGATAAAATTTCCTTTGACCAACTGATGTTAACACATTTGCTGATTTTATGGTTCAAAATGGCAGAAAATGGCCTCAGGATCTTATTTCTACATAGATAACTTTGGTGATAAGATACAACAAGTGATAGGAAAGTGGAGTATAACTAAAAGAACTATTCTGAAAATGTAGGCTCAAAAATGGCTTATAAAATTTGAGAGAAAATGCTGGGTCATATTGAGTCCTGTTTTTTGGAAATTCTGGAAATTTGGAAACCTGTAATTTTTATTTGCACTCTGGAAATTAGTATCTTAGATCTGTAACCAGAATTAGGAACTGTGCAAAAAAAATCTGTCAGAAATCTTTTTCTTCTAATCAATTCGGTATATAAAAGCTTATATACTACTTTCTGATTCAGGATGTTGGACTGTGGCTTCACAAAATAATGTTCTTGAACTGGGATGATATGGTGGATCTACTAAATCAGACATTAGATCAGATTGCCCAGGGCCCCATGCAACCTGGCCTTGAATATCTCCAGGGATAGCCATAGGGTTGGATGGGGGAAAAGGGTATATTGATCTAGTGCCTGATTCTGTGGTTGGCAACCCTGCCCACAGCAAGAGGGTTGGAACTAGATGATCTTTGAGCTGCCTTCCAACCCAAGCCATTCTATGATTCTATGAAACCCAAATCTCTATAAACTGGGGAGATACAACAAAAGCCCTATCAGTAAGAAAAAAGGCACAATGAATTCCCTGTGGCTCTCTAGTTCTTAGGCATTCTTCCTAGGATTTTGGTGCAGAGAGCCCCAGAGTTGCCCTCATCACAGAAGGGTGCTTCTTCCTATTCTGACCCTTGAGATACATGCTCTTTCCTTACTCATACTGTACTTACAATGTTCCTGGTATTCTTTTGATTCTCTGGAGAACATGCAAGGAGCTAAAGCATTTAAGGTCATCCTTCTTATAGAGTCAGTACAGTTCTGGAAGGGGATTGCCTTCTCATTATCCAGTAATTCTGAAATCACTGTGAACCCAACGTAAGGAAAACGCAAATAAATATCCTGCATAGACAACATGACTTCACAAGTGATAAAGAAATGACAGCAAACAAACAACACAGCTGTCATTTCTAGTCTCCAGATATTAATTCATAAAAAGCTTCCAATTATTTTCTATTTATCCATCTGTCTCATTTTGGTTTGCCTGATAAGGATAAGTAAGGAGAAGTTTAGAATGGTGTTGCAATTGATTCCGCAGGGGAATGCACTCCTGCACCATGCTTAGGTGCATTCATCAGGGTCACGTTCAACAGTCCCTTAGGTTGTGTTGAGGCCAAAGGGATGAGCACCAGACCCTTCAAGCTTTCCCCCAGGCATCTCCTGGGAAAAGCATTCCTTCTCCCGGCTTGCCCAGTGCCTGCATACACATGCATATTCATGACTGGCTATTCTTTTGGGTAAAAAAGAAAATCTCTTTAGAAAATTGCATCAGTACAGCAGGGCTATGCTTTCAAGTATTTTGTCTTTCCCAAAAGAAAATAGCTGATGCCATGAAAAGTTTTGTGCAACCGTAAATGTTCTCAACTGTGCTATAATGTTTCATGTAGGGGGAATTTTCTTTCCCAGCCCAGCTGCTGAATAGTTTGTGCCTTCAGGCTCCATGAGGAATTAAGAAGTAGGACCAGGCACTGTACTATTTTATATCATTTTTCACCCCTTTTGCAATAATCTGGGACACCAAAATTCCCTGGCGTTACAGAAGGTTCCTCCCTTCCTCCAGTCTTTACTCATGAGCGCAGTCACACATACACACATATGCACACCCTTGTAACTCAGTTCCCCTTCAAGATATTCTGTATGAAGAAATATTTTGGAGGAAAAACTCCACATCCAACTTCATACAACAACGTGATTGGTTGTTTTTAGAGGGCATTACTATCGTTTTGAGACTAGTGCTGACTGTAATGAGGTAACTCTATATAAATGAATGTATACTTGTTTATGTTTATACTTTCTACTTATACACACATTTAATGTTATATAATGTGTGTTTTTATTTTCAGCAACAAAATGCTTCAGTCACTGGAATGGGTTGCCCAGAGAGCTGGTGGATGCTTTGTCCCTGGAGACACCCAAGGTCAGGCTGGATGGGGATCTAAGCAACATGATCTAGCTGTAGGTGTCCCTGTTCATTGCAGGGCAGTTGGACTAAATGACATTTCAGGTCCCTTCCAACTCAAATTATTCTGTGATTCTATGAGATCCGCTAATATAGGAACTTATTTCCTCCTAACCACTAAAATATCCCAAAAGATGAGAGGAACATTTCAGAACTTAGATTTGCCTTCAGAAGATCAGGTTATCTAAGTTGGTGTTCAGACAGTGACAGTGGAAAGCAAAAAATGTTTGTGTTACATGCAAGTAATGTGTAATTGATTAGGCCTTTATATGCAAATCAGAAAATATCTTTTTCCTAAATATAGCTGAATTGTCTTCCTTGGCATAGAGGTCAGAATTATGTACGTCATTCCAAGATAATACTTCCTATTTATTTCCACGGAAACTACAACAGATACAAAGAGCACGATAATACTATTTGACAGAACAAATTCTCAGCAACAAATTAGTATTTTTCAACATAGTCACCACCATTAGCTGTGCATTTTTACCAGTGGTGAACAAGAGCCTGTGTGCTGCACTGGTAAAAAAGTGAATGGCAGTCTTGAATGTGACTTGTCATTCTTATCACTGTTGCCATTGCTGAAATGCTACATGCACCACCTCCCTGTGCACTGCTCAGTCTCCATAAACATTCAGCAAGCTTTGATGAATTTCAGTGGGTGCCTTTTTTCTGCATGGAGGAATTCAATTCCATGTCTTTGCTTCATATGTACTTCCATGTCAGATGCCAGAGTGCTCCTGCACAGAGAGCTGCCATCTGTCACACAGCAAAAACATGTAATGGATTATTGGTGGAAGGTTCAACATCTACTTCCATACCGCCAGCACCTACCTCTGACATCACGGGCCAACATAATAAAATAGGAGGTATTACTTTAGGAGTAGCCCTCTTAGTTATGTTTCCAAGAGTATCTTCAGCAAATTTTCCTATGAACCCTTCATTATTTTTATCCTCCACCTATAGAAACAGTGTCCTACTTCAAGACTAATCCTCTCTCATATCTGTACCTCTGCTTTTTATTTCTGATGTACCTGGTGGCTCTGAATTACATGCATTATCTGGTCTAATGTTCTTAGAGTTTACATGTGCTCATCATTCATGATTCACAAGATGAGATAAATCAAAATGTTTATTTTTACCCTCTCTGTATCTTTCCTCATTCTTTTGTACTTTGTCATGCTTATGCCCCAGAGTTTGGGAACTACATCTACTTCCTCATTTTCTGCCATCACCAGTATATCCTTACCATTCATGAAAAAAGACACAAAAACTTGTTATTTCTTTTTATGCTGCTTTGTGAAGAATATCCTTTTAAATAGACACTGATTTTGAATCAGCAGGTGATGTGGGTGGTTTCTTATCATCCTCTCCATATCTTGTCCAGGAGATGACCCCTCCATGCTCTGGAGGAGCACAGCTTGCTGCTTCTCAGTGACCCCACGCATGCTGCTGCTCATTCCTTCATATGCGGCTTGAAAGGTCTGAGAAAGCTGCTTCGCAAGCTTTTCCTTTAGACCATCATGATCTCTTGTTGGTTTTTGTTTGTGTTTTTTTTTAATTCTACCATTAGAATGCCCTTGGAGCTGAAAGCCACATTCCAGGAAAGGCCCCTGATGCTGAGGAACGTGTCTCTAATGAGAGGAAGGAATTTGTCATTGCCTAACTGGAGTCTCCTTTGCAAGCTGAGACTCAGTTCTCTGGGATGGTATGTTCTAAGCCTTTCACATTCTCCTACTAATTTTCACACCTAAGAACAAGACAGAAGCAACTGTCTTCTTGCCCCCAAGACTTCCATCAATACTGTGAAAGAGACTGTACTATTAGAAGGCTTTAAAATGACCAGAGACCTCACAGATTATGCTTTGATCATGACTCTTTGTGTGAAATTGAGTTATATTTTTCCAAAGGCTTTAGGACTAATTATGACAGTCCCACTGAAGAACCATGGCTTAAATACATATATATATATGTCTGAAAAGAAAAAGGTCTGAGAAGTATGTTCTTTATCTGGTTTGTAACATCTTGAATTCAGACATTTATAATGGCATCTGCTGTAGCTATATCTTGACAAAACTCTATGGTCTCAGATAAAACAAACTAAAATATTTCATGATGTGATGGGTCCTTTGCTAAGCCTACATACTGCCACTCGCTGTCACTGGGACTTTGCTATTTTATGTGAGCTTTACACTGAGCCTTTAAATCTTTAAATCACTTTAAATCAATGTAAGTCAAGGTTTCTTTTTCTTTCTTTTCTTTTCTTTTCTTTTCTTTTCTTTTCTTTTCTTTTCTTTTCTTTTCTTTTCTTTTCTTTTCTTTTCTTTTCTTTTCTTTTCTTTTCTTTTCTTTTCTTTTATTTTCTTTTCTTTTCTTTTCTTTTCTTTTCTTTTCTCTTTTCTTTTCTTTTCTTTTCTTTTCTTTTCTTTTCTTTTCTTTTCTTTTCTTTTCTTTTCTTTTCTTTTCTTTTCTTTTCTTTTCTTTTCTTTTCT
>JAPSGF010000032.1:5128853-5195481 GCA_035772895.1 Perdix hodgsoniae
CTTTTCCTTTTCCTTTTCCTTTTCCTTTTTTTTTTTTTTTTTCCATCTATCTTGTGTTTAAAAAATGCTCCCACTGGCTTCCTCTCTGTTGCCTGTATTGGTGTCCGTGTTTCTGTGTGGTGAGCCAGTTGCGGAGTCTGATTTACTCAAAATAAAATTCTGCCAATTTTTAAAGAAGTGTCTTGGAGCTTGTCTAGGTGAAATGAAGAAAGGTTTCAGTATCTGAAGGAGAGGCTATGAGAAAGAAGGGAACAAACTCTATAGGAAGGTCTGTTGTGACAGAACAAGAGGAAATGGTTACAAACTAAAAGAGGGGAGATTTAGATTTGGATATAAAGAAGAAGTATTTTACAGTAGGTATGATGAAGCACTGGCATAGGTTTCCCAGAGAGGTGGTGGGTGCCCCAGCCCTGGAGACATTCGGCGTCAGGCTGGATGGGGCTCTGAGCTACATGATCTAGCTGTAGGTGTCCCTGTTCATTGCAGGGAATTTGGGCTAGATGACCTTTTAGTGTCTCTTCCAACTCAAACGATTCTGTGATTCTATGACAGCATCTCCATACCTTCAGTGCCTACGCTGACACTTCATTGTTGATTTAAAAGTTTTCCTGTAACAAGGTTTGTCTTTGAATACACAGTGTCATAGCCTGGGAGATCTGCAGGAGAACTGAAGACACTTTCCTAAATAAACAGAAATGACAACTTGGGTTTAAAAAAATAATACATTTCAAGTAAACTGTACAAGTTTATTTATCTGGTGTCTGAAAATAATAACATAATCTCTCCCTTTTCTTTACAAGATGGGAAAGGAGCCAACTGCACTAGGGCCTCTTGAGATGCCTGGAAGTCAAAATGCTGAAAGGGAGAATCAAATTTGCAGGAAAAAGATCTTCTTGAAGACCTGTGGACAGATTTTTGCTGTATTACATTTCTATAAGCAAAGGAGCTAGAGTTGAAAAAATCCCTTTTCCTTCAGTGATTGGGGATTGTCCCTATGAAAAAGCTGGGGTGTACAGCTAGTAAGAATATTGAGAACTTCAGTCAGGTCCTTACAAGGCTCACTTTGTGCCTGATGCTACTACAAAGAAGACCACAGAGAATTGTACAGGTGTTCCTCTGAAAACAAGAATATCCATGGCCCAGATGTGGATACACTCCAGCTTGGTGAGTACAAGCATACAGTGTTAGAGTGCTATAGGGTAAAATATGTGTAAGTATCAAACATTTTCATTATTCTGCTTTTCCACTGTTACCTTGTCTCTTGGGGGGAGGAAGGTGTGTGTTTGTGGTTTTTTTTGTTTTTTGTTTTTTTTTGTATATGTTTTGATTTTTAAGGAATAATTCATAAGCTTTGAGCTTTGTTTTGTTTTGGTTTATTTTGTGGTTTAAGAGTGCTGTTAGAAAATCAAATAATCTTTTCATGACACTTTTTGTTAGGGAAGTGCATTGTGTTACAAGACTTGCCTATTCCATCATAGAATGCCTGTCAGCTTGGCAGGTGAATTAAAACAGGAATTGGGTATCTGTCTAGTTAGACCACTGTGAAGCTATCGAATATTCTGAATACTAAAACTGCCCAATCCAAACTTTGGTATAATCAGCATAAAAACAGTTATTGAATTCTGTTGGACACAGTTCATAATTAATTTGTCTTAATTTCTACATTTTTCCTCTTTCCCATTTTGACTTTATCCCGGAGGGAGAAGTGCTGAAAAGCCACAAAAAAATTACTATTCTGTTTTTCTAAATACTTGTGGGACAGGGATTTTCAGTAATTTGATTATTCTTTCCTTGTAGTCCCAAAGCACTTGTCCAAAATTTCTCTTTTCCATTTTTCTCAGAGCCAAAAGTTCTGAATTTGTTGGATGAACTTTAGCTATGCACCAAATTCTGGGTATCCTCAGGACTAAGCAATAATCCCAAGGCACTGTGATGAGGCCTGGACTTGATCATCACCAGAGATCCCTTTTCCAACCTCTACAATTCTTTGATAACTGTGATTCCATAAATCGTGTAAAGATACTTTTTATGAACAAACTACTTATTTTTCTGCATTATGATCTTTTCTTTAACTTTGCCATTTTTTTTTCCGCTTCTAAAGAATATTTAAAGAGATTTTAGGTCCACATTAAGCAAAGTATGCTATGTTCAATTTATTTTTTTGGTCATTGCAGACATGTTGCTCTTGAGAACTCAGCTAGTATAAGGAGACAGCACTGCCCTGTTGAATACTCATCCCACTCTGAACATAGCCATTTCCAAGATAGCTGTGACTTTCTGACCCATTTTCCCATTGGCTGGAGGTTTTCGTTGCTTGTTTTGCTGTTATTATTTAATTTTTGTTATTATTTTCGGTTTGTTTTTAATGAGGAGGTTTCTAATTAACTGACACCTATATGACTTTGTATAAGCAAATTTTGTGGATATTATGAGTGGATCTGCATAATGAAACAGATAAGTGTCTAATGTCCCTATAACCTACATTTTAGGGTTGTTCTATACTGAAATAACTTGTGGAGCCCTTTGTGGTGCAGTACATGAGGTGTGCTCCTGGAGACCACTTTCCACTTCAGTTTCATCCAGAACAAATCTGGCTCATGCTTTCCAAAACAAATCCATGATGGGAAACAAAGCAAGGTAAGTGTGGATAATGGGAGATTTGCTTCGAGAGTGTATTATTGAGCTAAAGGAAAGCCCTGGTGTAGACACATCCTGAATAAGCCACTGCATGGATTTCGAAGGGATGAGAGAGATGTCAGGCTGTATGCTGCTAATGTCCTGTATGGGCACTGGCACAAACAGCTTGGATTGCTTTAGAGAAAAGACAAAAGTTCTGTGCCTGATTACACACTTTTAAAGCCCCAAGGCATCACCAGCCATGAAGTCCTTAGTGAAACAAAACTGCAACTGTTCCTTCCTTCCCAAGTGAAAATGCAATCCATACTAATTCTCTCTGAAAAGTTCTGCTAGCCAAGAGTAAAAAATGCATGCTTACAAAAAGAATCTGTGCTGGGAGATGCATGTATCTTATTTTCAATGAGGTAGGCAAATACCTTACACTTCAGGGGTCTAATGCATGGTTGGACAATATGATTTCATGAAAGTCCAATGTTTCACAGAAGGAGACCATTCTGAAATAGTAACTGACACGTAACAGCAGCTGCACTCTGCTTTTCAATCATTTTTTTTCCACCATTTTAATGAATGTTTTATGTTATCTTTTCTTGCTACCCGATTGTCTCAGCTCCTGTTACTGAACACAAGGGCTGCCTTTCACAACCTGTATCACTCCGACTGACATAATATACTTATAATTCTGGAAATTCCAAGGCACATATACACTTCATGGTAACTCCCAGGCAACTAAGCCTAAGGGAGTTAGTAATTTTACTGTATTTCATTCCACAAAGGAAACTTTACTCCCAAAGGAAGCAGTAAGCTTTGGCCACCCCTATAGCTGATAACAATCCAAGACTTTCATCACATATTTTTGACCCATTCTTGGCTTTCAGGAATAACAACAGCTGCTGAAAGCAATACAATTTTTAGTTGTGCTTCTTTACCTTCCCCCTAGCAAGCATCCTTATGAGAGGCTGAGAGATTAAATAGCCTTGGGGTAAATCAATCCCCAACAGCTGTTGCCTCCAGCATTCTTGACTGTCAGTGACTTCATTGAAAACATATGAGTGATCTTTCAACATGTTCACAAGTGGAGAAACGTGTCAACTGGGAAATCTCCCTCCCCACAACCCCATCTTCATGATTGTACAGGATAGTTGAATAGTCTCTCAAAAATCCCAGAGGTTCCATGACATTTCTTTCTTTATCTCCTTGGTTTTGTTTGCTAATCTTTTTTTTATGCAAAAATAGCTCTAAAAGGATGAGGATGAGTTACATTATGTCAGCCTGAATTTCTCCTTTGAGAGCCATTTATTTGGATATGTAAATTAGTCTTCATAATGCAAGACTCTGAGGCAGAACTGACTGATGAGGACTGAAGTCAGGAATGTGGACTGAAAATCAAATCTAAAATTGGAGACCACTATAGGAAGTCTGTACTCAATAGAGTTAGCAGATTTCATTTTGATAGTTAATGTGTAATGCCACTGTTCCCGAACATGTACCATACAGACAGTGCCCTCTCTTTCTCTAAGCATGAATTCCACCGCTGCTACTTGGCAGCATGTCTGCTTGGTACTGCATTCAAGACAAAAGGAATACATCCAGCCTGTGGTCCAGTGTTTGGTCCTTCTTGCACCATGGCACAGCTTCTCCTACCCTGGCAGGGAACAGGATAGGTGATGAAGACAATGCCCCAGGTGAATGGTGTGAGGCTGTTTCTTAGTAAGAATGGAAGGTTTGCATATGTTTGACTCCTTAGTCCATAATATAGTGTTCTGCTAAATCTACTCTGATCCCATTTGATTTTGCTCTCTAATGCTTAGATCTCTGGCTTGAGATAGTGGTATTTTGAAATCGAACAGCAACATCAAACTTAAAAGTTAAACTTGCAATCTGAGAATTTGCTCCTATTTTAAACTTGATGATTTCCTCAATATAGGAAATAGTAATAACACCCTTAGAGCAGTATATATTGGACATGTTTCACATCCTGAAGATTTTGAAAGATTCTTACTCAGTTCTAATTCTGCTTCTTCCCTTCTTCAGTTAAGGTGAAATTCACTTTGTACAAGATGTTCACTTTTACTAAAATACAATACTAGATGCATACTCTCTTTTGATCTCAAAAGAAAGTAAAGGATCTTTGGCTCTCACTTATACAACCACATAACTTGTCATTGATATTCTGTGCCTGAAAGCCTGTACCCAGTTCCTTTGGCAGTGAAACGCTGATTGGCTTCATAAGAGTGAATATTTCATATCATAGCTTTAAACAATGTAAATGCAACAAGGTAATTCTTCCTCTTATAAATGCGATCCATTCCTTTCTCTAGAATCGTAACTCAGTTAAGGATTTGGAAGATGATTCTCTATTCTAAAGTACTTTTTATCTTTAAGTAGCTATGAAAGCAATCTGCAGCATCATCTCATTCACTTCAGAGCCAGCTTTGGGGAAGTCATGTCACCCAGTCCCCCCATTATGCTTGGCCCAACTGAACTTGTAGTTGTGCAAACTTTTTGTCCCCTTGAGAGGGTTTGGTGTGATTCTGCTGGAATTATTTGTCACACAGAAACCTGGTGCAGTCTTTGGTAGCTGCACAAAGTATGTTGAACCAGAGTGGATCTGCTCTCTCTCAGCTCAGTATTTACCAGACTATCACATTTATTGTGCAGGAATGAGACTTACTTTCTGGGCAGGAGGCAGATTTGTGAGCTGGAGGATTTCTCCCAAAAGCACCTATATTCCCCACTCCCGTGTGATGCTGAGATAGAAAAATGAAAAGTCAATCAATGAGAGAATCCTGCTCTGTACTGACTGTTCTTTGTTAGGGGATTTGATGTCTTTTGAAGCATTAATAAGGAAGATTCAGCTCTGCTAATTTACATTTCCAGTTCACATAATTGCCCTAGCATCTTCTGTATACAGTTTCCACAGTACTCTTAGGGCTGAATGCAGATTGCTGCGAAACTCTCTCCTGAAAAAGAAAAAATGAGGTAGAGTGTAAGCTTTTATAACAGATCTTATGTGATGGGACAGAAGAATTGTACTGGCTAAATGATGGAGCAGAACAAGAGAGCAATTTTATGCATTGATGTGGCATGAGTGCAGTGAAATTTTACAGCAAACAGCATTTATTATGCTTAGGACTGGACCTGATTTCCCTGCAGACAGAGCATTCTCATCCTGGACCATAAGATACCTATTGCATGGACAACGCTTTCTGGGCAAAGTGAAGTAGAGATCCAGATTGCCTGGCTTGAGGTCACACAGCTGATCAGTAGACTCTGAAGTTATTTATAAGAAGCACAAAGAACTGCTCATTATGTTCCCAATAGCATGAAGAGTTCCAAAGAGGCTTGTAGCTTGCAAGTTTTGCTCTCATCATTTTATGAAGCCAAGGGCTTGAACATTTTGTCCTTGGCATGTACATTTACTATTCATTATTATGATGAGAACCAATCAGGAAGAGAGTGTTACAAACTGTAAAAAATATGTGCAAAGTCTTCTCACATTTGAGATTATAATTTTTATATTTGACACCAATTAAAAAGCAAAGGCAAAATCTTTGGAAAAGAGATATCCTACCTCCATGGTTCAAATGAACTGTGCACAGTATATCAGGAAACGGTGCTCTTTCCAAGTACTTTCATGAATGTCAAGGTGACAATGTCTTTCAACCAATTAATCCCACAACTGCCGTTTGACTGTGCTCCTACCCAAAATACTTTAGGCCAGCAGGCCAGATTTCTTCTGGTAATTAGCCTTTAACCCTCCCAGTCTTTGCTTTTGCAATTGCTACTGACTCTGTGTCAGATAGGAGTTTTATGCTTCTCTTAAAGCCTATTTCACAATGGCTCTGGCTTGACCTCTGGAGTATGTGCATTTATAAGGAAGCTGTTCGAGTGAAAGGTTTTAACTGCAGTTTAAGAAAGTAAGTACAGGGACTCCACTAGAACATGATGCTTGCCTATATATTCAGATGCAACTTTTTCCCTCTATCTACTTTTTCTTTGTTCTTTGCAAAGTATGAAAAACTAAGTCTGGTACCAATTGTTGTAATCAGTCTGTAAGTATTAGAATCAAACTGTGGTCATTTTGCAAGAGATAGCATAATGCTGTTCTTTAGACTGAAGTGCTGGTGGCACTCCTGTAAGTTGATTCAGAGCTGAAATTACTACAACAAGTAAGCAGTTTGTTTTAAGGTCATTGTTAAACCGCAGAAGAGATGCAGCTTCTGCTTAAAGAAAATTAAGTGTGCAGTGTGTGAAATGGATGTGTGCAGTGTGCAGAAATGGATAGAAAATTCAGTTGTAAAGCACACAACAACATATGCTTCTGACATGAAGGTAGAAGCTGAGCAGGGAGAATAATTTGAGAAGAATAAAAAGGAAGGACCAATCAGTGTAATGGGCTACATATGGAGCCTCCTCTGATAGGAGTTACTAGGAGTCACAGTGCAGAGGGCCACAGGATCACAGGAAAAAACAGGTTGGATGAGACCTCTGGAGGCCATCTGTACCCCTTAAAGCTTGGTCAGATACTTTGTCAGATTCAGTTGTTCAGAGCTTTATCCAAACTGTTGTTGAGAGCCTGCAGGAGGAGTTGTCACAACTTTGCTGGGCAGTCTGTTCGGCTGTCCTTATTGTGAAGGAGTTTTACTGAGAACTGCTCTGAACTCGTTTTAACTTATCCCTGTTTTGTTTGTTTTTGTTTTGTGCTTTCACCATGAACCAGTGTGAAAAGTCTAGCTGTTTTGCCAGTAACCTTCACATAAGCACTGGAAATTTGCTATTAATTCCTCCCAACACCTTTTCCCCAAGCTGAACATACCTCTTTCCACAGGGCAAGCACTCCCAGCTCATGACTCTTCCAAAGAGCTCAGGTCCTGCTTGCAATGGGGTCCTGGTTGCAGATCTACTCCATGTCAAATCATCTATTTCCTCCAAGCCACCATAATTGCATGAGTGGATGTAAGTAACTGCATAGGAATTTGTTTAGGCAGATAATTCATAACCTTAAATAGATATTAATTACATTATGACATGGAACAGATTTTGATCTTGAGAAATCAGAGTTCATCTCCAAAGAGGAGGCATAACTCAATTAAAAATCGTGTAGAAAGCAGCTGTTGCAACCGTGCGTTTGTCTATGTAGTCTTCTTGAGGTTGCAGTC
This sequence comes from Perdix hodgsoniae, assembly GCA_035772895.1. Lineage (NCBI taxonomy): Eukaryota > Metazoa > Chordata > Aves > Galliformes > Phasianidae > Perdix > Perdix hodgsoniae. The sequence goes on from JAPSGF010000032.1 coordinate 5,136,650, forward strand.
CCTAGTCATTAGTCATTAAGCGAATCGGTTGGCAATTAGTTATTTTGTCCTGAATAGCAGATAATACAGATACAGATTTAAGCTTACCTTAAACTCATATTAATATTAATGAAAATAAATTCTGTTATTGCTGTTAGAATCCTTCATAAAAATATCCAAAATGATCTGACAGTCCTGAAAATTGTCTCCCTGAAGCATTTGAAATGGATCTGGGCAACATCTATGCTTGGTTTTGTGAAGGAAATGCTGAAACTGAACTCCTGAAAAGTGATAGTAAGTGAGAAGTAAATTAAATCCTATAACTTCAGATGGGCCTTTATCTTTCACATGTCTTCTTGATAAATTCAAAGACCACTCATTTTCGGAGTGTGCTTGCTTTTAATGAATCAAGTTTCAAAGTAACAATAAAATCATGTATTCCAGTGTCTTTAATGATTTTTTCTTTTATATACAGTGAAAGATGTGCACAAGCAGCATTTCATACTTAGAAGCATGTTTGTTGTTCTTGAGTTTCATTTGTCTTCATTAATATAAGTTCTGACTTCCGTATTGTTACACACATTTTTTTTGCCCTCGTGGCCAAACTGTATTGAGTTAATGTTATATATCTGGTAAAATGCATGACATTTACTGAAACTTGATAAATCTATTAATGCATAATTTAAGTTGCCAAAATGCTCCAATTTTCAAATGCATTTTTCTGAATGTTTAGAATAAAGATAATGCTAACTTATTTTCAGAAAGATAACATTCTTCTTTTTAAGCTCTTTTTCTTTTCCTTTTTTTTCAGAGTGCCCTATCTCTCCTTATAGAGTGGGCAGGAGAAGTAAGGAGAATAAATGGGACAGTGTCTCAAACTGAAAACCTCTCCCGTAAATAAGTTTCACTCTCTTCTTTGTTTCAGCAGAATGGAATTTAGTGGAATTCTTTACGAGGTGCCTAGTTCCCCTCAATATAACCACACATATTATTTAGACAGCAGCATAATTGTGAATAGCTTTTTCAGAGAAGTAAAGGTCACTGTCTCCAGCAAAGAGCTTCTCACCTAAATTAGGATGTGAGAAGGGAAGTTATCAGCATTCTGCAGTTCAGGAAGGGAGTAGAAAAGTGAAACCGTATGTAGTGGCGTTCATAGTTCCTGCCTCTGGTTTCAAAGGAAAATGTGGGGAAGGAACTGCATTTTAGAGAAGGAACAATGTGTGGTAAGCAAAAGTAACCAGGGAGGTACTAAAGCACTGGTATGGCACAGAGAGGAAAGCTAATTTAGTATTCTGCCAATTAGTAGAGAGTATGTGAGTACAGTGTAGGTAATCCTGAGCTGGTGAATCCCACTGCTAACTCATGACAAGCCATCCCTCCTTGCAGCTGAGCTGGATGCTAGAGCCCATGCTAAGCCCTGCTTTCCTACAGCTCTGTTGTTGTGGGTAACTATGCTGCTTTGTGTGTCCAGAGGTGTTGTTCAAAGAGCATGATCTGCCAATCTGTTATTCTTTAGCAGGAATATATTTCCAAACTCAAAGTTTACTATTTTGGCTGAGTAATTGTCATTGCCTAGAATGGCTTGATGCTCCTTTATAGTTATTAGCTTATGAATCAATACAATCAGAATTTCAAAGTGAAAATCCTTCTTGATTCACAAGCAACATAACCTCATTAAAGCTGATATATTTCCACGGAGAATACATCAGGAGTAGATTTGGCCTTGAGTTTTCATATTAAGTAGAAAGCAGTGCCTAGAGCACTGCCTCTTGGCAGATTCCAGCGTTCCATGTAAGAGACGGACAATTAGCAAATAATTAGTATTCACAAATCTCAAGAAGAAGCCAAAAATTCTTTTCTAATAGGATACAACAGCTTTATTGGAATAGATTTTTGACAGTTCCAGTAGTTGGATTGGTTGTGCTGAGGCCATCTCCTGTTGACTTGTCAGAGACAAATCCTTCAGAGAAGGGGGACTGTGCCTTGTAGCAGCAAGAGGCATGTAAAGGCTGGATACTGAAAGGGGGCAGGGGAAGATGCTCCTGGGTCCAAATACTCTTCTATCATGTGTCCTATGGTGGCTCCTTCTGTTGAAGTATCTTCTTTTGTGACTGGCTGGCTTTGTTTATCTACTAATGAAAGAGCTTTTTATATAATATAAAGTGTGGACTAGACCCTAGAGGGGGCTTAGGCATTGCAATGCTTGGCACAGTGACTAGTGTGTGTGCCTAGGTGATGACTTCTGGACTATAGAACTTGCTCCATAGGTTTGACTGTGCATTTTACACTGAATACTACACTAACAAAAAAAGCATGAATAATCCCTAATGGAGAAGAATGGAACTCAGGACTCCTCTGCCAAATGAATGATCTCACAGAGCTATAGAGCCAGGCTTATTTCTGCTTCTTTTGCCTCACCCAACAGTTTTGAATTCTCTTCCATGCAGTATGCCAGCTTCAACAGGAAACATAAATAATATATCAGCTCCAAAATAACCTCTAGCCTGAAGGCTACAGAAATTTCTTGTCTTGAGAACAACTATGCCATGAAATCTAGAGTGAGTAGCACCTCTTCCCTGATGAAGGTTAGTCTTCAAATAGAGGCCAGACTGCACAACTCCAGCAAAGCCCTTTTGGACCCTAGGGCTGCTACAACACAAGTCCATGAATAAAAGTAAAGGCATGTACCCAGGCACTGCGACTTGACTCTCCACACTCATTTTAGGTGTGGACTAGATGCAACTATGGATTTCTGGAGCTTGTGAGAGTCAGCACATGACCTCTTATATCTACTTGGCCTCAAAAATACTGGAATATCATAGAAACATAGACTCATAGAATCACAGAATGGCATGGGTTGAAAAGGACAATGACCATCTAGTTTCAACCCCCCTGCTATGTGCAGGGTCACCAAGCACCAGAGCAGGCTGCCCAGAGCCACATCCAGCCTGGCCTTGAATGCCTCCAGGGATGGGGCATCCACAGCCTCCTTGGACAACCTGTTCCAGTGCGTCATCACCCTCTGTATGAAAAACTTCCTTGCAGTATGCAACCTAAACCTCCCCTGTCTCAGTTTAAAACCATTTTCCCTTGTCCTGTCACTGTCACCCTTGTATACAATCATTCTCTCTCATGTTTATATGCTCCTTTCAAATACTGGAAGGCCGCAATGAGGTCTCCCTGGAGCCTTCTCTTCTCCAAGCTAAACAATCCCAGTTCCCTCAGCCTTTCTTCATAGGAGAGGTGCTCCAGCACGGAATATTAAATTATACATTGAGTTTTCGTGTCTAAGATAGACAGGATGAATCATCCACTGAAAGATTTTTTATTTCTAGACTGACAGAGGAACCGAATGGATCAGCTGAAACTAGAGGGGTAAATTTTAGGTGGATAGAGTCAGATCCCATGTTATAACCAATGAGCAGAAGCCACAGTCCCATTGAAGCCACAGTAAGCTTTATGTTCAGTCACTCTGGCAAGAACAGAGATCTTGATATGGAGAACTTTATTTTCTGTAAAGCAGTTCCCCAGAAACAGACACCTTGCACAGCGTTTGCTAACAGATGCACTTGGCCTCTTGAGTGCAAGAGAATAAATAGTTCAGGAACATTTACCAGTGCACAGATCTTGAGTAATGACTAGAGGGCAGTTAGAGCTGGGTGGCCATGATGTAGATGTGTAGGACAAAAAGAGCTAATAAAGAAGCGTGAATAAGATTAAACAAATCAGGGGACTTATGGGGAAAGATGGATGATGCTAACCCAAACACATAGCAGTATGAAGGTCAGACCATTTTCACAGAGATCCCTCTGTAGTCACTCGAGCTTCCCAAGGAAGGTAAAAGCAAAAAAGCTAACTGTTTTGTATCTCACTGCCTTTCAAAAGCCATCATGGCTGAATCCCATTTAGTCTCTTTAAAGTCTCACAGATAGAACAGAAGACGGAGGCATTCTGAGGATGCTGTAAGTGCGTGCCCAGAGATAGGTAACATACAGTAAGCAGCCTTGGCTTGCTGGCATGTTGCCTTCCTTCTCTGGCTTTGTAGATTATAACTAAAGCAGTGGAAAGCAACAGTATGGGAGAGAACAGAAAGTATAACAGAAAATATGTGAAAGTCTACATCCAGCAGTAGCAAGACATGGCAAAAGGCAAAGGCAGGAAGAGGCAAAGGTATGAATTGTCAGAATCACAAAACATAAACCACAAAGAGGAACTGAGAGACACTCTGAAATGATGTTATCCAGGATCTTCCTATAGGCTTCAAAGAAACAGAAAGAGGCCCTTGAAGAAACAATGATGTCAAAATAATATGTATGCAAAGGGAATGTGGAATAAAATGAAAATGTATACTCCTTTTTTTCTGCTGTTGTTAGTCAACATTATGCAGAATTTCAGTGGCATGGAAAAATGGTGATTGGTAGCTTATTGAGGAGTATTTTGATAGGACAAGTATCTGCCTAGAGAATATGTGGGTGCCCCATCTCTCGAAGAATTGAAGGCTATGTTGGATTGGGCCCTGGGCACCCTTATTTCGTGGGTAACCAGCCCATGGCAGGGAGTTAAAATTAGATGATCTTTAAGATATCCTCCATCCTAAGCCACTCTGTGATACAACAATTCTATAATTTTCCTAAGTTATATATATATACAACTTTTCCTAAATATAGCTTGTATATAAGCTGCAGGGTGAAGGTCAGCATCATGTGACATCACTGACAATAATAAAATCAAAATAAATAAATAGACAAACATATTTTTTAACCCTGTCTGCTTGAAATTATGCACCTGGTCAACATTTTTATTAACTGGAGCTTCTGACATCCAAGTTTGAAATCATGGGCCTAAAAATAATTTGATATGAACTAACTGGCAATTCTGCTAGAGAAGAGAAGTGTTATTAAGATTTTGAACCTGCATGTTGTGGGTTAAGGAAGAATTTATTTAGAGATAGAATTGGCAACATGTGGCCTTGTTCTATAAGGGCTATAGCATAGCTTGTCATTAATCATAGAATCATACAGTTACTCAGGTTGGAAAAGACCTTAAAGATCATAAAGGTCAACCTCAGCCTAATCATACTACCCTAACTCATCAAGATATTGTAACCCCTCACTTGGTTCTCCATTTCCAGCATGGTCTTGGCAGCCTTACTGTGGCTGTGGGTATGGAATTGTCCAGAGTCTCACAAACAAGCATCAGGGTATTCAAGTATTTTGAAAAGAATAAGAAGAATTTGATTACTACTGATATGAAACTATATAAATGCAATTTATTAGCATTTATTATTATAAAATTACTATCTTATATTAGCAATAAGATGGAGACTGTCAAAACGCTGAGTGATGGCAAGTATGGCAGCAGGCTGCCCATGCAAGTGGTGGAGTCACCATCCCTGGAGGTGTTCAAGAAATGTGTGGATGTGGCACTGAAGGACATGGTTTAGTGGGCATGGTGGAGATGGTTGGATTGGATGATCTTAGCCATCTTTCCCAGCCTTGATGATTCTATGATTCTGTGGCAGGCCTAGATTAGCTGTTTTGGGGCTGTCCAGAAATTGTCCTTCTGAGTGTTTCCAGAAGCAGAGAGAATGTAATAGGCTTGAGGACAAGCTTCCCTTTTTCACTCAGTGGCCTTCGGGATAAATTGGAAGGGATCCTGAAACATCAATTCTATTCTTTACTCAATGTATTCATATCCTTCCTCCTTAGTGTTCTATTCCCATAAGCACCGTAACTTCCCTTTCTAAATAACTGTCTAGATCATTTGTTATTGCAGCAAATAGAAGCTTAAACAATGTGCTGTCACTTTGTGCTAGGTACAGTATAAAAATAGAACAGGAGGCAAACCTTTCTTGGAAGACATCAAGATCTAAGCAGATTAAAATAAATTGTGGAAAGGCAAACACTGGGCAGGAGGATGAAGTGACTTGCCTAATTACAAAATCAGTTTGTGGCAGGGAAAAGAAAAGGATGTTCAGATTTCTAGCCTTGGGTATCAAGTAGAGTTTATCATTTAACTTGCTTTGTTTCTGCTATTCATTCTGATGAATGCTGTTTTCCTTCTTTCACTAGAATGAGTGCACCTATACAGCATGCCAGCAATTCCACATTTTCTGCCTGAGAGGAAAAAAATGACTCTTCTTTCTTCTCCCTCAGGTTGTACTGTGCAGCTGTGATACCAGGTCTTTAATCATAGTGACAAGAACTGAGGCTCTATGCAAATGTAAGCAAATAGTGTTTGACATTTATATGAAGATGATAAAGACAAACATTGGGGGCTGTTTTGCGGGAGGAGAATATTTACACTATTAGTACAAGAGAACATGGAGATTTAGCAAAGCAATACTCCCAGGTCTGATCTGGCACATGTTCAGAGATGGAGTGACCTTGCTGTCTAAATGGGTGCTCCACAGGCTGTTTAATACTTTAAACTAAAGATCAACATCTGTCCTAATATCACTTTTTGCAGGATACACCTGCCTTTGTCCTCCTTTTTCTACCACCTTTTCTATCAGATCTTTTGCATCATGCTAAACCTCACACTGGTATTTTTGTTTGTTAGTTTCCCCCTTGTGAATTTGCATTTAGAGACAAAGAATGAAGTTATGAATAGCTACTGTTTGGCAGATTTCAGGACATCTGTGGCCTGATCCAAACTCTCTTGAAGCATCTTTCTGTTGACTTCAGCAGAGACTACTTTATTCCATTTATATAGCATCTAACACAGTTGTGCACAAATCTCGGAGGAAATACATCGGCACAACTGCAGTACAGTAGCAACAATAAAAGAAGAATAACAGCTTCTCTGAATTAAGTGTATGTATAGCTTTATGGGTACAAGTTGTCCAGATGCTCTTTTTCTGTGGATGTTGCTGGTTGCTGCATTTCTACTTCTAGCCTGAAGTTGAAGCATATTAAAAGAGTGCTTACACAACTCTGTTTGGTTCACCGTGATTCAGCATGCCTCTCTATCATCAGGTTATTGCCCTTTCTGCTTTAACCTTTCTTCTGAAATAGTTGTGACATATACCCCTGCGTTTAATAATAGTGTCCTCCAATAGGTGAACAGTGAAGTCATGAGTCAGCTTACGCCAAGATCCTCGTAGTTTTGTGAAGCCTGCAGGGTACTCTGGATCTGTACAAAAGTAAATCTAAAGTGATTCGAGATCGCTGAAGTTTGTAGCAATTGGTTGTCACTACTTCTGGATTTATTTCTGTTGTCACAGATGAGAGGAACTCAGTCATGAATCTTGCATCATGTTATTTGCATCTAGAGACTCACTTGTTGTTCTGCAGCTAACTACCTCGCTAAATTATCTTTCCCAGCAGCTTTTATCACATTTCCCACTGAGATGGGACATATTACCTAGCATATTACCTACCATACCAGATTGCTAGTGGTTGGCAACCCTGCTCATACCAGGGGGGTTGAAACTAGATGATCATTGTGGTCTTTTTCAACCCAGGCCATTCTATGATTCTATGAATGTTATGATGCTGGATGTTTGGATCCTAGCTGTGCTGCAGTATCTTTTGTAAAAAAAAAAAAAAAAAAAAAAAAATTGCGTTTTTCTTAGTAGAACAACTAAATGGCTCAAAAAGTTTTATTCCTTTTTGGCAAAGCCAAAAACTTAGGGAAGCAAGCTGTGGGAAAACTTAAGGAAAACCATTTGTGACTGGATTTCCATCTGAGGATACTGTTGCCCTCCTTGTTGTATGTAAAGTATTTGTGATCATAGTTACACAGACATAAACTAGCTGATCCATAGAAAACATCTGTGATATTTCTAACAATTTATCATTCAAATATCCTTTTAATTACATATTCCATACTTTTTATATTCTGCACAACTCAGAATGAAAAATAACTGCTGTAGAAATGATTATGTTATAACATATGGACCAAAGTTTACATGTTTATTTTTAAAAGTCTACATATTCCTATAGACAGAGTATTATTCCTCAGTGACTGCATCACGTCAACACAGGCAATGGATGAGTTTTCCTCTTGCGTGTAACTATCCCAGCTTCCCCCCTTTACTCTGATGCCCACTGATTAGTAAATACAGGTAATTTCCTGAACTGCCTCGTGTTATTCCTAAAACAAACCCGTGTGTCTTGCAACTGTGAGAAAGCAACACCAGCTACAAACACCGGTCCTGGTATTTGCTGGAGAAAGAGAAGGGAAGAAAGATAAATCCAGATAACTCTGTCCAGTCTTTCTCTTGCTCATCTTGGTCTGTGACAAAACACTGGTCCACTGCTTTGACTCTTTTGATTTCAGCACCTAAATGGAATTGTCCGCATTTCAAGCAGATGTGGGTTATTATGCAAGGCATTGTGATTCAGTCCGTACCAAAGTCCTCATCAACATGGTGTGTAAGCTAGTTGCAAAATGTACTCTGATGATGAAGACCAGCTCCACTGTTATATACATAGAGCTGCTAGCTAAGAAAATGTGTCTACACTAATATAATAAATATGTTATACAACTCGGAAAAAGTTATGGAATTTGGTTTGCTGAGATATGTTACAAGTAATGTATGGACTGCACTGATTGCATTGGAGAAACAGCGTACTAACCCACAGGGCAGCTGGATGGTTTAGATCATCACCCTGGTACACACTTGGAGGCAATAATAAGCCAATGACTCACAGCCCAAAGCTACAGCTGATGTTATGAGTTAATAGATTGAAGAATTATAAATAGATAAAAGCAACTGAAGATATAAAGGCAGCCAGGACTTATCCTATGGAAATTCACTTCCAGAAAGCAGTCCTGCCTATCGTGGATAAGGCAGGTGCAAGGAATCATCCTTAGATATTCCTCACTTTCTCTTTAAAATAGGAGCCTTCTCAATTACCTTTGATTATACAACTAAATTTAAAATATTAGACCTCATGAAAATGGACCATAAGTAGAAGACTGTTCACTATGAAAAAAGAGCATCAAAGTATTGAACCAAAACATGTATAAGTTCAATAAAAGTAACAAGTGCAACTGAAGATAGTCCACTGAATATGTTGTGGGTTTTTGTTGTTGTTGTGGGGTTTTTTTGTTGTTGTTTTTTGTTTTTTATGTTTTGGCTCTGTTACTAAAGAATATTCTTCTAAAAACATAGTTTAGAGATATTTTTTTTAGATCAATAAACCAGAAGACGTTTGCAATTCCTCTGAAGTGGCTGTAAGAAACTATTACAGTAGATAACTCAAATAAATTTTTATTCACCAATCGAAGTAACTCCTTTCTAAGTTGTCATAGCTTATTGTATCAATGCCCTACTTAGTGTAGTTTTAGTTGGTATGTCATTAATCCAATTGATTGGAACAACTTCTTTTGAGCTTTTAATGTGCACTAGATATTTTGGAGGAGAGGCTCTCTGCCTATATACTGAACTATACTGTAAAGAGCAGTCACAGTTAGTAAGAAAAGTGATTTATTTGGTGTTTTTCATACCTGATTTCAATGATTTTGAGTTTCTTTATGTTATCACAAGCATTTGTTAAAATCAGTCATAACTTCACTGAAAGTAGAAGCTCTATCAGATGTTGGACTAGTGTAAATAAGGTGAGAAAAAGTAGTGAATCTATGCAAAAGAACCCATTCTATTATCTGTGACTTTCCTTGCAGAGAAATTCATCCATCAGATGCAGACCTTGGTTGTTCTGCACTGTTCTGATGGAGTGGAGCAGCTGCAGATGAAGCATATCCAGTTCCCTAAAGCAAGGAGGGAACTTCTATTGGCACTAGCTTTGAGCTGCATTGTCACCTAACTTCTGTCAGAAACAAGACTGGAGCTCAGGAGTAGAAAAGTGACCTAAGGCTGTTATTCTTATATATCCTGAGTTTATCTTAGACGTGGGTTGTGGCAGAAGGATGTAGTGAGACTTTTTTAACCAACTTGTTCTTCACTGTATTATTTTAGATATTCCAACTGTGGATTAGCCAGTGAAGACAAAATTATTGGAGATTTTGGGGGTAATTTGAATTTCATTGGCTGGCTGTTATCATGTACACTTGCAGAACTTCAGAAGCAGATGAAAGCTTTAAGAAAAAAAATTGTTATATTTTCATCAGTCCACAGTTAAGAAACATACTAGGTGTATATAAATACAGTGTCTTGTATGACTCCTAAAAGGAGGAGTTATTTGACCTATTAAAAATCGGGATGTGTGGAGGTGGGTATAGCTTGAATTTAGGTATAAGCCATGGAGACATCCAAGAAACTATTAGGACTTGACCACTTTATCTGATTTAAGGCATCTGCAAGTTAAACATCTCATTTGTTAGTCATCCAGACTTCCTGCAGTATTTCTCAGCTGATGACAAGAACCGGTCTCTGGATGTGTCTCTTTTGTCTGCATGGAAGACAGAGAGTTTATACATCTAGTTTCTAGTCTTCATGTAAAATTAAACGACAGGATTTAGTAACTCAAACTAGAAAGATTCTTTCACAGACTGATGGAAGTGTATTGAAGTTAAAAGAGTTTGCCTCCTCTTCTAGGATGGAAGAGGGTATCACAAAGCATAAGAATTGTATTTAAGCACAAAGTCTGAAAAAATTTCAAGACAAATTCCAAATCATGTTCAAACATAAGCAAACCAGAATATTAAAACTCTTAAATTTTTTATTGCTTTGTTGTCTTGTCAATTAAAATCTTAAAAAGTTTACTTCTTACATTTTGAGTTTAGTAGTTAAATTGGCCAAATTTCCAGCAGCAGTTTGAAGGGCCAAACCTGTACTAAGTAGAATGGTTCCCAGATTGCTTAGATTGCCCTAAATTTTGGTCTGTAAGACTTTTATTAGAAAATTTGGAATTTTCTTCTCAATAGCAACAGAAGGCTATATAGCGAAAGTTGTAATCTCTAGGCGTGGCCTGCTGCTGACAGGTACTTTTCTTTTTTTTCAGGCAAGAAATGAACCATAAAGTAAAGACAACTGCAGGTATGAATTACTTAGCTAGGTGCATCAATGTCATGAGAACAGTGAGTGAAAGCAATGTAGGGTTGCTTTCTTCAATCTTCATTGATATAATTAATGTGGGGAAAAATGAGAATAACGTTATATGAAGAAAATCTTCTCAGCACTTATGAAAATGAGTGACACAGAACAGACAGGACCTGTTCATGCCTCTACCCCTCATAGTATGCTGAGCAGAAAGTACTTAATAGAAGTAAAGAATAGTAGAACAATGCACTTGTCCCTGAAATGTATCCATTATCAACTGATGAACAGAAACTTGTACTCAGTAGACATCTTTGTGCACATAAGTGTTCCCTATTATGATTTCCATTCCTCTATGATACCAAGTTACCAGGAAAAATAGGGCTTAAAAAGTATGGTTCTAAAATTCTGCAAGATATAACTTTGTAGCATGCTTATCCTGGAGGAAAAAAAAGTGGAGAAAACCTTGCAAGTCTGATTTGGCTGACTTTCTGAAGCTTACTCAGCTGCCAAAGTGTTGTTGTTACTCAACTGATATTTCAGCAATAATTATATTTATTACATATAGTGGATGAATGCAATGACTTTTGGACTAGATCAAATCAGGAAAAAAAAATCTTGGCATTCAGATGGGTATGAAATATTTTACAGACAACAGTTTTTAGCAATTTTTTTTTTATGCAATTTTGTGAGCTAATCTTTTCTCCAATGAAGGAATCCAAGAGACAATAGAGCCAGGCAGAAAATAGACGGCATGGAGACATGGAAGAATGTTTGAGACTACGTATTTCTGAAAATGTATCTGGGCCTTTCCTTTTGCAGGTTTTGAAGGGGCAGCAAAATAAAACATGGAAGATTGAGACTTCTGAAGGCCAGAGATTCTTTAGTCCCTTATTCCTGGTTGTGGGTAAATTGTCTACTAGGTTTATTCTATGGTTTTATCTAAATAATGAAGCTAACCTATAGATGATAGTCTAAGCTTGTCAGGGCAGAGCCTAACTTGGTTTTTTTTTAAGGATGTACCAAATCAGATATGTTTGGAGATTCTTAGAAAATACCGTAACAACAACAGGAATACTGGCATGGTCCATACCAACTTGCTTTCCCAAAATAGTCACATTTTTGAAAAGCTCTAGGCAAATTTAAAAGACATTCTAGTGATTTTATTTATTTATTTATTTATTTATCTCAGATTTGGATCCTTTAAGGTTTATTTTGTTCATATTTTCCAGCTTTTATGATAACTTTGAGACTGACAGGTGAGGTTTGTCTTTTTTTTTTTTTTGAAAAAACAGTTATGATTCTTATTGTGTTCACAAGACTTCAGGATCAATCCTTTTAAGCAAAATGCCTGTGTCTTATCATGAGACTGCAAACACTGTCAATTACGTGTAGAGGAAGCTGGAGAAGATGAGGACTCCTTCAAATTACTGTATACAAATGTCCGTAGCAAAGAGGAAACACTGACTGTTTCTAAATACCAAGATGTGTTGAATGCTGTGATTCTGTGCCAGCCTTAAAGACAAGATCCACTCACTACTGTATATAACATTTAATCAAATACAAATGGTTCATGCTGTTCCTTCTTCCTAGCTCTCTTTGCTTTATGCCTTGGGGAAACTTCCCCTCCTCTGCAAGAATATTAAAGTAAATATATATTCTCAGATTTCAGAGAGTAGTAATTACAGAATAGAGAGATCAAATTTCCACAGCTTGTAATTTTCATTACTTCATCCCTTGCTCAGTGATGTGAACAGACAAGCTCCAAAAAACAGCTGAAGCCTAGTGTAGAGCGTTGATTTTACCATGAGAAGGGGAGGAGGGGAGATTAAGTGGGGTGGAAAGGGCTTGTGAATAGCTTTAGATGCACAGAAGAGGGGGAGAGTCACAGGAAGGGATACAGCAGAAGGAGTTGTTTTTTTAACATAAACCCAGGGAATTCTCTTTTGACTGCCTGACCCATGAGCAGCCCAGTTAAACTGGTTGGAGAAAAAAAAAATGGTGGAGAAACAGCCCCCTCCTTTTGTTCAATTGAGGTGGTGTAAGGTGTCCTGTTCTCTTGTTCCTCAACATGACTATAACATCAATATAACATCAGTATTATTCTTCTAACTAGTCTAGTTCTCTAACTAGAGCAAACTAATAGAAGTGGCCCTAACAGATTTTTAGATAAATAATTTTGAGAATGAGCAGAAATTATAGGAAAAGTACCCACCTGTAAGCTGCTGAAATCCTACAGCCCTCACTCTTCCTTTTGAACTCAGTGGGGTGAGTTTTCCATTTATTACTGTGTTGTTGATCATGTCTTCTCACCATCTATCTGATCCCATTTGATCCTTGGACATTTAAGCCCTTGTTTTTTTCATTCCCATCAACAATGACAGTGAAGATAAATGAAGGTAAACTAGATTTCTGCTTGCTCCGGGGTATTTCCTGCTTTCTCCCGAAAGCCTTGTTCTCCCCAGAGTGAGAAGGACAGGACAGATAGGATAGGACTGCTGTAGGACAATGAGTGTAACTTAGCCACTATGTACATGATATTTCTAAGGCCCTCATCTTACTCACTCACTTGGTAACCCTAAGGATCAGTGGGTTGTGCTCTATGGAAAGCCCAAAGCCCAAGAGCCTTTGTGCAGCTGGGCACTATGGACAGGGAGGCAGCAGAGAAGAGTTCTCATTAAAAAGAAAAAAGAAAGGAAAAAAAAAAAAAGACAAACTAGAACTCCACTTAACCAAAAACTCTCTATATAAATCTGCATTGTATCTTGGAGTTCCTGTTAGTACTTAATCCTAGATCTTGAAGTCTATCTTTACGAAACACTGAAAAGCAAAGGAAAATGCAAAAGAAAAGGATCATCTCAGCCTACAGCTCAATGAGGCCTTTAACACAGAGAAACCCGTGACGGGACAACAGTCCTTCAGAAGAGGCAGTCAAGGTTCCTTCCTGCTGGAGGGTTTGAAAAATAAGGTACAATTTCCTTCACTGTGGAGCATACCGCTATATGATACCCATCTGGAATTTGGCATGACTATACCTCGCCTCTGGTAAATTCCACTCTATGAAATACCAGCAGGCTCCACAGTGCAAATGGTGGCCCCAGATGCCCTCTCCTTCCCTCTTCCCCCTCAAGTCTCCTCCTTCCCTTCATGTTGCATTGAACTTATTACTTGCTGTTTATCTTGCTCCACAGCTGCTGGTCTGAATAGTTTTTCTTGTATTCCCACAATTACTTGGTTGATTGATTTGTCTGGGTTTCAGTTTTTAAGTTTGTTTAGGTGAGGAATGCCCCATGTTCATCCATAATCTACACATACATGCCCAGCTGTGTGGGATGGGAACAACCAGCATCTCTGCTGTATCATCAGCTGGAATTTGTAATTATGGTTTGTCATTCTCTCCAGGTTTAATCCTGATAGTAAACAAAGCATTCAGAGCTTGAAGGTGGGGAAAATAAGATCTTTCCTTCATTCATTAGTTAAACAACATCCCTGACATCAGTTACTCAAATTTCGTGCTTTGTTTGAGGTCTTGGCTCATCAAGAGTGGGTGTTTTCATGTGTACATACAATTACAGGTGAAGTAGACATTCATTGTGTCACAAAGGACTATCTTGACCTCTTGTGCTGGATGTGACACATGTTTCACTTGAAATTTTTCACAGGTGAGGCAACATCTCAGGTATTCCAAGCAGTAGGGCATTTCTTCCTATGCCTCACACATTTGGATAGCAAGTTAGGTCACAAAGCTAGAGGTAGCTCTGGGTGCTGAACTGCTCTATGTCTGCCATTTTGAAGGTTGTACTTAGGACATCCACTGTCGGACACCATCCTATAGCTCACTGAGAGCTTCTCCGTAAGCCAGTGTTAGATAACCTGACACAGTGTGTCCTGAAATATGGTCTGATTTCTGCTTCGGTACTCATATCTTAGTTCCTGCTTGCACTGCTTGTAGTACAATTATCTGACAACCTCTCTTCAGGAAAGAAACCTGTATGAAAATGAAACATACAGATACACTTAAGGGGCAAAGTGAAGATGGGGAAGGATGAAGTGGTGGACTGAGGGTCAGAGGGCAGGATGGAGCAGGATTTCTTCAGGACTTCTTCCATCAGAAGAGGGGTGGCCAGCATGGAAAGGGAGGTGATTTTTTCCCTCTACTCTGCTCTTGTGAGGCCCCATCTGGAGTACTGCGTCCAAGTGTGGAGCCCCCAGTACAAGAAAGACAGAGAGCTGCTGGAGAGGGTCCAGAGGAGAGCCACAAAGATGATCAGGGGGCCGGAGCACCTCCCTATGAAGACAGGCTGAGGGAGCTGGGCTTGTTCAGCCTGGAGAAAAGAAGGCTGCAGGGTGACCTCACTGCAGCATTTCAGTACCTAAAGGGAGCCTACAGAGGGGAGGGGAATCAACTCCTTGAAAGGGTTGATAACTGCAGGACAAGGGGAAATGGTTTTAAGTTGAGGGAGGGAAGATTTAGGTTGGATGTCAGGGGGAAATTCTTTACAGAGAGAGTGGTGAGGTGCTGGCACAGGCTGCCCAGAGAGGCTGTGGATGCCCCGTCCCTGGAGGTGTTCAAGGCCAGATTGGAGGGGGCCCTGGGCAGCCTGGTCTGGTATTAAATGGGGAGGTTGGTGGCCTTGCATGTAGCAGGGGGGTTGGAGATTCATGATCCTTGAGGTCCCTTCCAACCCTGGCCATTCTGTGTGATTCTGAGAATACCTGAGCTGATAACATCATCTCGGTTAGTGGGATGTATATAATAGCATGGTGTCAAATACTGGCAAGTTTGTCCTGTTTAGTGACCTCCACTGTGCACAAGACACATAAAGAAGAGTGCTTGCAGATGATGTGGTGGATGTTTTGTCCCTGGAGATATTCAAAGTCAGGCTGGATAGGGCTCTGACCTGCTCTAGATGCAGGTGTCCCTGTTCATTGCAGGGGAGTTTGATTTGATGGCCTTTTAGGGCACCTTCCAACTCAAACATTTAATTCAATGATTCTATGATTATTCAGAGAATACCAGAATGGCTGAGGCTGTCATGGACCTCTGGGTCCATCTGGTTCATTTCCTGCTCCTGTTCCTGCTCAGGCAGGGACACTCAGAGCTGGGTGCCCAGGATCACATCTTTGAAGATCTTCAAAGGAGGGAGTCTCCATAAACATTCTGGGCAACCTGTTCCAGTCTGTAAATTCCCAGGGATTTCACTTCAATGTACGAACTTGCCTTGGATGTGACCTCCACTGCTGCTAAACTCTCACTAAATTAAGGAAGAACCAGCAGTTCAGAAAAGATGGAGCTGGGTACCCTAGGTGTCACTACTTAGAAAGCTTATAAATTCCTAATCTTTTAAAATCAAATGTTTGTCCATCCAGTGGTGAAGAAGAAAATAGAAAAAGAAATTCAAGTAGAAAGGGCACGCTTTCCTCTGTCTTCCACGAACAGCTGAAAGGCTACAAGAGCAGTGGGGCAGGGGGGCTGGATCGGACCCCAACACCACTTCTCGGATCATCTTCCGCCCCCGGAGGGCAGCGCAGGGCGCAGTGCTCCGGCCATCCTCATCCTCGGGGCCGCGTGGCTGCAGCCGCTGGATGGCAGCATGTCCCCGCCGAGAGACCGCCGGGGCATCCGCCCTCCTCCCCACCGGCAGCCAGGCAGGAGGCAGGGGTGGGGAGAAATAAAAGAGACGAAAGTTAAGTGTTTTCCTTTGCCAAAGTCCTCCTTAAAAGCAGAAGGAGAAGATAATTGCTCTGGATTGTAAACGCACAGTGTTAAATATCACGAAACAAAAGAGCCAACAGGCGTAGCAGGTTTTGAAGTATGGCATCCACAAGACGTCAGGGTGGGTCACCCCTGTCTGCCTCCATCACCTTCAGCCCCTGGCCTTGTGCTGGGGGGTCCTGACACACAGACCCCTCCGCTGTGGCAAGCAGGGGCAAGGAAGAACTGATTTTCTTCTAAACTATCCTACGGAGCTGAGAGCCACCATTTGTTCTGCAGAAACACACCCTGGTTGTAAACATCCAGCAGACCCAAATCAGCCTTGTGTGCTCCGGGCAAGAAAGAAGGAAGAGGACACACAGGCCTTTCTGTAACCTTTCCTCTTCTCCTTGCTCTTAGGCAGCCTGGGGCTGTCCAGATCTCAGCGGCTTTGAGAAGAGATTAGCCAGAGCACTCCGGGCTGCAGCTGCAGCTTCCTCCAGCCCCAGCCTGCCTCCAGGCTTTCCCATCCCAATGGGAGCTAGGAGCAAAACTGCTCGAGGTCAGCTCTATCCGAGGTCACTGCATCCTTCCAGAGAAGAACTGTGCTGGGCAGGACCCCCAGCCCCTCTCCTTATCTGCAATTGTCACCTTTTGCTCAGTGGTGACCACAGCTCAACCTGTTCTCCCAGACCACACAGCAAACCTGCCTTGCTGTGGGCTGATAGCAGCAGCCAGCAGGTCTTGGATATATTTATCTTCACCCTGCCCTTTAGAAAGGCATTGAGAGGATCAGCATATTCTTCCTTACTCATGCTCATGCCATGGCCATCTTCTTACAGGCTGTTTCTGCCTACTTAGCTAGGTTGTCTTCTGTCTCCAAAGTGGCAGAAAGGGGCTTTAGTGCCGTTTGAAATCAAACCCAAATGATCCTGTAATTACCATTTGTGCTTATAACAACATGAGGAATGTATTCCTTTGCCCCTGGGCACCAGTCCAGCCTGCCCCTTGCTTCCTCATCTGCTGCCATCCTCCACTCTATCAGAAGTGACTGCCAAAAGCAGGATCACACAGGAGCCACCCTGAATTCCCCCTTGAACTCTGAAAGCTGGGGGCTGGGTCTTATGGCAGCTGCTTGGATTCAAGGGCTTTCTCAATTAACTGCAGTCTCAGAGGGCAAAACTGGGTGGGATGGGAGCAGAGAATGACCCTGTTTGCTGAAGTGCTGGTAGCTCCTCATGGTCAACTATTTGCTCCATACAGTTCCCTGTTTGCCATCTTGCACAGATAGACCAGTGCTGAATGTAGGAATGCTCACATGGATGTCAATGTATTGCATCACTCCGGAGGTCAGATCTGATGGCCCTAAATCTGCACAGTGTTTGGAATGTGATCCTTAGTCCAACAAGCTTAGAGGGCCTCACACACCTTTGCTGAGCCTGTAATGCCTGTGTCTCGTGCTAGCAGAGATGGAGTTGATAAAATTGGCAAAATGCTGGCCTGAATGAAGTGGTATAAGTAACAGCACACATGGAAAAAGCTGATTGCTAGCTGTCATCTGCAACCGAATACAGACCTCACCTTTGATGCATGGGTCAGTGCTATCTGTGGTCAGATGACAGGGAGGGGCTCAGTGATGGGCATGTGGCCACTCAGAGGAGGAAAAAGTAAATAAATCACTGCAGCACTGGCAGGGCCAGGCCAGGACAGCTGAGCCCATGCTCGGTGGAGCTGATCAGATGGCCCACATGCTGGGCTACCCGGGTAGCCCAGAAGTTCAGAGGTTGTGAAGGAGAGGGGGCTGTGCAATCAATGTAGGAGGCACAGAGATGCCAAGAGGCAGTGGTAACTGCTGGAGGAGGAATAAATTGTGTGCATCTTGTGCTTGGGGCATCTCCCCATTCCTGAAAACACTGAAGACCAGACTGGATGGGGCCCTGGGCAGCCTGATCTGCTAGGTAGCATCCCTGCTCACAGCAGGGCAGTGGAACTGATAGTCTTTAAGGTCTCTTCCAATCTCAGCCATTCCACGATTCTATGATTCTATGACACATGAGTCTTGGCAGGCCCAGGAGGAGAGCTGACGCTACCCTATAAATCCATATCTGAGTATAGTGGTTGGCTCTACTGAAAACCTTCAGGGTGTGGTACAAACACTTTTCTCCCATAAAAACACAAGCACACTCAAAAATGCTTCATCTGGGCGCTCTGCTTTTCTTTTTGCCCCAAAATGCCAGAAGTAGCCTTGAGGGATAGTGAAAACTGAAAGGAAAACGTTGCAGCTTTTTTAAAAATACCAGCTGCAGTTTGAAGCAGCAGCTAAAATCTAATTACAGTGCACACCCGGCAGTGTAAGGTGCCTGTGTGCTTGTTATAAAAAGCAGCTATAAAATCAAGGAAGAGCGAACAGAGGAGCATGTTTGACTCAAGGACTGCAAGATCCAACATGCTCTTAGCCCAGCCAGGCAGCTTGCTGAACAAGGGATATTTGGAGTTTCGGTCTTCTCAGCACCCTCCATGGAGTTGTTTCAAATAAAAGACTTGTCACGATTTTTAAGCTGTGAGACATTTGCTATTTATGAAGGATACGTTTCCCTCTTCCCTGACCTGAGGTGGCCTCACAAAGTGCCAGCCTCAGCACAAAGTGGACCATTTCTATCCCATGGCCCTGCCTCACTCATGCCAACTGGGTTGGTAGGTGCATTATAAATAGCTCTCCTAGAAAGGTGTAACAGATAAAGGTTGACATTTGCACTCCTAAACTCCTCTGCTATTAAAATTTCTCAAATTTTGCCTGAAGAGCTTGCTGAAGTCTCTCATCTTCAGCACTGTGTTCTTAGGGGTTGAGTATCTGGAAATCAGAGCTAAGAGTTGGCAGAAGTCTTTGCTATAACAGCAGGTAAGTTAATGAACATTAAGATAAAGAGTTTGGGAGGAAGAAAAATGGGTCTGGGGGACATGGTATATGGCTCGTAATGTCAGCTATCAACTACTGATTTGAACCACGGTGCTGTACTATTTTCACCTAATTTTGAAAGACTGGTTATATTGAAATCATCACTCAATTTCTTTGAACTTTCTTTCACATTCATCAGCCCCATAGCTCAGCATCCCAAAAACCTAAATCTTACAAGAATAGGGTGGCTGCTATGTCAGCCAGGGCAGTGTTCAGATTTCGGAGCAAGGCCCTCTTAAGTGCGAAACAACTAATATCTAATTTTTTTTATTACCCTCCACTGCTGTTCCCTTGAAAGATAAGTGCTTTTTTGTATGTAGAAAAACAAATTTTATGTTTGCTCTGAGGCCAAAACTAACTTTTAGATGCTTCTAGATGGATAAGAGTTGAGCAGAGGGTGTGAATGTAGTATAAGAGTCAGATGTTCATTCTCTGATGGCTGTGAGGCAGGGCTACTTGATGTTCATGATGGTAGCAACAAGGATGAGAGTAAGGGCAAGGCGGTGACTCCTGTGTCTTCTTACCTTATTTTTATTTTCTCTATATCTGCATTGTTTCTGAAATGTTGCAAAAGGAAGATTTTTTGACAGTTCCACTGATGTCAGCTGATGTCAGGGTATAAGTGACAATTTAGAAGGGAAACCAGGCAAAAATCCACCCTCTTTTTGTCCTATTTGGAAAAGAAACAAAACACGAATTGCTGGTGTAAAAAATAACTACATCCTCCTGGAACCTGAGTACAGAATTCTGAGTTAAATTCCCCCAGGTATAATACATTAAAGCACTAACTGATTTGCTTATCAAAACAAAGAATGAGTATGCACATGCCGGGGGTGGGGCACTGAGCAGTGGAGATGTCTTCCTATGGAATGGAAACTCTGAGTTTGAGTCGGTAGTAGATGCATGCCAAAGGCCACTCTCTTCTCCCCAATTGCTTCTGGTCCTGCAGGCTAGGAAAGTCCAAATAAACCAAACCACATTAGTCACATAGCCCTGTCTCCTCTTTATGCACATCAGCGTTTCTAGTTTGCATGGTGTGTAGACTTGAGATTGACCTTTTCCATGCAGGCTATCATACCAAGAACAACAGAGCCTTGAATTATCCAGAACTGTAGTCTCCCAACTTTCCATAGAATCACAGAATCATTAAGGTTGGAAAGACCACTAAGATCATCTAGTCCAACCATCAACCCATTGCCACCATGCCCACTAAATCATGTCCCTTAGTGTGATATCTACTTTGTTCTAGTTGTGCTTAGTACACACTGATTTTATGCTCTGGCTCTTACTTGACACAGAATTACTTTCTATTTGTTTGTTTGTTTTTTAGTTCATTTCCTTTGTTTCTGTTTCTTTGCCTAGCCCTGGAAAAACACAGAACAGACAGAGGTCTGAACAGCCATTTGGGAAGAAATAACTGGAAGTTTAAAGTAGAGTCAGAAATAAGAAGCAGATATCGTATGCATAGTTTCCCCCTTTGTCTCCCCAATCTCTGTTGAATTTCAGTGGCACTTACAGCATAGGCCATTCAATCCAGTGTAACAGGTGGGACAAGGCTGCTCCATCTTACACTTTTCTGTACAACTAAATTTTACAGGATGAAATGCCAGTCCTGCATATTCCTTGTGCACAGTCCAGGATTGTTGGTGCTTGCCATATATCACAAACTCTGATAGTCTGTTCTGATCACAGATAATCTAAGGAGTTGGTGTTATAACAATCCCCACTTTCTATTTCACCACTGACCCAGTTTGGTAATTACAACATTACTGAGTCACTCTTGTGTTTGGCAATGGATGTCATATGTTTGAGTGATGAGTAGCCGCAGATGTTGTGTTTCACTTTATTTAACATGAACTCATGTGAATTCAATAACATCTAATCTACCGAGCACTGAATGAATCATGCAGAACAGTTTGTTAAAATCCTAGATATAGCTTCAGAGTACGCAAGCTATTTTCCTGGAAGAAGTTGCATAGAATTTCATTAGCTGCATGAATCTGGTAGGAAGCACTTCATGTATGATGTATTGTTTCTCTGGGATTTTTAATGTGTTGTGTAAGCCTGCTGATGCAATGCTTGTCCTTTAATATGACATTGTTTATTAAAAAAAAAAAAAAAATATCCTGAATTGGTTTATTTGGAAAATATTAGTACCAACATACTCTTCTTGCATAGCACCTCCAGCTGATTTTATGTTGCTGAACACTTCAGTTGGTATCTTCTGACATCAGAGCATATTCAGCCTTGCAGGACAATTTAGCAGTTACCCTGAGAGGATCCTTTAGGGAAGGGAACTGGCTCATGGAAAAAAATCTCATCCTCCACAGAATGAGCTTACCTTAATAGAGACCATAGAGAACTCAGAGTGAGAAAGAATGTCCTGGATATTTAGCAGTATTCTGTGTCGCAGGACAACACAATATGTTAGACAGTAGTCTGTTTCCTACACTGTACTGTAGGTGTTCAGCAGTGACCACAAACAGTGAAAGTCTAGTTTGTTTAGTTTTCCTGATGATTCAGGGCTTAGGGCTATTCCTTTTACTTCTGTTATAACTCTGTCTTTTTTTTTTCTTTTTTTTTTTTTTTAACTTTTACAATCATCCCACACTGAGATATTGTTTCTACTTTAAAAGATGCAAAGAAGACCAATGATCTTAAATGTCTGCCTCTCAAGTCCTTGCACAGAAAGTCTGTCTAGATACTGTATTTCATGTGGTCAGTGCCAAGTAGCCAAGACATGTTTAATCTCCATCAAAGTTGCAGGGAACCATCAGCTGCCTTTCAAATGGGAGCACTGACCCAATTATCTTTTCCTCTCTACTCCCTCCTTGGTACCTGCAACAAATCGAAGCAGCCTGATGTCAAAGCAGGATTTTAAGAACCACTGTAGAGTGACAACGTTTTGGTTGGGTCATTATGTGGGCCATCTTTTCCGTATTGCTTCAGACCTTTGAACTAAAGAAGTCACAATCGTTATTTCTGAGAAGCACTGTGCTGGAATCCAGTTTTCCCATCATCACGGCATGTATTGTTTCAGAGAAGGAACAGAAAGTTGGCTATTTCAGAAGCTGCCAGGTGCTCTCACTTTCGAAGACAGGTTGGAGGGACCAGTTGTCTTCTAAACACCATTGAGACTATTGGTCATTTTCTCCCTTGGCTACACGGTTGTACGTGCTTCAAGCAACTGGGCAGACTTTGCCATTTAGAAACGGAAATCATTTTTAGAAGTGGCAGAATACACATCAGTTCCTACTTGAATAACGGGATGTTTTCTCTATGAAAATACTTTTTAAATAGCAAAGGAACATAGGCAGAACAGACAGGAACAAAGCTTGTCTGCGAGGTACCAGACTGGAAAGCTGTCACATTAGTGCTAGCTACTATCTCAGCTTTCATACAGCTTCCATCATAAATGTTTAATTTAATTTTTTCTTCGATTACATTCTTGCATGGATAGACAGGGAAAAAATGTCAGACTTGCAATGTACTTCAACATGTTAATATCCTTGGGATAAAAATCTTGGAGGAGCCTCTCTGGAGCAAGTGTCTTCAATAAGTAACTAAACTGATGAGCTTTTAAAGAATTAATGACTTCATAAAGCTGTTTTTCTGAGGGTGGCTTTTGATATTTCATTGGGATCTCTCGTGTATTGTTTTGATTCCAAACAAGCTACATTCAAAGACAGATAAATATAAAATTTTAAAATGATATTTAAGAATACTTTGAAAATATTATGTCCTTACCTTTTTAGAGATATATTGTCCTGGTCCAATTAATGAGGAAACAAAATGCACAGAAAAAAAACATTGATTACTGAAACGGGAATAATAATCATATAAGATATAGAACACAAGTAATGCTTGAACTCCTCTGTCCATACCAAGCTCCTCTAGGAAATATAAAGCTCCAGTGAATTTTGAATATTCAACACTTATTCTGAAAGATCTCTCCAGACCATTCTTTGAAATTAAAGTTCCAGTACTTACATAGAATCATAGAATCATTAAGACTGGAAAAGGCCATCTAGTTCACCTGTCCACCTACCACCAATATTGCCCATTAAACCATGTCCCTCAGTGCCCCATCTCTACACTTCTTGAACATCTTCAAGGATGGTGACTCCACCACCTCCCCATGCAACCTCTTCCAATCCCTCACCACTCTATTGGACAAATAAGTTTTTCACGATATCCAGCCTGAACCTTTCCTGCTCTGATCTGTGACCATTCCCACTCAACCTATTATGTAATAATCTGTATTTTCCTATATGTAATTTTCCTATATGCAGTTTGCACTGGTCATTTGTGTTTCAGTCTGTCACACAGGAAGGTTATAACTATGACACTGAAAGCAGGGCAGGCTGCTCTGTAGTAGTAAACTGTTTGTCTCATTTGATATAATTTGGTCCAGTCAACCACATGGACAGCCTCACAGTGAGCACAAATCCCTGGATGTGCAGGAACTGCAACTTGCCTCCAGCTATTCTTCTGCTGTGGAGCACATAAATCTTCTCCTATGCTCAAATTTTCTTAAAAGTAACCAGCCCATTTCTTACCCATTCCACTGTCTACCTACTTAATACAGACAGACTGAAAATCTCTCTCTTCTACTTAGGTAACCCTTAACACTTCTGTACAGAGAAACAATATCACCCTTGCTTCAAAAAATATGGTTCCGTATGGTAAGAGACCTTGAAGACCAATAGTAATTAGTCAGAAGTAGTCAGTAGATAGTCAGAAATAAAAGGACTATGAAAATATATACCCATCCTTCATCTGAACTCATGCTATCTTTACTTGGCAAGTCTGGAGATTGCATAGATTGCCTTATTCCTTTTTTATTTCTAACCCATTGGATTTATCATCAGAATGAAACGAGTGAAATGTTAGAATTCAGACCTTGCAGATTTCAGCCATTCTTCTGCCTGTTCAGAAGATAGCTTCTATGTTTTATAATTATTCTGCTCGATTCCATCACACTTCCAGTTTCTATTCCTAGTAATACAACTCACCTTCAAAGTACGTAGTGACAAGGGCAGTTCATGAGGACAGCTGGGCTCAGTGAAGACATCTTTGCTATGTAAGCTTAATTCAGTGTGCATAGAACTGGAAATGATTTTCTGAAGGAGCTAGGGGTAAAGCTGCATCCTACATAATGTTAAATAAAGTGCAGAAACTGGACCTTTACTACTTTGAAGAATTCTGTTCACCTCAAATTTTGGACATGGAAAGTAAAACGATGATTTAGTATTTCCTTATAATTTAATTCTGTGCACCAGGAGAGAAGTATAGAGAGAAAATTCTCACTTGCTACCAGAGGCTTCATTATTAACATTTCAGTGAATAAAACAATGATTACTACAGAAAGCAATTAGGTAATGACCACTGCAGTGGGGAAAAAAAAAAAAAAAAAAAAAAAAAGCTGACAAGTTTCATGTAGTTGGAGCCAACACATTTTGCTTCACAAGTGGGACGTTCAAAGTTATATATGGCCAGCTCCCATTGTGCAGCTAATGAAAGATCATTTGTAATCAATAAACTAATCGATCAGTCGTTTTCGTGCATATGTTTCTTTATCCTAATCCACTGGCATAGTCCCAGTCAAGAAAGGCCGGGTATGAGAAGAAAAGAGATTGTTCTTGACTTTTTAGCTGAGGGCTTTTTCCTGGGCAAGGCCAAGGTGCATATAGCTAATGTGGGGAAGATCACAGTTTCCATGCTTCCTGAATAATGCTGCACTTAAGTCTCTAATATCAACAACTTTTCTTAGCAATGCATTTCAATTTGCACATCATAGAACAGATAAGATTTTGAATCTAGCTTTCTGGCTGTCTAGTTGCACAATTAAGCTTTTTTTTTTTTTTTTTTTTTTTGACCTTTCCATTGATATGAAACATCAAGGTATGGCCAAATTAGGAAGCTCTTCCTAATGGTCTAGTTCAATCAGAAGTTATGGATTTGTTGCAGTTGTTCCTGTTTGAGGTTTTATGCTGCATGTGCTCCAAGTGGTCATGGGTCATAATGGTACTTTCTGGTCTTAAATCTGCTAATTCTGCCTCAGTCACTCCATTTGTTACAGAAATGTCTCAATCTTTTACTCTACCTAACAGTCAAAAATTGGATAGAATTGAATCCTTCTATCTTGAAATGTAAATTTATATATATATATTTATATCATGTATGATTTATGCTCAAAAATCATACTCCAGATAAAGTATCAAAAATCATACTCCAGATAAAGTACAGACGTTGATCATTATTTTTTGAGCTTATAAATTTAGTAAGCTGTCTGCCTTTTTATACTTTTCAGTCTGTTCTCATTACAGACATGGCAGAAGGCTTTGTAGTAAATTTGGAATTTGCTGAGTGAGAAAATAAAGATTCATACAAAGCTAAATTGAACAAATGGTGAATAATTGATTAAACTGACCTGACAGCTCTCACTGTGCTTGTAAATAATACATAACTTTTTACTCTTCTGATAATTTAGTATTCTGTGCTTCTAGATTTCTTTCAGTAAGTTACCATAAGGAGCAAATGATCTTTGACCATCCTAGAAAGGCAAAAATATGCTTACTAAGAACATTCTGGTAGCCAGGTGGAAGATAGCAATAGTCTGATATACTGCTGATGAAGCACCTTTGTAAATACTCTCTGCCCTTTTGCCTTTTGTCTCTAAAATACAGTTTGTTAGATAGCCTCAATATAAGCATTTCTTACTCTCTGCCAGCCACCAACTCCTGGAATCAGACAGGCTCTGTAAAATTTTACAAAGCACCACTGTAGTGAACAGGATCACAGTGACTTGTAGCAACAAATGCAGGTGCCTGTTCTGCATTTCCTTTTCTTTCAGTGTGTAAGTTTGAACCCTTCAACAGATGCACAAACACAAGCTGTCGTTAAACTGGTTCTGATAGTACGCATGCAATCGTAAGTTGATATATGTGTCTGATAGCTTCGTTGCCTTGTAACTACTGAAATAACCTGCACAATAGAAGCGTGAAAGGCAACCACTAGGATCTGGCAGCTTTCCATACCCAACTTGTAGGAGAACAGCCAGTTACAAAAAACTATGGAGCAGTGGTGAGCTTAGCCTGCTTTTTTATTCAGAGAATCACAGGATTACAGGATCATAGGGACTGGAAAGGACCTCTGGAGATCATCTAGTTCAACCCCCTGCTAAGAAGATTCCCTACACAGGAAAGCATCCAGACAGATTTTGAATATCTCCAGAGAAGGAGACTCTGACACCTCTCTGGGCAGCCTGTTCCAGTGCTCTGTCATCCTCAAAATAAGGATTTTTTTCTCGTGTTCCTACAGAACTTATTATGTTCCAGCTTGTATCCATTGCCCCTTGTCCTGTTGCTGGGTCCACTGAAAAGAGCCTGGTCCCACTCAGTTGTCTCCATCCTGACAGATACTTATAAGTATTCATAAGATCCCCTCTCGGTCTTCTTCAGGCTGAACAGCCTTAGGGCTCTCAGCCTTCCCTGTAAGGATGCCCTCCAGGCATCTCTGCAGTCATCCACTGAACTCTCTGTATTTCTTGATCTGAGGAGCCCAGACCTGGACACAGTGATCCAAATGTGGCCTTCCAGGGTAGAGGAGTGGGGGAGGAGAATCTCCCTCAACCTGCTGGCCACTCTCTTTGTAATGCACACTGCTGAGTCGGCCTGCTGTCCCCCAGGACATTATTTGAATCTGTCTGCTCACCACTGAAATATTTGCATTTGGATATGGATATGCAACAGGGAACATAAGGATTAAAAAATAGTGATACCACATCACCCGTCAGAGTGGCCAGCTGAAACTTCTGAGAATTGCATACTACCCATCAATCCAAAAGAAAATTCTAAGCAAAGCCAGTGGGAAGCACAGACTGTTCCAAAGCTGGACTACAGTTCTCGCTTTTGGAGAGAAGAATAGTATGCGTTACCATTTTGCTTAATCCTTTTTAACAACATTGTCTGTGTCAAGTTACAATTAGTACATTCTAGCTGAGAGCTGAAGCACACACATAACTAAGAAATGCGAAATTGTGATAACCAGTGCAATTTTAACTGAAATTGCTGCACCTCTTTCATTTTAATATTGTATCATCTTTATGCCTAAAGGTTGGTGTGCAGAGTGGCTGAGTTGAAGTAGCTGCAAAAAAAATTCTGGGCTTGATTCCAACTGCTTTCTCTGAAAGCAGAAGACACCATTCTTCTCTCCATCAGATGATTTGTGTGGAAGGATCTACCTAATGTCCATAATGTTCATTCTGCCCTCTGACTTCTGAAATTTATCCAGTCTAAGAGTATGAAAGACCCAAAGTATGTGTAACGTTTGGCGTGTGCGTAAGTAGCCTGGCAGAAAAAGATGAAAGGGTTTTTCCAGGTTGCATCCCTGTGCTACAGTCTCTCTCCTACTTGTCCTCAGGCAAACTGGGATCTGACAGACAAGTCATACAACAGAAGAGAGGATGCTGCATGGTGTCAGATATCTGTGTGAACTCTACTCCGAAGAGTGGTGAAGAGAATTCATTGCACAAGTCTCACCTTCAGAATTCCAGACTTGGCCAATCCTCATATTTTAAGGTTCCTCCTTTTTTCTTTTTGTGATCCCAAATTGTCAGTTCTTTTCTTCCCCAGTCCAGCATGAATAATGTTTATTTTTAAACATTCACACATGGAAACCCCTGAGAGAAAAAAAAGAAAATTAGGGATTGCAAACTTAGTCAGTATTTATGCTCAGTTACACCACTTTGGAGCTAATAAAGACAGGGCATCTGAAATTAGAATCATCTTATTTATGAGAAGCCACATCACTTAGCTTTGATTGAATGGGACTGAAGCTTCACTGATGGGGCATACAAAACAATCACGTTTTATGTTAAATGGATGAAGAGAAGGAAGGCAGAGAGAAACTTATAGAGGGAGATCTGTAGGGCCTTGTGGACACCCACAGAAACTGCAGCGCTCTGCAAACTGACGAGCAAGACCTTCCCTCCCACAGCATGTTCTCAAGGGAAAACCCATCAGAAATCAGTATCTCTTTTGCCTTTCCTTTTATCATAGGTTGGGTCAAGTAGATTGGGCAACAGATACGACAGTTGACTATGCAGTGATGAATTTTTCATGCTGATTTCCCAGCAAAGATTAACAAAATATTTGGGGTTTGTTGCAACAGCAAAGATTAACAAAATATTCAGGCTTTGTTGCAACAACCTTCTATTTTACGTACATACCTGACGTTCCCCAGTCCGCCCCCTTGTATAAAGATTTATGCTCTTCTTACAGTAACGTGGCACTGTCACCCCATTTTCTTCTTTGTATTTGATTTCCTGCCTGATTTTTAGGCTCTCTGCGAAGGCAGTTCTCAGAATGTTCTCTCATGGTAGCATGAACAACAGTAGTTGCTGTTAGGCTCCAGTGTGAGTTGCATGGGTCTAATCCAGTGTTAGATCTGGGTGGGTAAATAGTCAGGCTTGTTTTTCTAGGATTAGGTTTTGCTTTTATCTTGTAGGTGTTTATGTTTCCTGATGCCATGTTTGCAGGCAGGAGAGAATGAACAAAGTCCAGATCCTCTGGACTCTGACCCTAGAGGAATGGCCACTTCCCCTTTACACAGCAAGTTTGCTGCAGCCCAGTATTCCCTTCCTTCCCCAGCACCAGGGACAGTGTGCGCTATGCTGACAAAACAGATGTTTTACCTAAAAGCTTTTGAGCCTTACAAATGAATCCCAAATGCATCATCTGCCTCAACTAACAAAAGGAGCTAAAACATGAAAAGAGAGCTGAAGTGGGGAATGCAGCACTTTGATACCAACGAGAGAATGAGAAGGGAAAAAAGGCCAACACTATTTTAAGATCACAGAGGAAAGGAGAGAGCCCGCAGTGGTTTTCTGGTCAGCTTGGAACAATAAAACAAGGTCTTAGGAGAAGTAAAAATGTCTTTTGCCATTTTCAAAAGACTGAAAACCAAAACATCCACCACCTTATATCCCACTTTCAGAGACGCTGAAGCCAAGTGTGGCAGTCCTTGGTGCAGACAAACACTCTGACACTCATCCGATAGTGGCAGCACTGCTCACACCAGTAGTTTATTTCCTGTGTGAAAAATTATGTTTGTTCCCCATTTTGTTGTTTATAGATGCTTGACATGCAGATCCAACCAAAATCCCCTACTATTCCTACGTATTTGAGCCTTCTCCTTTGGATTGAAATTAAGAAACCCTGGAAGGGCTGTTTTTCTCCACTGACAGTGAATGGCAAAACCAGTTCTGCTGTATGTATCTCGTCTATAAAGATCTAAATACCCAGAGTATCTGACTGGGTTTCAAAACATTTCTGCTTGATTACAGGCCTCTTCATGTAAAATATCTTCTTCTATCCTGATGGGGTGAGATTATTCCTCAGAACTCAATTTTTAACTGTAAAGAGATGGCATATTTATTAATTTCTATTAATTTGGTATTTATATAGCATTCTATATGTGTTTGGTGATTTGGCAACATATTAAATGCAGCTCCTGGTCTTAAGTATTTCCACTGTATTTTTAGATAATACTGTAAAAGATAAAATAAAAGGCCAAGAAGAGGAAAGAATGAAAACTATGAAAATACAAGACCATAAGGATGTTGGATGTTCAAGGCATGTATCTTGGTTTTATTCTTCTATGTAATAGATCTGTGATTTATAAAAAGACTTATTAATATGCATATATCACTTAGGGGAATGATTGTACAGAAGAAATATGTCACTCAAGCCAAATAAAATAAAACCAGTATCATACTTCCAGAAGTTCTGGCATAATAGAGAAAGTAATTCCTTTAGAAAGAAAATCCTGTTGAGCTGAAGATTAGATATTTTTCATAGATCATTAAATAATTTTAAAAATGCTAATCTCTTAAAAAAAAAAAAAGAGCTTTTAAGTGTTTTGTTTTGTTTTTTTTATTTGCCTCCAGTCTTCTGAAGCATTATTATATTTCTTAATTTTATTGAAAAAATCCTGAAGTGCAATTCCTCCTTTTTTTCCTCTGTAAATAGGAGTGGTGATTCCAGGGTTTACATCATAATCCAACCTTCACGCTGTAAAGAACACATAAAGTTTATGGGACTTTCTTGCAATGCTGAATACGACTCTGTGGGAAGCAAAGTGTGTACTACACGAGTGAGTGAGTGAGTGAGAAAATAAAACTATGCTAAGTGGGAGCCTAAGTTAATCAGGAGTAAGTAATCAAACAAAACAAAACAAGACAAATAAAGGTAATGGCAGCTATGGAAGAGGTAGCAAAAAAAAAAAAAAGTTTTGTTGTAAAAAAAATTGCAAGGATGAGACAATTTTAGATGAGTTACAGAATTTGTGGGGCTTGTCTGAAAAACAAGTTGGAAGATATTTAGAATAAGTAGACAGAAAGGAGCAGTTAATACTTCTGCGTATTTAAAAAAAAATAAAATAAATAGTAATGAAAAGACTCACAGGCTAGAATTAAAGATGTAATAGAAATCGTATTGAAACTATTTCCTGAAGGAGAAATCAGGGGCCACTAAAAGGTTACTTTTAGCTAATGCTACTTGATTGGTTGTTAGTGTTCAGCTTCCTCTGAAGTGACAATGCATTCGGGTGACCATTGCCCTCTTCCAGCAATTATTGGTGCTCTGGCAATTGCACTCAGTTTTAATCACTTAGAGTCCTGAATGGTACTATTCTTGGTTTCAAAAAAAAAAAAAAAAAAAAAAAAAAAAGAGCCAACTGTCAAGTCAGAGATGTCCACTTCTTTTGGCAGGTTCCTGGTTGTTTTTTTCTTGAAAACTTTTTGAAGACTGTTGGGTTCAGAAACTATAGAATCATAGAATCCTTAGAGTTGGAAGAGACCCTTTCAGGTCATCTAGTCCAACTCCCCTGCAGTGAACAAGGAAATCTATAGCTCAGTCAGAGTCCCATCAGGCCTAATCTTGAATGTCTCTGGGGAGAGGGCATCTCTGGGCAATTTGTTCCAGTCCCTCAACATGCTTATCATAAAAAATTTACATTCAATCTAAATATTCCCTTTTAGTCTCCTCTTGTTTGATCACCATAGACCTTGCTAAAGAGTCTGTCCCCTTCTCTCCTGTAGCTCCCCTTTAGATACTGAAAGGCCACTATCAGATCACCTCACAGCCTTCTCTTCTCCAGGCTAAATAGCTCCAGTTCTCTCAGCCTTCTCTTGTAGGGAAAGCGTTTTATCCCTTGAATCATTTTTGTGGCCCTCTTCTGAGCACCTTCAAACAGATCCACGTCTCTTCTGTAATGAGGACTCCACATCTGGACGCAGTACTCTACATGAGACCACACCAGCACAGGGCAGAATCACCTCCCTTGCCCTTCTGGCCATGCTTCTTTTGATGCAGCCAAGATTCTTTTGGCTTTCTGGGCTGTGAGGATGCATTGCTGGCTCATGTGCAGCTTGCCATCCACCAGTACCCTCAGGTCTCTTTTGTCAGGCCTTTGCTTTATTCTTACATCCCCCAGCCTGTGCTTATAGTAGCGATTATCACAACCCAGGTGAAAGACCTTGCACTTGGATTTGTTGAACTTCACAATCCTCTCCTGGGCCCACTGCTTGAGCCTGTCTAGGTCTCTCTGGGTGGCATCCCTACACTGTGTCTAACAAGCCACAGTGGGACAGTTGTGACTGACCCAAGTGGGAGTTTCCTTTTTGCTCCATGGTAGCTTAAACCATTCTACTAGTTGCTGCTTGTGTAGTTTTACAGGAGAAAATATGTCCAAACTCTATGCTGCTGTGTAACCTATATAAACTTCAAAGCATGAACATGAAATTTAGTAAAAACATAGTTACTGTAGTTCACATCTTATGGATAAGCAGCTCACAAGGCAGCATATATTGGGCATAAAATCAGAGAAGGAATTAATCTTAACTACTCTCCAGAAATTAAAAAGACTGTTTGCTTTCCTGTATTCCAGCACAATTTTCCCACTGGATTTTCTCTTGTCTCTGAGGTCCATACTCTCAGGATACAGTCTTTTTGTTTTCTTGAGAATTCACCAAAACTGATAAAACAGTCCAAATTTAAAAGCAAATTACTCAAAAAGTCACAGCATTTCTGTATTTAAAAATCTGGTTAAGAATAAATAAATAAATAGATACGCCTCAGAGGTTTAAGAATAACTTTTGAATTATTCTCTATTGAGAATAGAGACAAACACTATTCTCTAGGCAGCTACCATACATCCAACTTCATACACTGAATTATTAAGATGCAGTGAGTTGTGTTTTGAGGAAGGGAAGCTTTTAATTAGATGAGTCATTAGTGAGCTTTCTATTGACACTTGGCACCAGCCACACATGCATCTGGCACCAGCAGCAACATACCTGAGACTGACCTAGACACCATGTTTCTTTAAGATGAACTGTAAAGTGGCAAATAAACCTTTTTTTTTTTGTGGTTTTAAGAAGAAGTTTTTGTACCTGTAATTTTATGAGCTATTCTTCAAAACAGTTTTCTGGGGAAATCATGACAAGTGAATGTTTAACTAGAAAAAGTCTCCAAAAAACTGGTCCTTTTTTTTTTCAGGAAGAGAGGGAACTGGAATTTAAAGAATAAGATAGATCAGTTTTGTTATTCATCGGTATTAAACATCAAGACAGTCATTACACTACCAGTAAATTATGGGAACTTTCAGAAGAGTACATTGTTAAAATGCAGTGGCATGTTCAGTGCTTGTTGGTTCTGCATTGTAGGAGCATGGACAGGTCGCACCGAGGAGGACTCCATGGACGTGCTGTCTGATTCTCAGAGAGCTGTTTCAGACTACCTACAGACTGTGGACTGAATTGCAGTACTCAATATGTGGATACATAGAAAAAAAAGAGGTTATTTTGATAAGTAATGTACCATTTCAAATGATAGAAGAACGAGGCCTGGTAAGGACCGACTCAGAGGTTTCTGTCTCTCCTGCATAACAGGAATTACTTCTAGGGAACAGAGGAATACTCTAATCTGCAGCCTGTGTCTCAGTAGGCTTACCTTTCCTCTATACATCCTCTGGTTTTATCATACATAAACATCTTTGGCTCAGATGTTGAGGTAATCGTTGCAAATTGGAAGTCATCAAATATTCAGCCCATTGTGCTTTTGCATGAAGATTGTTTTACATTATAGTTCACAAATAATTTTAATTACAAATAATTTTTAATTACAAATGTGTATTTAGACAACTTCATAAGGAAGGGGACACCTCACACACTGATGGTGTATGATCAAAAATATATCTTAGTGAACTACCATACAATGCACTAATTCTATTTTCAGGTATAATTCAAATGGAATTACTCTATGTTTACAGCCGTCCTCTCAGGAGCTTTGCTATGTTTGTGTGAAGAAAATTGGTCAAGTGCTCCTTCAAATCCCTTTTTCCTCTTTTTCTAATGTACATAGAGAGAGTATAATAGGTTAAGTGGAGCTTTTCTGATTTATAGTCACATGCTGAAAGGAATCTTCTCTATTTACAAGCATAGGCATTATGTAAATACTAAGACCTGCATGATAGAAAATATAGAAGGGAGACAAATAAGCTTGTGAGACCTTCTTTCATATGTGCTGAAAGGTCAGATTGACATTTTATCATTTGATCATGAATTACAAGAACTCTTTTTTTTCCCCTTTTTTTTTTTTCCTTGAACATTACAAGGTAAAGTAGGAGCTCTACGAAATCATCCAATTGCAAATCCATGGAAGAGATGCTACGTCTGTGTCAATTACCATGGTGGTGCTGACATGCCATAGAATTCATTTTTCAGAGTCAGAATTCAAAAGGAATTAGTTGCCATACACCCAGACTGTGAAACTCTTAAAAAGGATTCTCCTTTGAATTTTTGTTGGCTTCTGGTGTCTTTGGATCAAGATTGCATGTCATGTCCTGGGATAGATCAGAGAAAGACAGTGTTAACTCAACTGCATGTGTTCAGAGTCACCTTTGAGAGACCTGTTTTCTTGCAAAGCAGTGAGAAGCTGCTGGTGTGACCTGCTGGTGAACCGACGTGAGGGAGGAAGGAGCACATCTTCCAAGGAGATGAAGCAGGACATGCTCTTACATCTGATCTGAAATAACTGCAGCACAAAGGAAAAGTGAATGTAGGTAGCAGAGCCAAACTGGTATTTCATGACCTTCTGATTGCAGAGTTCAAGATGTCTTCATTTCTTTTTGCTAGAGGCTTCTGTGTTGGGGGAGGAGGAGTTAGCAGCAGTGAAAGAGGAGAGAGTAAATTTCCTTTCTGAAGTATATTCTTCTGCCGGTGGAAGCCATGCATTGTTTCTTGAAATGGACAAAGTTATTTTCTAACTTCCCTGTATCCTGTCACCTGGCCCTTCCTTCCTCCTTGTGATACTGCAGTAAAATACACAAACATACGAGCTGTGCATTATTTGCATCATGGCAGGATTTATATTCTGATCAAGGGTAGTGATTTATACTTGTTGGGTTTTCTACAGACCACATTCCAGATGTGGAATGAATTTTACTGGCGTTTATTATTCACTAGGGGTGGCTGAGGATGGCTTGCTTTATACTCCTGACATTTATGCTTTAGTGTAGCTTCCCTTTTCCTTTCAGTGATGTTTTTCCTTTAAAAAGAATAAAAACAAAAGGAAAAGAAGCCCATTCTATAGCAGTGTAGACCTTAAGTGACAGATTATGTTTACAAAGAGCATAAGAGCATTTCTAAGACAAATCCCATTCTTCTAAGAAATGGGAAAACTAAATTTTTAAAAGCTGAATTAATTTATTAACAAGATGTTGCTGATTCTTCCAAGATTTTAATCCCCTTTGCAAATGTTGTGGTGTCAGCACTGACTTTCTAAGCTCGTCTGCTCCAACAACCAAGCTTTAAGTCAATGTGATAATAATGAATCATTAAGGAATTAAAAAATAGATGGAAATTTTAGTGCTAACCTAAAGGAAAGGTGTGAGATAATTCTTCCCCTGAAGATCAGAAACTATACTTATTTGGATAGCTTTTATGCATATAGTTTCCAAAGGCATGTAGCCTTTATATTAATTTCCATATAGCAAAATACATTTAGGTTTGAAATGCTCTAGAAGATCTAAGAAACAATGTCCAGTTTTCCTCCTGTGGGGAATGTAAGAAAGGGTAGCAATGAGAAATGTTTCATTGCTGGGGTTTCTTGGGGCTCATGGAAAGCAGAAGAGGCTGATCTCTTCTCTGTGAGTGTAGTCACTGTTGATATTTCATGCATTCTAAAAGTGTTCAACAACTGATTGGTGCCAAAAAAGACCCCAGATTGACACAGAAAGAGATGGAGTGACCATGGAGAACATGAGTGAGAAAAGGGGAAAAATCTCCTGGGAAAGGAAACAGATTTGGTGAGTAGAGATGGGATTACAAAGGCTACTTGAGTTGCATGGGGGTTGATCCACCAACTGTGACTTTAACAATCTGAATTTTGATTCACACAATACAACAGCTTCTGAGAATTTACCTTTGAAGTTTTTCTGTCTGCCTAAATCTGGCAACCCAAATGTGGGTTGAACGGTGCCTGAGTTGGGAGGAAGGTTCTAATGTGAAGTCCTGTAAAGACTTTTACTTTCAAACTGCAATTAAACTGTATAATTCTGATATAAATTGGGTGCTTTCTGACAGACAGTGGATACTTGGCTTTATGCTGTTCATTACTGCCATACTTACACTGCCTTTCAATGGAAAGGTGTGCTGCCATGTGCATAATTCCCAGTGAAATTGGTAAGAGGGTTTCCTGGCTCACGTACCACTGACAGAACACAGAAATGGTGATCACAGGAGACAAGTTGATGCATTTTATGACATGACTTCTTTAAGAATGTGCAATCAGATTAGGTGGGCTAAGCCCTGTGGAAGCAGAAAAGAGCTCACTGAAGTTTTTCAGGGATGAACTCAGTGTGAGAGCACAGGATAAGTATAAACAAATAAGTAAGAGAAGAAGTGGCTTGAGCAGATAAGAACAGCTCAGGGAATTACTTATAAGACATGTGAAAGTAGACAACGTCCGTGATGGGTTTAACTCTGATAGACCCATTAGCTATAGGCAGTACCGACTTTAAAGAGTCCAAAATCCCTGTGACAGCTGAGATCAATGGGAAGCTGTTCTCTTCAGTATTTATTAGATGAAGGTTAGGTTAATGGATTAACTTGTCAGTTAAATCTGATAGTTGGTTCATATAGTAAATACTGGCCCTTACAGCAAATATTAGTTGACTCTTTTGACCATGACCCAGCACATTAAAACAGTGCAACTCTTTCCTATATTGCTTTTCAGAAAAATAAACAAAATAATTTAGTGGGCTTGAGAGTCTGATGCATATGTTTGTGATGTGAGTGAGATTATTTCTCTAGGCCAACAACCCAAATAATAATAAGCAAAAACAAACAAAAAACAAACAAACAAACAAAAACAAACAAACAAAAAAAAAACAACAACAAGGCAGACTCAAGACTCAAGACTCAAAACAAGCATTTTGCCACCTGGGGATTAATTCACTGATCTGCAAGACTGGCATGGAGCCTCCTTATCTTTTCATTTCAACGGGCACTAGATCAAAACCCAGTTTCGCAGATATTGAGCTTTGATTCAGCTGCTGAAGTTGCTTTACCCATAATGTATAGGTCTCTCTGAAACTAATGCCTCCTATTTTTTTCCATGGAAACTACAACGGATACAAGGAGCATACAAGAATAACACTGTTTGATAGAGCAAATTTTCAGCTACAAAACTTTATTTTTCAACACAATCACCACCATGAGCCACGCATTTTTGCCAGCAATGAACAAGAGCCTATAATGCCACACTTTTAAAAATTTGCACTAGCAGAGGTGGCCTACTATTTCACAGCTGCTATGGCAGTGCTGATGGTAGAAAAATGTTACTCATAAGGTCCATCTTTTATCATCACAAACACATGGAAGACAGAAAGCAACAAATCCAGACAATATGGAGGCTGTGGTAGGATAGCCCAGCTTAGATGGGTAGTGAGCTCTATGGTCTTCAAATTGGTATGGGGTCTGGCATTATTGTGTTGCAAGAGAAGGGCTGTCTTCTTCTTCGGCCTGACTTGGAAGGTTGAACCTTCAGCTTAGTCAGTATCACGAAGCAGTGGTCAGGGTTTATGGTTTGTTCAGTAAATCCTCAAGAATCACCCCAATCCTATCCCAAAAGACAGTGAATGTCACTTTACTCACCGAGGGACGTGTCCTGAACCATTTCTTTGATGGGGATTTCACATGTTCCCCTCCATGGGCTGCAATTTTGACTGCAGCTCATAGCAGTGACACCACATCTTGCCAGTGGTAATAATGTGATCCAGGAAATTGTCAGCTTCAGCCTCATATTGATTCAATAGGTCATGACAAACTTGCCCATGGTGTTCCTCCTGTTTCTGCTTGAGCTTTTGTGGGATCCACCTGGTGTAAACTCTGCAATATTCCAACATTACCACCACGGTTTCTAATGCACTGAAGCTGACATTCGGATCTGTACACAATTTTCTGGTCATAGTTTGTGGCTCAAAATCAGGATGTGTCAGGAGCTGAGCAAGGCAGATACTTGACTGCTGGTTGCAAAAGTGCTCATGGAGTTGGTATTTAGTTTGGGTATTTCAGGATACTGGAGAGGCAAACTGGAGTCATGGAGGAGTGGAGACACTTGGGGATAGCTGGAAGAAGGGAACGGAATATAGCACAACTACCTCTGTGCATCTCATTGCCCCAGCAGCATCCCCACCTCACAGCCATCTTCCCAGCTCTGCCTCTCTCCTCTACACCAGGACAGCACCACTCTATTCTGTGTTCTCTGCAGGAAACATTAACAGATCTGTATCGGACACAGCAGAACACTAACATTCATCTGACAGCGCTTATCATCTCTTTTATTTAAAAGTAAAGGCTAGTGGTGTGTAGTCAGTGATTAATTATTTCTTTGTTTCTGCACTAAGAAACCGTGTCACAAGTGTTGGAATCTTGGTTCCAATAACAGCTGGGTCAAGGTGCTGTGCATTTTAATCTTGTATGTTTTATGTATTAGCTCTATCACAGTCTGCAGTGTTGCAGTTGTGTTTATAGCCATCTATATGCCTGGTGTGTTATCCATATTTTCCTTCACTGTGTGCTGTGGTAGTTCAGATAAAGCTGCCTTTAAAAAAATACACTCTTGAGATGCCAAGATCTCTGAGTTCTGAAAATGAGCAGATCTGCTAGTAGGGATTGCCCAGGCTTCATGCTTTTGATGTGAAAATTGCAGCAAGCTAAACATTCTTAATCTTCCCCAGAGGACATTTCCAAGGCAGGAAGGGCAGCGACTGGCCAGCCAACAAGGAAACCACGAGGAGCAGTCAGTCAAAGTGCTCGGGGAGAATTTAAGGCCCAAAAATGAACACAGACGAGATGGTGCCTGGCTGCTGCAGACAGGGAGAGTGGCATGCTGCCATGGAGCATGTTGGTGCTTCCAGACTACCATCAGGAGGCTGATAGAGTTTGTGCTGAACCCCAAACCACAGGGGAAGTAAATTAATGACTGAAGGCACCTTTATATGGCAGGCTCAGGGCCTGGGTAGTCCCTTTGTGTATGCCTGGTGGGACATGGCACTAACTGCAGCCCAGACATCCATGTTTGGATGATTTATCATCTGCAGCTCCATGCGCACATTGGAGGATCCTTAGTCTGCAAGTGGCTGTGAAAACATAGATAGCTCTATACCAACAGATTTCCACCACAGTGGTGTGTCTAAGGAAACAAGCATGGCCATGCTTTTCTTACTCAGATTGCCCTCAGAGATGGTGGGATTGTGGCAAAACTTCAGCCAGTGTTATTCTACATTTCTTATTCTCATGTGACGCAGCCGAGGTACAAAGCACAGCCCTGCCTGCTTCCACTAGACTTTCCCAGGCTCCCTTCAGAAGATAAGTGAGGCCCTTGGGGTATTAGAAGAAGTAGGTAGCATGTATTTCTCCCTTGGCATATTCAGCTAGAAGCCAGCCAGCATCTGTCCTGAAGGTGAGTTAGAGAAGGATTGTGACAGAGGAAGATGCAGAGGCATGACCCAGAAGAGATGACTAATAAAAAATGACTTAAGAGCTCTTCTCTGAGGATCAAAGGTTAAGTCTAGGTCAACTGTAATAACTGCATTGCTTCACCAGTCAGGACATGTGCAGTCTCCTAGAGGAACATCTAAAGCGTGTTCTCAAACGGCATTAAAGTGGTTGCCATTTGCAGAAGATTCAGCTCCCCACAATTTGGCAAGTGTAGTTTTCAATCAGCCTGAAGCTTCTCAAAAATAGGGTCACAGGATGATTTCTTTCTCAAAGCCTTCCCAGAGAGTGAGGAATTCTATGCGTGTAAGGCCAAGATCACTGAGTTCCCTGTGAACACCCTCCCCTTCAGCAACGCGCCTTGCAAAACATGGCAAGAGAAACAAGGAAATGTTCCCACTCCCATGGTTTAGGCTATTACTGCTGCTCAATGGGCGCTGAGCAGTGTTTATTTATTTATCCTAGAAAGAGATAAAAGTGTGCAAAATGGAGGGAGAATGGACGAATAAAGAAAGCAGGAGTCTGTCTGTCTGCTCTGGGTAGATCAGTGCTGTGGAGAGATACCCAATCCAATACAACATATGCTGCCCAAAGAATCAAAGTAAGGCAGTATCCCATACAGCTAGGTTTCAAATGCTAGAATCCAATTCAACTCCCAGACATCCTTTGTTCTCTGCTGCAAAACCTGGCAATGCTGCTGCATGTTTCAGTCTCGCACACTGCTTTGGGAACTGCTGATTCAACGAGAAGCTTTTCCTGCCAGTGCTTGAGCTTGCTGCCCTGCTGTAAATGGGAGTTTAGTCACAGCATTCTGCCTGACATGTACCTGCCCACCCTGTTGTCATTATCAGCGTATTTCTGTCTCACACAGGGGCTCACAGTAAAACTATATTACAAGGGCTGAAAAGATTTAATCATCTGCAGCAGCTCAGTTAAGCCTACATAGTTGGACGCTCAGAAGAAATAGGATTGTTAATTGGGTAGTTTTCTATTTGAAAAGGCAATGTGGCTTAATGCAAAGTTTTTCCTAATGAAACAGCTGTCCAGAAGCACTAGTGGGCAGCACAGGGGGTGCCTAATGAGTCACTACAGAATCCCTCTGTCCATCAGCTACTTACCATTATCTTTTTAAGGCCACACTCTTTTCCCCGTGCAACATCGATTAGTGCTATTAGATACTGCTCATTTGCACTTTAGTCGGGGAGTATCTTTCCTTTTCCTCTTTCCTGATTATAACCAAATTGCATTTTCAAGGTGAGCTACCTGCAAACCTACCTCTAATGCTTGATAAAGAAGATGGGTTGATAGATATATGGACAATCCTTAGGATTCTTCTTTGCACACTTACTCCTTATATCCATTTGCCTTTGAACAAACTTGTGTTCAAAAATTTTTCCCACCATGTCTGCGGTGTGTACAAAATGCTAAGGCAAAGGAGAAATACAGATTTTTTTACTGCAAACACATTTGGTGTGAGAAAGAAGTCCTGTTCTGTTACTCCCAGTGACAGCAGCCTGGTCAAGGGACCTTACTGGAA
This sequence comes from Perdix hodgsoniae, assembly GCA_035772895.1. Taxonomy (NCBI): domain Eukaryota; kingdom Metazoa; phylum Chordata; class Aves; order Galliformes; family Phasianidae; genus Perdix; species Perdix hodgsoniae. Next base: position 5,177,827 of record JAPSGF010000032.1, read on the forward strand.
GGGACTTAGTTTCACTGCAAAACTGTGATGATTAAAATGACACTCACGCTTCACTCTCCTCATAGAACAATTAGTTAAGATTTTTAGACCTTTTTGTGTGGAGATTCTTCTTCCATAAACTTCAGTAGAACAGTATTTGGGCGCTTCTTGTAATCCTCATGCAAATATCTGTGAGGGAGAGTAAGCAATCGATGGCAATTTCTTCACTACATGTGACATTTGTGGGATTATTCTTGACTTTAAAGCAAATTATGACTTGACATTAGACATCACAATGAATGATATAGAGAACTGAGGCCATTTCGCTTTTTTTTTTTTTATTTGTTAGTTTGGGAATTAAAAGAATGCTTTACTGTAAAAGAGAAATCTAGCCCCAAAGCTGCTTGTCAGTTACATATGGCACACGCTTACTGGAGACACTGATAATCAGGGGTCACTCTATATATTACTTTGCTTTGCTTTGGAAAAACATGGATTTTATTTTTAATTATCTAATAAAATTTTATAAATTGCTGGAGCCCTCAGCAACTTGATGGGAGAGATGTTCTACTTGGGAAGGAGGAAGAGAACGCACAAGAATATATTGGGAATAAGCAAGATTAAAAAATATGAAGATATTTCAACTGTATTCGTTATTATTTAAATGAAAACAAAGAATCTATAAAGAGATTTTTTGTCTGCTTATGCTGTATCAGTGCCTCAGCTCCTTCTTGTTTGCCAGATGGGGCAGAAGAAAAGTTAGATCACTTAAATAACATTATTATTTATTGTCAGCCAGATTTTATACATGTATATTCTTTATTGCATCCTCTTCCCCTAACATGTCAGTGTGCAGTGCTACTTAAAATACTTTTTATTTTGTATAGCTGTCATTCAATTCATAGGTGAAAACACCAAAAATTCACTTTTGGGAAGTTCATTTTCTCAGCCAGCAAAGGTTTTGTAGACATAGTTCCCAAACTACTGTGCTGCAGCTCATGAGAGATTACTGTAGACAAGAGCTGAATTTTGCACTCTCTATGTGCTGGTTGAAATGTGCCTGCCATGTGCTTGGCATTTTCCACATATGCTTTAATTTAGGCTTGCAATTTGCAAGTGGTTAGCACTCAGTGAAGACTTATCTTCTCCTGCTTCACTGAGCCTTGAAGTCTTTATGCTTGATTAATGCCATATTGTGTTGCTCATTGCTTCTCATACTTGAGCTGTGCATGCTGAGATATTTCCACTCTTTCCCTTTTGCATGTCATTGGGTGATATCCCAGAGCTCAAACATTGGGTGACAGAATGGTCAAAGGGTCATGGCCACTGCTCGGGGCCCCACTCCTGCAAACATCTTACCATGTCTGTGGTCTTGAGTATCATCTGAGTGAAGCGAGGAAATTTGAGTCTAAATTGCTTCTGACTGGAGGAACTGGGTTAGGGCCTCAAGATACTGAAAACTTCCTGGAAACTTCCCTGCATCCTGCTGAGCTTCCTGTTAAGAATAATATCCAAAGAACCTGATCAGTTTATCTCTTTATTTTCAGCTCCAAAAAAGAGATTATATGGCACTAACATAGATGGTGGCAGCAGTGGGCTCAGAGGAGATTACCCAGCACTTCCACATGCCCAAGACAAAATCTCACATACCAAGGACACTCATTATAGATGTGCCTCTGAACTGATTTTAAGGACCTGCAGTACAGAGGCGTCACAGCATCCCCAGGCAATTCCTGTGCTTTGCTTTTCTTATCTAGAAAGTATTTCCTAATGTCTGACGTAAATCTTCCTTGCCACAAGCTGAACTCATTTTTCCTGTCCTGCCCTCTGTAACCAGAAGCTACCTTGGCAGTTACCTGCTTGCCTCCGTTCCCACTGAATGTGATTTTGTTCTTTAATTCTGATGTAAAGCTGGGCAGTGAGTATGTTTACAGAAGTGTGAAGCTTAATTTCTGAAATGCTATGGTTAACAGAACTGGGACAGATGTGTTTCCAAACATTTCTAAAAAATTTATTCTCTCTTGGCATTAAGAACAAGGACCATCCTCTCTAATGCTGTTTCATTGGAAATGCAGTGGTCTCCACATGTACAGGGATCAGAAGAGACTTTAATGCTAACACATGCATAGACAATGCTGGTGAAATAGCATGCATATAGGTAGGTAATAACAAAAAGGTAGAACATTTTTTTTTTTTTTACTAGTTGTGCATATCTACTATCTCATAAAACTGAAGGTAACAAGGGCAAATGTACTTTGTCATTTGAGAGTGGGCCAACAAATATTTCAGAATGCACCAAAACTTTTAAGACTTCCTCAAACCAAAGTTGCCTTCTAGAGCAGCAAATACTGAGTACACTGAGTGCCTTATCAGGAGTTCAAACTCTTATTCATGCAGCCTGGGCTTGAAAAGCCTTGAGCAGTAAATCATGGAGCCCTCCTTTTTCAGGTACTCCAGTCTTGATGCTTTCAAGCCTAGGACAGTCTCTGTGGAAGATATTCAACTGTCCTACCTTTAAGTGACTGCAGCAAAGTTTTTACAAGAGAACTACTTGCTATCCCTCCATATGGTCTGTGTCAGTACAGTCCTGAGAGTTCATGTGTCCAAACATAGTCATATCCTTGAGCTACATCACATGCAATCTACATTGATTGTATAGATTAAACATCTTCCCTAAAAAAGCAGCTCAGGTTGATTGTGCAGATGTAGATGTGTTCCTTTGAGACACTTACAATTAATCATGTGTATCCCTCATCCAAAGTGAAGCCAACAGTATTCCTTGACAAGAAAGAGGCAGCAATATAATTTTTGTATTTATATGGGGACTAAGGAAGAAGGGGACAAACTCTATAGGATCTGTTGTGACAGGACAAGGGGAAAAAGAGGGGAAATTTAGATGTGGATATAAGAAAGATTTTACGTAAGTACTTTTACCCGAATAAGGATGATGAGACACTGAAACAGGTTGCCCAGAGAGGTGGTGCCCCATCCTTGGAGGTGTTCAAGACCAGGTTGGACAGGGCTCTGAGCAACCTCATCTAGTTGTATGTGCCCCTGTTCGTTGCAGAGGAGTTAGACTAGATGACATTCAAGAGTCTCTTCCAACCCAAAAGAGTTCATGTTGTTGTTTTGTTTGTGGGTTTTTGTTTTTGTTTTGTTTTGTGTTTTTGTTGTTGTTGTTGTTGTTTTCCAGAAAGTCTTTCTGGTTTTGGATGAAATAAATTGCTGTGTGGAATAATTCTCCAAGAGCGTTTCAGAGTCTCAGTTAAAATATGAGAATGGAAGTGCACATGTTAGGGCTTCGTTTTGCAGACAGGCAAACCGCTAGCAGCTTGATTCAGAAGTTTGAGGAATTTCTATGCTGTAAGTTTATCTGTTATTAGCTTGGTAAGATTGAGCTACAAAACAAGAAGCCTCACAATTGTTTACATGTACACTAAAAACTGTGATTGAGAATAAAATGGAAATATACATGTGGTAGGTCTACCTCGTTATCTTAATTTGTTTTGACAACAGTACCAGACCGAAGACCTGAAGTTTATGTTCAGGTATTTTTGCAGCTGTGTTTAAATCAAACATTAACTCTCTTTCAGCAACACAATGGCTGTGTTTTTGCAACAGTTCAGTAAGTCATGGATGCTTTCTGGAATAGTGAGTTAATATCTGGCACTTCTTAAAATGAAAATGTTGCTGTTACTGTATCTTTTCTACCACCAGGGGATTTTTCTACTTTCCCTAAGGCAGACAGTTTGGGTCCCATACATTGTGAGTCACTGCTCTTCTTCATCCTCTTGCTCATTGTGTTCAGCCACTATGACTGCAAGGCACAGTTTGTCACCAACTTTTAGACTTTGCAGTTTAGAAATACAGATGAAAAGTTTTCGCTAAAGAGTTAAAAAGATCCAAGCAGAAAATCTGTGTCATTTCTCCACTATTGCATGCAGAAATCGAACACATTATCATTTTGTTAATGCAGCTATTTAGGTCTTGCTGGATGTATTTGAATCTTGATTCACAGATTCTTTCTAGGCAAGGCTATTTCTGTGACACGGAGTTCAAGTTGAAATTGAGTATCAAATGAAGTATTTTTCTGTTTTCCATCTAGGTGGTTGCAATTTATCTGTTTGAAATTTGATCTGATCTGATCATCTAAAGGCTCTAGCTAGAGCAAATGAAATGTTTTATCATCAGGAATCACTAGAGGTGCCTTTCCAGAAGTAAAATGCTTCTGTGATAGGGTATCCTTATACCTGAGCATGAGTATTTTTGCTGCAGTATTAAAATACATCTGTCTCTCTTCTCTTTGTCTGTCCAGACCAATGGGTTTCCGCCAAGAGATAAAAGGTCCTCGTTACACCTATGATCTCATTTTGGCACTGTCCAGTCACTCTCGACAGTTTCAGACAGTGAGGTGCAGTAAGGATAAGATTCCCCCACCAGCTCACATCATAACGCTGCCTTTTTTGACTCAAGATGAGCTCAGAGCTGGCTGCAAACTCCTTCCTGGCTCTCTACTGAGATATCCCAGCAGCTTCTGCAAGGTATCCCTCATATCAAGATACTATTACTCTTATTTTGACTCATATTTTGGCTTGACATCCAAAACTGATTTCATCAAATCTCATCTCAGAAACCATTCTCCAGCTCCTGCCTCTTTCTCACCAGCTTACTCAGGAGTGGGTCAGGCTTTGTCTCCAGCTGGGGATGGTCCTATGCTATCTCAACTCTGGCTCATCAGTTACCAAGTGGACGTATAGGAGATCACAAGATTTGTCATCAGCCTGGGACCCATCTGTCCCTTTGCTGTCTCCAGAGTACAAGGCTCAAAATAGAACCACCAGAGAGGTCCTGGAAGGATGGGAAACTGCAGAGGGATAAATTGGTACCCAAACATCTGAATTTTGTTCATTCTCTCTCTTTCTTTTAAAGTTCTGAGGACAGAGAGTCCTTCTGGCTACTCCTTCTTGCTGTTGCTTTGATTCTGAGCACTCATAAATGATGAACAGATTAAAATGATAGTCCCTGTCACATGCTTGGGTTGGAATTAGGCTGATTACTTCACTGGCCAAGCACTGGAGAAGCACTGGGCCTCAGTCATGACTTCAGGTGAGAGGAGAACAGCTTCAAACCTGCCTTCACAGTGCTAAACTCAATAAAAACAATATTAGACCACAAGACAGAATAAGGTTCACATTGCTCCTCAGCTGGAAACTCTGGAGAGACAGTAAACACAAAGCCTGCTGCTGCCAGAGAGCTGTCTGTGTTTTTCCTTAACAAAGCTGTTCTTCAGCCTTGCACTCCCCATCTCACAGTGGCAGCCTTCCCCACAGCCTCTTGTTCTGTGATACAAACAAGGCTCATAGAGGGGCAGCATACCTTTGGCTGCGTATTTTTAAACATCATTAGATATATGCTTTTGAGGGGAAAGGGAGTGTGAAAAAGCAGTGTTCAAAATGTCTTCCCTCCAGGGCAGGCAGCTGCTCCTGGCTTTGACAGATGCTGTAGGGGAAAATGTGGCAGCCCATTTTGGCAGTGGTGGGCTCCTAGGTCTCATGTGTATTCCACAAATGTCTTCCTTATTTAAGACACCAAGACTGTCGGTTCTTGCTATGCTCCCACTTGGTATTGAAATTCCCAGCTCTGTGTGGGGTGAATATTTATTTCATCTCCCTGAAAGGCAGCTGCTGTAATGTGGGACGTGCTTTCATGGCAGCAAGTCAAATTTCCCACTAGAGAGCCAGGGGCTTCTCCTGAAGTTGGAAAGATCCCCCAAAACAGTTTTCTCTACCTCTACTATCAAAAAAGAGCATTAATGTTTTTAACCCTTATACTAGACCTTTTTATGCCAGAAAATAAAGCAGTTATTTTTTTCCCTTACATTTCTGTGTGACACGCCCTTATTACAACATCCTTCTATAGAAGCATTCCTGTGTGTGAGAATGAGAAAAGTGAATCTGAAGAACCTTTACTTGGCCTAACTCTGGTCAAAAATTCTGCCAGCAGTAACTTCCATACAATGCCATTGCTCGTGGGTAGGTGTGAAATCAGAGTTGACATTTATCTTTTCCTGTCAGAAGAGCTCAAAATTTGAGTCAAGGGACGATGGGTAGGGGGAGAGAAAGAGTATGTTTGTGTGTTTGCTTTATTCACAAGTCAACAGCAGAAATCATTCCTATGCCAGGCACGTGAGCACCTTTGTTACACCGCCCTGGTGATTAACACACCAAGGAACACATCAGTCACAGCTGGAGCTGCTGCAGTGCTATCAGTGGCAGGAAGGGATATCATTTCCAGTTATGATTTCAGGGGATGCTTCTAAGCTTTGCTTTCTAGAGTAGTAAGCTTACACTGGCATCCCAAGTCAGGTACTCCTACTGGAGCACAGGTGGAGGGATGCTCATTCTCTCTTTGGGAAACAATTTTCTAACAAGTCTATGGTGCTGGTCCCTCTGCATGCTACATACATGGTGGCTGGAGTTTCACAGATTTTCTGTCATTTCTCTCTGACTGAGGCTTTGAACAATGGCTATGATGGATGCTGAATTTTAAATCAGGGCTGTGCTTTCATTTCAACTATCTCATCTCAGGAAACTTGAAGGATGTGCTCTGTACTCTTGATAGGAAAAGTCAACATTCGTAATCTCGTGGAGATACTGCGCATCTTCCTTGAAATAAATACTGGGGGCAGAAAGCCAAGTGGAATCTGATTGTTACCATTGCTTGGAAGCTATCTGTGTTGTACGCATGAAAGGGGGTCCGCTAGATACATCCAGGGGCTAGCTCATACATAGAGGCATGCAGTGACACTAAATGTTCATGACTGACCAGTCTGCTTTGGAGGTGATATTTACCAAGGATGTTATTTTCAGGCTGCACAAAGATCAGGAATCTCACACGTAGCTTTGGTGTGTGGAAAGCTGCCCCTTTAACAATCTGCCTGAGGATGCTGCTCGTCATGTGAAAGTTTCAGCTGAATGCTAATGAGGAAAATCTGTTTTCACTTAAGCCAATGTAAACTCAGAAATTTAACTAGGATTGGTGAAGTCATTTCAGATTTGCACCATAGCATAGGTTTGATTGGAACATTTTTCTTTCATGTAACTTTTGTGGCTTTATTCCATTCATTATATATGACCATAATTTATGGAGGTTCCACATGCACATGCAAGTTAAGGCAATTTGGTTCCTTTTATTAAGCTATGAGTCTGTTTTATAATCAAAGTAAATCAGACTCATTTGCACACCAAAAAATCTTGGTGTGGATTTCTGTCTGTGGGAGTGGAGACAAAGTACCTTGCTTGCTGACTACAGCCAAACTACACATTTAGCTTACCCAGTCAATTTTCATGGTGACTCAATGTAATTCATTTGCTATAGTGAGGTATGCAAATGCTAATTTTTAAGAGCCATGTTCAGATTGCATTCTTACCAATGCGCATATGAGTTAATATGAAGGACATCAGTAATGTTACACTGAAGTTCCACTGTGGTAATTAAGGGATATGGCTTGACACAGGGAAGATGGGAGGCCACAGGGTGGACCACATTGTGAAGCCATAAGTTTCCACATTGGGTCTGTCCTGGGTATTACTTAGCACAGTCAAATTAACTGACTGTCACAGAGCAAACATGCTGCAGGAAGATGTCTCTCTTGTTACCACCCAAGGCAAAGTACAGATACACACGACAGGAAACCTGAAGACCTGTCTCATCCTTGACCTTTAAATGTTGCATTGACAAAAGACATAAGCCCAGCTGTTTTGACTCTGTTGTGTGAGCTAAAACATAATAGCTCGGAGCTAGTTGCAGAGACCGTGGTTCTGGCTAAACAACTGCATTTGCTGCATAGAGGACTGCATTATTCCTTAAAGGATAAAGTTTGCATTAAGAAAAGTAGAAATGTCATTGCTGTGGAGAAGGGTCCATCTGACCTTCAGCTGAAGGGAGACAGCTCTCATCCTTACACATCATCTGTGCACAGGGGAAAGGCATGCTATTATTGACACATAATGCATCCTGTTTGCCTGACCCCACCCACTGCTCCCTGACTTGTTCCATGTGTCTCCTGGATGAAAAGGAAGTAATGGAGAAACCCTATTTCTCCCCAGAGCACTAGGGTGAAGGGCTCTTGTCTCTAAAAGGCTTAGTAGTCAGCTGATCTATGTCAGCAGAACCACAAATGCATTTGTGAGAATAGTGGGGAAAAAAATCCCTCAGAAGTGTCTGGAATCTCTTTTTTGGTGACAAGCAGCTCTATACAAACTTTTAAGAATTGGTAAGCTCTCTGTAGACCTGATGTCAGATTGGTATTTTGTCAAGGATGTTCACAGGCAGGTGCTGTACTTCTTTCCAAGCTATGAGGTCTGCATGAGGTTCCTTCTTTACAAGAAACTTCAGACCCTGCTGGTCTCTGAGTACCTCATAAGGAGGAAACTTGTGCCAAGGAGGACTCTCTGGGACTATCTGTTCTGCTTCTGCGTGAAGCACGTGAGGCCTTCCATGGCCTTTCATTGCTTTCCCATTGATGATTAGTATTAAGGAGCCTTCATTAGAGAAAATCTCCACTCTCTTTGTAGGATAACAAGAAGAGGTTGGGAGACAACCATATTCAAGTGTTCAAGGTAGCAGAGAGCTCTGTATTGGTGAGGCTTTTTCACTCCTTGGGTGCTCTCCTGAATGAGATCAGTGTCTGACCATTGCTGCAGATCTCAAAAAGCAATTTACTAATGGAAAGCCATCTTCAGTGCAAAATGTTAAATAAAAATCATTCAAAGATAGCACTGTCTATCAAAATAATGAATATGTGAACAGATAGAAATGCAACGCAATAAATAAAACATGTTCCATCTTATCTTTTTTCAGCTTGCCACAAGTCAGCCTAAAAGAGTTGACAGCTCTTGGAAAAGCATTGCAAAACATTTCAGCATGAAACAACTGTAGCTTTGACTTCTAAACACCTTTGTTTATCTGGGCTAACATCCAGAACTCATAGAAAATAATTATCTACCAACAAACAGACTCTTTTCATGCAACTCCTAGACATACACATAACCATATCAGATCTGTATTTTTCCTCTTAGAACTGTTCTGTAGAGATGATTATTGCCTTTGAAGAAGGTTAATGAATACTTGATCCTGAAGCTAAAGGCTTCAACTCCATTGTCAGGGTAGGACTTTTCAGATAAGGCCCCTTATTTTATTACTGAGAAACAGGTCAGGAGATGATATTTGGAAATTCTGAAAACCTGGCATTACCCCACTCACCCTTGTGTTTAGAATAAAGCATTTTATGTGGGTGATGGAACTATGTAGTAGGGAATATAGTACATTATTTACTGTTTCCTGATATTCCTGTTACTTTGGTTTTAACGTATCTGTATAATAACAACAGTTTGCATTGAGTAGTTCATGCCTCCTTCCAGATCTTTGTAACTAATATTCTGCTGAGGAAAAATTACTCACTGGGAACCTTACATGTTTCTCTTGTTAGCTTACTATTTGGAAAAGTTCAAGACTTTTCAATGCCAGCTGGATGTTTTTCACTGTTAACACTATCCTGTAGATGGCTTTTGTGCTTTTTCTTGCAGCTATGCTGTATTTCAGAGATGACATGTGAATAGCTTACAGCATAAATGTAACTGTGTATACAGTACATAGAAGTCTGTCAAATGTCTTGAAAGATACAGAAAGTCAGTGCAGTGTGTATACCATTGGAATAGGACCTAGGAGATCTGTCTTTTCTTCTTGGTTCTGCCACAGACCACCCAGGTGACTTTAGGCAGAGAAGTCAGTTCACTTTTGAAGCTCTCTCTGTTGTTAAACTTCTGTTTCTTAGGACAGTACTTAAAACAATGTCTCATCTTTTTAGATGGGCCCTCTGTACACGAGCATCTCCACCAGAAATCTCTTTGGAGTCCATAATCATGCTGATTGCTCATTCCTTGAATTTAACATACCGTTATCACCATAATCATTATTACTGGTAAAATTTACACTTAGATTTTCTTAAAAGATATTGCTCCATTTTCACAGCTTTTTGCTCAGGAAAATATTCCCATTTCAAAAACTGCAAATTGTTATCAGTAAGAAACCCACTGCCATGAGCGAAGAAGACATGCCATCTGAAATTATCACTGCTGCTAAATTCCCCACAAAAACATGCAGTCATTTCATTCTTCTTCACTGTGATCTCTCCTGACCTGCACCTGGGTCAGGGCAATCCCAAGCACAGAAAAAGATTGGGTGGAGACTGGCATGAGAGCAGCCCTGAGGAGAAGGATTTGGAAGTGCTGCTTTAGGAAAGATTCAACATGAGCTGGCAATGTGCACTTGCAGCCCAAAAATTCAACTGTATCCTGGATTGCATCAAGAGAAGCATGACCAGCAGGTTGAGGGAGGTGATTCTGCCCCTCTGTTCTCATGAGACTCCAGCTGGAGAACTGGGTCAAGTTCTGGGGCCCCTAACACAAGAAGGTAATTGAGCTCTTGGAGCAGGTCCAGAGGAAGGACACAAAGATGATCAAAGCACTGGAGCACTTCCCCTACAAGGACAAGCTGAGAGAGTTGGGGCTCTTCAGCCTGGAGAAGAGAAGGCTGTGGGGAGACCTTACAGCAGCCTTCCAGTACCTGAAGGGGGCCTAAAAGAAAGCTGGGGAGGGACTTTTTATAAGGGCAGGTAGCTACAGGATGAGGGGAAATGTTTTTAAGCTGGAATAAGGTAGATTTAGGCTAGATATTAGAAGGAAATTCTTTACTGTAAGGGTGGTGAAACACTGGAACAGGTTGCCCAGTGAGGCTGTGGATGCCTCTTCCCTGGAAGCATTCAAGGCCAGGCTGGATGGGGCTTTGAGCAACCTGGTCTAGAGGGAGGTGTCCCTGCCTGTAGCAGGGGAATTGGAACTAGATGAAGTTAATGGTTGTTTCTGTCCTGAGCCATTCTATGATTCTATGGTTCAGTGATTCATGGTGAAGACCTAATGAAAATATTAAATAAGAAAAAAAAAAAAAAAAGCACAAAAAACTGCGGCACATTGTCTGATAAAGACAAGTGATAGTATAACTTTGGAATACTATACTTTTCTGTTAAGAGAAAAAACATTGTTAATTCCTGCCATGTATGCAATTTTAAATGCATGCAAATAGCATGCTAGGCAGAAGAAAGACACATGTGAATCATGTGAGAAAAAAATTTGGAAGCCCAGCTAATTAGAAAGACAATTAAAACAAGGTAAAAGCAGGTCTGAACTCGTCTGAGCTTCTATTTGTGCAAACTATCTAAAGGCAAGTTTAAGAAAAGAATAAGCTACCTTCAGGGCAAGCGCAAAATGGATTTAGGTGTGTTCAGAGTGCATGTCATTCTCAGTAAAAGAAATCACTAATAAAGCTATAGCTAATAATGATCCAAATACTTGGTCTGGATTTAAAGGCACGTAGGAATACCTATGGATGTGCAGAGCCTTTGAATTTCATTTCTCACTTTCTCTCTTATGAGAGCTGTGGAGGTTCTTACAGATGTTTCACTCAGCTGGATAAATATTAATACCAAGGGGAAGCTCTGTCTCTGGCATAGAACTTTAAAGATACAGCCTCAGTGTGCAAATAAGGTATAGTCATAAAATGCTATTAGAGCGGGATTTGTGGGTCCTACTTCTATTAACGCTGGTGATTAGGGAAACTAACCCCTTTCCTTACGCAGTTTTTACTCAGTAAAGCAACATGGCAAAATATTGAGGTTGTAGGTGAGATGGTATTCAAGGAAAATTTGGGCTTGTCCTAGGCAATAGGACAAATAGGTAGAATCTCATCAAATAGTGTACAAAGCTCATGCTGAAATCAACATTTTTTTTTTCTGTTACAAATTCCTTTTTTCTTATGAGCCTTAAAAGTTTGCCGTGATTTTTTGAAAACTGGTACATCTGTACGCATGCATGGCTTTAGCTGAAACAAAATAATGTTTATTGTATTTTCTATTTGAACAGAAACCTTGTGGAATTTAAGAGGAAGTTTGAATTCTTCAGATCTCATTCAAAATTTTAAATTAGAAGCACATATTTAATGATCCAGCTTTCATGTTACTTATTCAGGACTTGCTTGAGTAGAGCCCCATTGCTGTAAATATAGTCACTCTGTAGTTACATTATGGGAGATCAGAATGAGTTAAAAACGTAGGAATGAAAACCTGGAGATATTCTCAAAATCTCAGAATGATCAGTTTCAGTTAAATGTCTGCCAAAGATGCGTCAAAGGGATCTTTAGTAATATCATGTTCCAAAACCTCCTTGTCTAAGAAGGAAACTCACTTATTTACAGTGCTGAGATACACTCTGTTTCTATACACCGTGAAAATAATGCTCTTCTTTATAGTGGTATTTATCAACCTTTACCAAAAGTATGAATTGTGCATCTAACCAAATCCAGTAATTTTCCTACTTAGATATAGGTGATAGCAACCAAGAGAACCAAGTTTACTGCCTTCTGCATGAGTACTTGGGAAATGCATTTACTGCACATTCCACCTGAAAGATCAAGATCAGTAAGCTATGGTCCATAGACTTTTTATTCAAGTCTTACAGGGACAAATCTTTATGCCAAAACGAGGTATCTAGCAATGTGAACATTATCACAAGATGTGATGGCTGACTATAATGTGTTGGGGATCAGTGTGAATACTGTGAAGAGTTATATATGCTAAAGGTACTACTGGTCTCAGAATAAATAAATGTTATCCTTAAACAAATTAAGCCTGGAAATGAGAAGATCATTTCTAAACTTCAGGGTAATAATATCTTGGAACTGTCTTCTAATAAAAGTGTGCAATCAAATTGTTAGTGTTTATGAAATGTGCCGTATTACCATACAGTATTCTACTCAAGTATGATTAAACCCGAAGGACAAAAAGTTGTCCTTCCAGTCCTTCTCTTTGCAGAGTTTTGCTTCATTGTCTCCATGTTAGTACATGGAAATAGGTCATTGAAAATAAAAGTCTACGGGTGCTAATTTTACATATTTATTTATTTTTTTCCCCCATGGAAATAGGTTTAAAGATATTATAAAGGAGTAATATAGACTTGCAAGAAAATAATTTTATTGTGGACTCATGGTGAAATTATTTCATTAAAGCCCATTTTATGACCTTCCTCCCCAAATTTTTGTTAATTTATATCTGAATTCTTTTTAGAAACTGCAGAATGATATTGAATATGAAAAGAGAATTGATTACCATAAAAGTAGAATAGGAAACAAAACTCATTCACGTGACTGAAGGTGAACATAGTAGTGAAGTTTTACAACTGTATTTTCTTGCAAGACTGTGTTTTGAAGTCACCAGTGTTGAAAAGTTATACTGGATCTAATTGATTTGATGTGTCAAACTCATATAACATTACACTCAGTGAAGATTTTCTTGTTGCAGGGCTGGTATAAATCTGAAATTAGAGGCTAATTTAACTTGAATTCTATCTTAAATGTGAAGCAAAGTCTGGAAAGAATGGAGATATGACTGGCATTTTGTTTAGAAAAGCCCACTATTTAGAACTGATGAAGTTACAGAAAAAGGTAGCATTGATATTTCCATATGAAAATACTTTGAATAAGTGGTATAGTGTTGTGTTATTTCAAAATTTCCATCTGTAATCAACAGAACAAGGAATTTCTTGTTGCAGACATTAGAAAGATTTCTATTTCAGCTATAGCTTAAAATAAGAAAAAAATGTTAGTTCATTATTTTTATTAGAATACCATAAATAAATAAATAAATAAATAATCTTGCCCAGCTCAGCAGAAATAACATTTTTCTAATGCCAGCTCATTTGTTGTTGGTTTCTAAATGAGATTCAAATTCAAATTGGTAGAGATGGAGACATTTTTAGAAAATAGAAATTACTCAACAATTGTGCCTTTAATTTTGCCAAGGTAGTAATGTTCTGTGATGTTATTAGATGACACATTTAATTTCTTTGTTCAGTCAAATGTCCTGGGATGATATCAGAAGGGACTGCATGTGAAAATGCAGTCTGCAGTTCAGAGAGTGTGAACAGCTGCTGATGATAAAGAATGACATATTCAACAATATTATGTCCTCTGTGTGTGAGATAAAGAAAAAGAAAGAAATAGTGAGGAGCTATGCTAGTCCCTGTACAGGAAAAACTTGCTTAAAAGATAGGAATTTCCTGTGAGTTTCCACCTACAATGGTTTCTTCAAAGTTATCTCACTGTGGACTACTGGTTTTGCTACCCTATTGAGATTCCTGTGAGTTCGGTCTGCTAAAGAAATAGATGTGTACTCAACTCCAAACAGCAGCCCAGCTCTTGCATTCTCATAGGCTGTCTTTTTGAATATGAAGCATTTTCAAATCCTTTGCAGCATATACAGGTAGATCCACACATGTCATCTGTGGCTGGAATAGCTGTTATATTCCTAGGTAAGATTTAGTGGGTGGCAATCCTGCCCAGGGCAAGGGGGTTGGTACAAGGTGATCTTTGAGGTCTCTTCCAACCCAAGCCATTCTGTAATTCTATGATGAGGCAGGCATTTTTCAGCTATGAAATCCAAATGAACCTGATCGGGAATAGGAATTCAACAACTATTTTCTCTCTGTGCAGAATATTAAGCTTCAGATAAGGTGTCTTTTTGTTTGTTTGTTTTTTGTTTGTTTGTTTGTTTCGTAAGTAGCTCCATGTAATTTACAGTTAACCAACTGGCTTTAACCATACAGATTTATGCACATCTATACAAAACTTCTCTAAAAGTTGTTCCAACCCTAGCTTCACGACTCAATGCCACACTCAAATAATTCTTCCTTTCCTCTCTTCAATTTCCTTTTCTCTACATGAATTTCATTTCTGCTTTGTGAATCAACAGCTTCTGTGAGTACTTCATGAACTGATCTCATAAGTAAGAAAATAATACAACTTATTTAGTTTTGTGTTTTATCTTGAGCATACTGACAAAGAGAAATCCAAGGCCTGGAGAAAGAAACAAGTTTACTAGATATGCTTTGTAGCCCAAGTTTCCTGAGAAAGCAAGGTTTGTGAGATGTTACTTTAATAGCTATGGGATGATCAGTAGGTGTACAGAAGAGAGTCTGATGGTGAGACAACTAAAGGAAAATGCTGTAACATTAACTCCCCTGCCAAAAAACTTCAGTTTGAGTGCACACTGCTGAGAGCCCCTGAGGATCTATCTGACCAAGACACAAATTCGTAGTCCTATGTTAATTGCTTCTCTTCTTCCAGACTTGATTGCCTACTTAACAAAACACCTAGAAAACTCCTAGATGATGACTAGCTTTTCCAAAGTCCCTGTTGTAGGTCTCAACTCTTTTCCAACAGGGCTGAAGGAAATTTTACTGCTATGTTCAACATAAAGATTGTTAGTCTGATGCTGGTTATAGTAGCATGCAAACTTGTTACAAACACCTTAAACATCTGAAATAGTTAAATTAGATGTTTTAAATAATGTGATATAATTTGAGTTTATGCTGCAGAAGTTGCTTCATGTACCTTCAGCGGTACATGCACATGTCATTTTTTAGGACAAGAGACAGGTTATATTTTTGTATAATGGTTTATATTTTATATAAACTGTGTTTGTCATCACATTCCACTTCTTAACTGGCTTTCTCCTTGCTCAGTTTTTAACCTACAGAACCAGCTATTAGCGAGTGTTAAGTTAAAGACAACACAGCCAGAGGTCAGGAGTATATACTATTAGAGCTATTTCATATCCAATCCAGAGATTTACTCTTGCTCCATTTACTTGAAGGAATTAGGAGCAGGTGAAGGTAGGGTTGTGCACACCTGATAACATCGGGAACACACCTGAAAATGGAGTGGTGAATGAGTACTTCTGGCCTGATTGACCTCAGCCAGCTGGGTATTGACCTGTTTTAGCTGAAATAAACCTGAAAAGAAGCACTCTAAGCAAGTGAGAATCAACTTTATGGAAATGCCAAGTTACTTATTGCTATGACTATTGTGTTGCAGGTTGGAATGTGAAGAGCAAAAACACAGCAGTGGAAGTATCCAACAACAGTTTCTTGTTATCGTCTGTTGCCTTTTGTAAATCAGCTGCTGTGTTTTGCTTCCTTCTGGTTTGCCTACTGTATTGTTTGTATACTGCAAGCAGATTGCAAAACACATTTTACTGCATTCTGTGTAAATCTGGAAGGCTCCCAATAAATCTGAGAAGTAATCCTGCTAATTCTAAGTAGTTGCTTAAAGAAAGCAAACAAATCTGTTTCTTCTTATTTTAAAATGACTTTCATTTGCTTAAATTAATACATTTTGATGTAAATGAATGATCATAAAGTTGTACTATGTGAATTTCATCCTCTTCTTCCTCCGTCTTTAAGAAGATTGAAATATAATGGGAAAAAAACACTATTTTAGATGTTCTTAATGATCATACCAAAACATTTCAATCTGACCCAAACTGAATGCTGGTATCTCTCATAAGTGAGTTGATCTTGAGTTGATGGTGCTTTATATGGACATCAGGATAAGTTGAAGTATTGTGATTAAACCAACAGCATAAAGTTGTCTATTCACAGAGGAATTTTAGTGAAAACAAAAATCTTCATTGGTAACAGGTAGTGCACCGCCAGCAGTTTTTTCTTTCCTTACACATTAACTGACAGGTAATGGTTATAAATAACTGTAACATGAGAATATGCATTGAAATAGTGTGCAATATGTGAAAAGGCACATTTTCCAGTGTCAAAGATTAACACTGTTGTCATTTAACCTTTTAGAAGAGCATTAAAAAAAAAAAAAAAAAGGGGGGGGGGGGGGGGAATTAGGTTTGATATCGTATTTAAACTGCAAATCTTTTTTGACTTTTGCCTTAGTATTATTTTCCACTGTGGTGTGAACTAGCTCCTCCTTTAAATAACTATTACACTGTCCTCATGTGCTGAAAAGGTTTCTTTGCTTTCTTACAAATATTTTGTGTGTGTGTTTGTTTTTTTCAATGAAAATATGTACACAACACAGATGATTACATTTTATCTGGTTATCATCTAATGTTGCAGTTCAAGGGAAAGGTGGTCAGTACCAGTTTATAACACACATTACTCAAAATTGACTTATCAGTGTGGCAGGCAAAACATGCTGTATTTTGTGTATAAACAACTAAAGGCATGAGAAAACAAATACAAAATGTAAATGAGAATAGAAATGCCAAATATTGATCAAGAAACATCTTCATGTATTAAGAGTTCCCTAACTAGTCTTCTCTTTTTCTTGTTTGATGGAAGGCTGGGAAGGAGATCAAGTGAACATTATAAAGAAAAGAATAAACATAAACACCACTATTACGGGTTAAATGATGTAAGCAAATAAGCAACTGCCCACTGGCAAAGCCAGGAGACTGGGTTGAGCTGATCTTTGGTCTGATTTGTCTTGGCTGTCTTTATGGATTAAGAATGGAGCAAAGGGGTACCCAGAAAGCCTATTTCTGCAGAAGACGACTTTGAGGTGGGATCAATATCCTCTCCACTTTCTTACTTCATGCATCACTGTAGCCTGCGTGGTGAAAGAGAAAACTTTAACAATGGGAATCATAGAAACATAGAGTGGCTTGTATTGGAAGGGACCCCAAGGATCTTCAGGTACCAACCACCCTGCCACAGTGAGGGCTGGCAGCCGCTAGATCAAGTACTACATCAGATTGCCCAG
>JAPSGF010000032.1:5195491-5249494 GCA_035772895.1 Perdix hodgsoniae
GCCTTCCTCTGGACTTTCTCCAATAGCTCCACATATTTCCTGGGTTCAGTGTCCCAGACTTGGATGCAGTACTCCAGCTGGGTCCTCACATGGGCAGAGTAGAGGGAGACAATCACTTCCCACATTCTTCTGGCCACTCCTGATGGAACCCAGGATATCATTGGCCTTCTGTACTGCAAGTGCATGCTGCTACCTCATGTTAAGTTTTTCATCAACCAGGACCCCTCAGTCCTCAGCAGGGCTACTCTCAAGGAGTTCTTCAGTTTGTATACATATCTGGAATTACCTCACCCCAAATACAAGCCTTTGGACTTTGCTTTGTTGAACCTCAGTAGATCCTCAAGGGCCCACCTTTCAAGTCTATCAAGGTCCCTCTAGATGATATTCCTTCCTCCTGCTGTATCAATCACAACACTCAGCTTGCCATCAGCAGCAAACTTGCTGAGGGTGCACTCAATCCCATCATCTATTTCACTGATGAACATGTTAAGGAGTACCGGACCTGAGACAGACCTCTGAGGGACAGTGCTTCTTATGGCCTCCACCTGAACATAGAGCTTTTGACCGCAACTCTTTGGCTTTAGCCGTCCAACCAACTTCTTATTCATCAAATAGTCCATTCTTCAAATCAATATCTCTTCAATCTAGAGATAAGAATGTGGTAGGGGATCATGTCAAATGTCTTGCAGAAGTGCAAGCAGTTGCCTGCACTTTGTCCACCGATGCCGTTACTCCATCACAGAAGACCATCATACTGGTCAATCATCAACCCTTTGGTGAAGCCATTCTGGCTATCTCAGATTACATGCTCATCCCTCATGTGCCTTAAAATGTCTTCCAGAAGGACTTGTTCCATGATCTTCCCAGAAACCAAGATGAGGCTCACTGGCCTGTAGTTTCCCGAGTCCTCCTCCCTTCCTTTCTTGTAAATGGGAGTGGTTTCCCTTTTTCCATTCCCTAGGGCTTCACCTGACAGCCATGACTTCTCATATATGATGGAGAAGGGCTCAACAGACACATCAGCCAGTTCCCTTAGAACCCTGGGATACATGTCACCTGGCTCCATGGTCTTGTACACATTCAGTCTCATGAGTTGGTCTTGGACTTGTTCTGCTCTTAAAGTGGGGTGGAGTTTGTTCTCCCAGCTCTCATCTAGAGATTCAGGTTCAGGGATGTGAGAATCCCAGCTGCCAGTGAAGTCTGAGGCAATAAACTCATTGAGTACCTCAGCCTTCTCCACTGGCTGTTGTAGCCAGTTCTCCTTTCTCATTTACCAAAGGAGGTACACTCTCTTTGGCCTGTCTCTTCTGACCTGTGTACCTGTAGAATCTCTTCTTGTTTTCAACATCCCTGTCCAAGTTCAGAATCTGCTGAATCCAATTTGAAAAGAATATTCTGAAACCAATCAGTAGCTGAGTAATTTCAGAGATTTTCTACCCAGGAGTTTGAGGGATATGAATGTGCTATGATTTTTATTGGCCTTGATGGTCTTGAAGGTCTTTTCCAAAATAAAGAATTCTACAATTCAATTTTTTAATTCTTTGATTCTGTTATGAGAATTCCCACTTAACTGCAAGACGCTGCCTAATGGTCTATTTGATACTTCTCTGCCTTCTTATCATGTGCCTGAGGCTCTTTTGTGCCCTCCAGCTCCCTCAGTACAGGACTAAGTGTTCCTCTTCCCTAGCAGGTGCTACACCTTCTGTAAGTACACTTACCTCTTTCCCCCTTTGGAAAAGAACAGAGAATTTTGTGCCTTCTCCTCCTGCTTCAGTATCCCCAGAGCATGAATGGCATCAGTCTGTAAACTGAAATGGTGACTTGAGTGCACACCACAAAATTTCTAGGGAATCTCAGCCCAGCTACCTGCAGCAGGCAGAGGTGACATAGCCTGCCTGAGACTGTAATGTTAATGTGTACCTCTGACATGTACCTGATGTTCACATGGTGCCAGAACAAAATGTAACTAGAATGCATGAATGAATCAAATGCATTGCAGCAAAGAAAGAATTAAAGTGTTTACTCATCCTAACTTTGAAAGGTATTTCTCTCTTGTTATAGAGACCTCAAGTAGTTTCAAGTTTGCATTTCTTGTATAAATTTCTACACTTTGCTGCAGATTTTTTTTTTTTGTTTTGTTTTGTTTTGTTATAAGGGCTGTTGTTATTTTCCCTAGTAGAAACACAGTTTGATTATAGCTTCAGTGGGGAGTCTGAGAGTCCAAGGGTTAAAAAATGTAATGAATGTAATGAAATACTCAAGATTTCAATAATCACATGTAATTTTATTAGGTGTCCCTTACAATCCAATTTCTTCTATGTGAGAAGGGATTTTTGCTTATTCAGTGCATATGCAAATATGTATGAGAATTAGTTACGGTATCTTCCACAGAGATTTAATCCTTCACCTTTCCCCCAAAATGAAAATACAAGAAACTCCCAACAGAATATCATCTCTGCATAACACATTACTCACTGGCATGAACTGAAGTTTATTCAGAAATATTCAAAGAACCACTTCAGTCCAGCAAGAGTCTAAGCTACGTGCATGCCAGCAGCGCTAGCTGGAGTCACTCTCTCGGTTCACTGAGCAAACAGCAGCCAAACAAGTGTTACTTCCACATCTTTTTCCACTACCGTGGGGAATAGAGCTGCTGGTTTGATGATTTCCTAGTGCAATGTCACTTTTACTTTTGCGTTTGCAATTCTCCTGCTTAGAGAACCTGTTAGCCAAACAGAGCACTGGGAATATTACATGATTAGAACATAAGATTTTTTTAAATGCCTTCTGTCATTATTTCTAGAGGCTGATAACTGTTTATTGAGTGTTGCTGTTGGGATCCTTAAACAGTTTTATTATTGAAAAGATAAGAAACAAATGGAATCCTCAACACCCCCAGTGTCTTCCCTGTCCTGCAATACCATTCGCTTGATGAACATTTAAATAAAAAGCTTTTGCCTGTGTAAACTGCTTTTCCTCTGATTCTTGTACATGGCAAAACTGGAAGGTTAGAACTCTCTGTTTGAGAGCTTGATCCATTAATACTGAGCCTGTACAAACCAAGCCATAAGCTCCCCAAAGCTACTGTTTCAGGGATGCTGATCTTGATATTTTTCCTCCACGAGACCTAGTTTAAAAGCAACTTCAACATGAAAATGACCTTTTCTATCTTCTGGGTCTAAATAGTTGATTGAAACACTTTTCTGCAAATAAATACCCTTTCTTATTTCAGAACTATTTGGATTTTTCCCTAATTTTCTTTTTTTGCTTGATAAGGCAGTTCTTTCTGCTGTTTGACTATGTAACTTCAATGTCACCTATCTTGATTTAAACTCTTGATTTTACTGAGATTTTAATAAGGCATAACTGTGACAATAAAACTGATGTAATCAAAGTAAGTCACCTAAGCGAGACTTGAATTTACATAAATTGCTCTTGAATTAGAAGTATTCCAGGACTTCAGATGTATAACTCAACAGTGACATGAATGTACATATATCTGGATAACCATAGAATCCTAGAATATTTTGAGCTGGAGGGGAACTTTAAAGGCCACATGGGCCAACTACCCCATGAACAGAGACACCTTCAGCTCGATCAGGTGCTCAGAACCCTGTCCAACTTGACTTTGAATGTTTCCAAGGATGGGACAAATCCATCTCTGTGCAACCTGTTCCAGTGCCTCACCAACCTTAGTGTAAAAATCTTCCGTATGTCCAATCTGAATCTCTACTCTTTCAGTTTGAAACCATTTCCCCTTGTCCTGTCATCACAGACCCTGCTAAAGAGTCTATCCCCCTCCTTCTTAAAGCCTCCCTTTAGATATTGAAGGGCCTCTTTCAGGTCTCCCTGGAGCCTTCTCTTCTCCAGGCTGAACAGCCCCAGCTCTTTCAGCCTGTCCTTGTAGGGGAGGTGTTCCATCCCTTGAATCATTTTCATGGCCCTCCTCTACACACACTGTAACAGATACATATCTCTCCTGTCCACATCTGGACACAGTACAATAGGTGACGTCTCACCAATGCAGAGCAGAATGGCAGGATCACCTCCCTCACCCTGCTGGCCATGCTTCTTTTGATGAAGCCCAGGATACAGTTGGCTTTCTGGGCTGCGAGAGCACATTGCTGGCTCAAGTCCTGCTTAATCGTCAGGAATACCTGTTGCTGTAGAAGAGGTAAATGAACAGGTCAATTCAAAGCCTGAATTTATTGTTCTAAAGCTTTCTGGAGCCTTTTCAATTCCATTAAAAACAAGGTGGGTATTATACTGGAGCATTTCCAGTACCCAAAGAAATCATGCCACGAGAGGGTCTATGGTAATAGCTTCCCCAGAGATTTCAAACATTACTTAGGAACAACAGCATTTTTTTATGAAGCTTGCTATTCCATTTGTACTTGTATTAGTATACCTGTAACTTGCAGTTAAAAATGTTATCCTGAGAATCTCAATACTATGGGCTTCAAAATGACTGAGTTAATTTAGAAACTATTATATAAATCTATAGAAACATCTTTTCCCTTGGGAAAAATGTGATCTACTCGGAAAAGCCAAATTATCTATTTCTATAAAGTGAGGTTTAATTATATGTGTGGGTGAAGTTATAATAGCACATTTTTAAAAAATGTGTGATTGTTTCTGTTCATATAATTCTTCACACAATAAATGGCGAGATAATGGAGTGAGAAATGCCATCACAGGAAATTTCCTACCCATAGATAAAATTAAGCTTTGGAAACAATCTATCAAAAGCTACATTCTGTTGGATGGCTTGGCAACTTTTGATAACACTGCAAAAGTAGATTAACTCTCAAAACAGCATGTCTTAAACAAAACATACATAATATCTTTATCCATAATGTTAAGCAATTCATTGTCTCAGATGGGAATCTCTCTAGAATTCCCTGACTTTTGTGTCTCTTACAATACATAGGAAATAATAGTTAAGAATAATCACAACAAAAAATAATTGCTTTCCAGATAGACTTCACTTTTCTGGATAAGGCTGTGTACAGCCTGCTTCCTAAATATCTGATAAATACTGAATATCAGTCTAGAGCAGTTGAGTACTTCCCTGACATGAATAGATCTGTCCATGTGCTTAATCCTGTATTTGCAGAATGAGAGAAATAATGATTTTATTTTGTTTTGAATTGATAACTGGTGCTGACAGTACACCTGTGATCACTACCTGATACTGGCAATGGAAATTAAACAAAATATTACATTTATATATTTATAAATTATTATGAAATATTATCTGTCTTAAACCACATAAAATAAAATCTTGCTTTCAATTCTATATCTAATTTAGCATTTTCTTCATTTATATTTGTTATCCGGACTCCCTACTGAGCACAGAAGACACACGGAGCTGCCATATTTCAGGGCTGCATAAAAGTGGGCCATATCTGTTTAATATGCCTCCCAGTGTGCCTGATTTGCTTTTCTAGGCAGAGCTAATGTTTAACATCTCATTGTTAATGTATAATAAAAGGATATTTTTACTCCTTTATCTTTTGATAGATTTAACACTGTGTCCTTCATAATTTAGTACTCCATAACCCCACTGCTGAACCATTTGTGGATCCTGGAGTTTAATCACAGTATACTATCAAGAATACTATAATGAAGTCAACTAATGTACTGAAAAGACTATGTTTTATGACAGTGAGTCCATGTAAAGGAAACACACTTCAGCTGTTGCCACTTCTCTTGTGGAAGTTAGCATATTCACCTCCAAGGTTATTTGATTTTTAGCAGATAACAAGCAGTCCAGTTAATTGTCCATATAAAATACTCTTTTTTTCTTGGATGTAAAGAGTGAGCTTTCAGAGTATGTATTCATACACTAAATGAGACAGAAAATGAACTGGGCAACAGTTATCTCATGCCTTCTGCAGCTGTCCCAAGTTGACCCTCTAACATTTCCACAGTGACAATACCAATTTTGTCAACTTGTACATTCTGCTATTAGACCTTGACCTGAAGTAAAGGATTTTTTGTTTTACTATTAAGAATGTGCATTGTTCTGATCATCATTTTCTCTTGGGCAAACATTCACATGCTGACTATAGCTGAGTAAATTTCATAATTCAGCAAGGACTTTAAGATATTTGCAGTTAAATGTAATGTTCTGGTTTGGTTACAAGACAAAATTCTACTTCTACAAACTAAGATGATGGCTTTTTGAATATATTAATAAATAATGAAATAATTCTATGTTCTTTCTATTTGAGATGCTTTTTTGGTGCAGTGGCTATCTTCCCATGCACAAATAGCATCCAGGCTATCAGATACAGAATACTCTTATACTACAAATAGCAGGTGGTAACATGAGAAATGGATACTTGAAGTTGTCCTAAGTTCACCTTAGGACCTCACTTAAAATTTCCTCTGTGGTGGATGGATCGTGAACATCAATCAGTCCTGTTTCTGCACCTCTTGGCTTTGCCTGCACAGTAATTACAACTAAATTGCTATGTACTCATTTCAGTTTTTTCTTGTGTAACAGACCAGATCATAATAAAATCATGTCCAGAGGAATTTTCGCACTTTCAACTGTTTAAAAGTGTCATATTTTTTCCTAATAATTTATGAAATTATTTTCACATAGTTTATACAGCAAAACCCAGTTTATGTCTGTTACTATAACTATACCCTGGCCAGGTTAAAATTAGTTTTAAGTGGGGTAGACGGTAGGGGTTAGCAAAGCAGGTGCCTTTCTATCCGGTAAAGTACCCGAGAAAGTGGATGACTCCAAATGAAAGAGTGTTTTGTTTCCAATAAATCTATCTAGAACAACTGAGGACTGCAGGAGTTAGAAGGTAATAATTTGTCTAAGCAATGGAATATCTTTTTCATCTAAATGTTTTAAAAGCAATTAATTATCTAGGTAGTAGTAAACAAATTAAATCTAGATATTGAAAATAAACCAAATTTGTCTAATTATAGAATCATAGAATCACCAAGGCTGGAAAAGATTGCCAAGATCATCCAGTTCATCCATTCACCTACCACCAATACTTACTCACTTAACCATGTCCCTGAGTACCACACCTAAAATTTTTTTGAATACCTCCAAGGACAGTGACTCCATCACCTTCCTGGGCAGCCTGTTTCAGCACCTGACCACTCTTCTGGAGAAGTTTGTCCTGACATCCAGCTTGAATATCCCCTGGCAAGACTTGCAGCCTTTTCCTCTAGTCCTGTCAACCGTTATGTGGAGAAGAGGCTGAACCCCCACCTCTCCACAACCTCCTTTGAAGGAACTGTAGAGAGCAGTAAGGTCTCCTCCGAGCCTCCTCTTCTATGACGTCACAATTTCAGTTCCCCCAGTCTCTCTTCATAAGATTTGTGCTCCAGAACTCTCACAGGTTTGCTGTCCTTCTATGAACACACTCTAGGGTCTCAATGTCTTTTTTGTAGTGGGGACCCAAAACTGAACACAGCATTTGAAGTTTGGCCTCATCAAGGCTGAATACAGAGGGGCAATCATGTCCCTGCTCCTTCTGGCTTCATTATTTCTGATACAATCCAGTCTTGTTAGAGATGCATATGTTTTGGGATTATTCTATTTTATGAGTTTCCAGTAATCTTTTTTGTGATCAAAACAGTTTTTAAATCGGCAGATAAAACAAGCAACAACTCTGAATCAGCTGCAGGACATCAGCGTTTTACTTATTTTGGTGTCAGGTGAAGAGCAGAACTGTAAAATTTGGAGAAAAAAAAATGTTACTATTTCCTATAGCTTTTATTTTCTACATCAGATTTTTCTTTGAGCTGTTTTTGTAAGTTCACATAATATAAATATTTTAGTTTTATTTATTGAACACTTTAAATTTTTTCATCCTTAATTTCCCCATAGTGGCAAAATGCCTTGAAGAAACTGTTACTGGTCTACCTGAATTTTCATTCTTCTTTGAAACTTGGGTAACCATCCATTAGTCACAGGAAATCCACAGTGAGTTGTGGGAAACAGTGCTTAGGCAGCAGGAGAGAAGGGAACCTAGATTATACCTCAATAAATCAGTGTGCTAATTGGCAAATGAATGGTAATGGCTTATTGCACAGATATAAAACATTTCATCTGTTTAGAAAGAAACATTTTGATTTATGGTAAATAACATGTATTTTTTTTGTTCTGATGACAACTTACTAGAAATGTTTTGGTTTTACTAGAATTTACTAGAATTACTGAGGTTTTCAAGAGGAAACTGCCTTTTTTTATGGAAACTGGTAGATATCTCCACAGAGATTTCTCCTTTCTGTGTAACACCAAGGGATCAGAACTCTCTGTCTTCTGCCTTCAGGCTTTCAACCACATTTCCTCCTCCTCAGACTCTAAATGCACCTTGGGGATAGTTTGCACCCAGCTAAACAAGCACTGTGCACACTAGAGGCACGTCATGTTCTGCACAGAGACACATCTGGACAAGAGATAAATCTATGTTGCAACAAAACGCTGTCCTGAGGCAACAGGCTCCACCGCTTAACAGACCTTTCTCATTCCTACTAAGGCACCGCTTTCCAATCCTCAGCTTTCATCGCATTTGGTGTACCATGTATTTGGGTTTGTATTTGATACAGGGAGGAGACTTTTTGTAATGGTACAATAGTTACAAAAAACGCCAGGTGTAATTGTGCCAGCATAATTCTTGCACAGCAGCAGGCTTAGTGATTCACTGTGTTCCCTGCCAAAAGCTTTGAATCAATGTTGAGCAAGCAAGAACAATAACCCCGTGCCAAGTGCATCCTAGAGCATCATAGAATCATAGAATCATAGAATCATAGAATCACAGAATTACAGAGGCTGGAAAAGACCAGCAAGGTCATCTAGTCCAACCATCAATCCATCGCCAACACCATTTCTCCTGATACCAGTACTTCATCAGCAATGCCTTCTGGAAACTTGGGTGATGAGAGCCTACACAAGTTACTCTGGCTCACACATGCTCTGGGCTGCAGGATGTTGGACAGTCATGATCCCATGTTAACTTCTTCTGCATAAATCTTGCAATTACCCTTTTTCTGCCTGTACAATTTGTATGCAGGATTTACAGTTATTTATTGTCTTCTTGGTAATTGTACATGACCATTCTCACTGAAAATTACTTTCATTAGGGTTGTTCATTGTTGAAATCTGAGTTTGTGTTGGGCTCTTTCTCTCTTTGTCCTCTGTCATTGCTCCTAGTATATTTGTTCTTTGGAGGATGTTGTCACACAGACTTCCCTGGAACATGGCCAACTCTGAGAGCTAATTTTGCAGAAGGAATGCCAAAGTGGGGAAGCTAAGGAACCTGAAGGTGCACAAGTCCATAGGACCTGATGAGATCCACCCATGGGTTCTGAGGGAAATGGTGGATGAAGTTGCCAAGCCACCATCCATCATGTTTGAAAGGTTATCGCAGTCTGGTGAAATTTCCCCTGATGGGAAAAAGGGGAAATATAACCCCCCATCTTCAAGAAGGGAAAAAAGAAAGATCCAGAGAACTACAGGTTAGTCAGTGTCACCTTGCCTCACAAGACCATGGAGCAAATTCTTCTGAAGGCCGTACTAAGGCACATGAAAGTAAAGACGAGGTGACTGGTGGTCGCCAGCATGCCTTCATCAAGGGCAAGTTATTCCTGACAAACTTGGTGGCTTTTTATCATGGAATTATAGTGTCAGTGGATAAAGGAAGAGCAACTGACGTCATCTACCTGGACCTGTGCAAAGTTGTTGGCACTGTCCTGCATGACATATTGATTGCCAAACTGGAGAAAAATGGATTGGATGGATGGACCGCTCACTGGAAAAGGAATTGGCTTGATGATTGTATTCAGAGTGTTGTGGTCATCAGCTCAGTGTCCAAGTGGAAACCAGTGATGAGTGGCATTCTTCAGGGACTGATGTTGGGACTGCTGATATTTAACATCTTTTAGGTGACATGGACAGTGGGATTTTCTGCACTCTCAACAACTTTCCAGACAACACCAAGCTGAGTGGTGTAGTTCTCATGCTAGAGGGAAGGAAGGCCATCCAAAGGGACCTGGGCATTCTTGAGAGGTGAGCCCGTGCCAACCTCATGAAGTTCAGCAAGGCCAAGCATAAGGTCCTGCACCTGGGCTTGGGCAATCCCAAACACAGATACAGGTTAGACAGAGGATGGTTTGAGAGCAGCTCTGAGGAGAAGGATCTGGGGGTATTGGTTGATGAAAGATTCGATATTAGCCAACAGTGTGTACTTGCAGCCCAGAAGGCCAACCATGTTCTCGGTTGCACCAAGAGAAGATTGACCAGCAGGTGGCCGAGGGAGGTGATTCTGCTCCTCTACTCTGCTCAAGTGAGAACCCACCTGTGTTCAGTTGTGGGGCTCCCAACACAAGAAGGATGTGGATTTGTTTGAGCAGGTCCAGAAGAGGGCCATGAAGATGATCAGAGGGCTGGAGCACCTCCCCTGCAAGGACAAGCTGAGAGAGTTGGGGCTCTTCATCCTGGAAAAAGAAGGCTCCAAGTGGCCTTCCAGCACCTGAAGAGGGCCTAAAAGAAAGCTGGGAAGGAACTTTTTATAAGGTCAGGTAGTGACAGGACAAGGGGAAATGGTTTTAAACTGGAAGAGGGTAGATTTAGACTAGGTATTAGAAAGAAATTCTTTACTGTGTGGGTGGTGAAACACTGGAACAGGTTGTGTTCACAGTGGGATTGTGGATGCCCCCTCCCTGGAAGCACTCAAGGCCAGGCTGGATGGGGCTTTGAGCAACCTGGTCTAGAGGGAGGTGTCCCTGCCTATAGTAGCAGAGTTGGAACTAGATGATCTTAATTATCCCTTCCAAACCAAACCATTCTATGATTCTATGCTTCATGCTTTGCACAGATGCTGTCTACACAAAAGGTATAAAGTAACGTATTTATCTTCCAAACCATGGCCTGTAAATGCTCACCTTTCCTTTCAACACATTACCTCCTCCAGCAGATAATCCCTGGAGTAAAAATGCACCACACTGTACACAGCAGAATGTTGTGAGAGTGCAGCTGGTAACAGGTACCCCACAGCAAGTGTTAACTGTGAGGTACAACCTGCCTGCAATTAGACATTCTGCTGAAAAGCAATGTGTTTTGCCCAGAAGGCCTGGCAGCCTGGTGTTCAGAGTGTCTGACATTTAATATTCACATCATATCCCACAAAAAGATCAACATGAAGCCTCTCACAGCTGATAACGAACTACCCCTCTAGTAATTAAGCTCTGTGCACCTTTTGAAAACAGCTTCAAGTCTTCTGGGATTGTTTAATTCTCAAATGCGTCACTGAGGAACAGGTTCAGTATTCCCACAGAAACCAGAGATACCTCTGATTTATGGATTTCCCTGCCCTTGGAACTGAGACACTGACATGCTCCGCTCCAGGCAGTGAAAAGCTCAGCATTGCTCTCTTTTTTATTTTTTTTTCTCTTTTTTCCCCCTCCTTTTTTCCTTTTTCCCCTAAAGAAAGTGTTTCCTGTCAAATTACATTCCTAATTACAAGTGGATCTAATCCCTGGTGATTACCTACCTACCCTAATTGGCTGTCTTGTTTCAAACCAAGACAGGGTGTTTGAATAGACAAACAAAAAAAGGCTCTGATTTGCTGAGACATGGAGAAAACATTTACCTCCAGAAAATATCAGCCAGCTTTCTCTCTTCCAATTACTGCCTTCCCTCCTTTAAGTCATTAAAACTGACTTGAAAAGTTTATGGGCTCCAGAAAATGTAGTCAATGTTGGGTCTGCTGTTCCACCTGCTCCCTGTGGAATTAGTATAGGGATACAGCTTGCAGTTTTCTGAAGTGCATTGGGAAATAAAGCACTGAAAACAATTACTGTTGTGTTCCAAAGCAATGTACTTTTATTACTAATTACTAATTCCAATATATATTGTGCATCAGTTTTGTAACAAACAGGCTTCAACGCTACCAAAAGAGTTCTTTGCTTTAATACCATCCATTGTTATTTCAAAGGGGTTTTGCAAGGGAGAAACCTGTTAATCATAATAAGTCTGTTTGACTAATGCACAGTCACAGAATCATAGACTTACCATTTGAGTTGGAAGGGATCCTTACAGGTCATCTAGTCCAACTCCCCTGCACTGTACAGGGACACCTACGGCTAGATCAGGTTGCTCAGAGCCCCATCCAGCCTGAATTGACAGTCTCCAGGGACAGAGCATCCACCACCTCAATGGGCAACCCATTCCAGTGCTTCACTAAAATTATTTGTATCCATCTTATGTACAAGTCATGGAAAGTGTGACAAATCAAGGACTGCAAGATATGTAAACTAATAGGGGATTTCTTTCTGTATTTTTGGGTCTGCACCTGATGGTATGAAACTATAGCAACATAGGAAGCCCTTCCCATCTGTTGCTTCTTAGCAATATTCTGCAAAGTTTAAAAGGTGATTAGGGAGAGACATTTTTACTGAGAAGGAGTGGAAAAGAAAGGATGTATAATTCTCCTCTTTTAGAGTGACACACAATTTGTATGCATTCTCCCAGGATCAACATGTATCATCCATAGTACAGATCCAGATATGGGGGGAGCTGATACTGCTCTTCAGAGATCATCTTTTATGCTCTAAGATTTTCTCTGTTCTGCAAAACAAGAGGATACAAAGGCACATCTCCAGCATCCTGAGCACAGCCCTTTGCCAGCCCCTCACTTGCCAGCAGTCAATGCAAGGGGACATTTTAATGCTGTCAATATACCACAACAGCCAAAATGAGTGACAGAGACCTTGACATGTTATTTTGCATTGGCAGTGGAGAGTTACATGAAAGCCTGATGGCAGGAGATACCCCAGCGACTACTAGTTATAAAGTGATTTATCAGCCCTGTTAAATGGAAATGTAAATTGGAGGGGAAAGGATTTATGTGTGCAAATTATTCTTAATGTTATTGTCTTAAATAGGAAAGTAAAGTGAGAAAAACATGACTAAGAGATTATAGGAGAACATTAAAGTTACTAAATCATCAAAATATCTCCCATGACATACTTTTCCCTGTTTAATTACAATGAGTGAATACAAAGGAAAAGGAAAGTGGTGCAGGAAGAATATGGAACTAGCATTCACTCTGCATTTGTCTCTGACACCATTCTGCATTTCAGCAACCCATGCCCATGCCCAGTATCATCTGAGCCAATACCTAAATCTACCAGCCTCAAGCAAATGGAGCATTTTTAGCACAACCAATCTGAAATAAATCTGCAAATGTAGACACTTATACTAGATGCCATTCCTCAAAAGAAAACAATCTTAACTTTTAAATATGTATTAGTATAGGTTCTGTTAAAACCAGAATGAAAAAAATACAAGACTGAATAGAATGGAAGTGTGCCTTGTCTAGTGTAATGTAATGTTTATCTTAAATACAACTTAGCTTGTTTTTACAATTAAAATGTAAAAATGTATTTATGTTTTTGAGAATCTTTTATGTTGTCCAATAGAAAACTCTGCAATAGAAAGCTCTGCCTCAAAAGGCAGTATCTCCCCATGAATATTCCACTGAAAGTAATTTCTAGTTCCAACTGCGAACTGATGAGCAGAAGTGTTTATTATTCTTTCTGATACGCTTTTATAAAGTGCATTCGTTGATGTATGAAATGGGTCAGGATTACAAATAACTTGCCCTGGCAGCTGGAGGGCAGCATTTCTCTCACAATGGAGGACAACTTGTCTCCGTGAAGGCAAATGCCAGAACAGTCATTAGTATTTTTTGACCACAGAGGATCAATAATTCTTCAAAAGTGGTGCTACAAACTATCCCTCTGGTTAAGACAGAAATCTGAATCAACCCCCTGGATAATTTGGGGAAACGAAAATATACAGAGATTTCACCTGAAAGCAACCTCAAGGACAGCAGCGCACATTTGGCATTTAGAGAAGAGAGCAGGACAGACCAGCACAAGGCTAAGGGCGCTGGCACTGCTCTGTCCTCTTGCAAGGATCTCCTTCCACACAATGGGCTCCTGGCACAGCACAGCGCCTGCACCTTGACGATCACCCAGCAGCTTGCAGCAGATGGTAAACCCTGTTCTGACTGTCAGTGGGATTTCATGAAGAGATCGCTGCTGTCAGCTGCTGCAGGCACTCATTTGTTTCAGTCTTTTTCTATCCAAGCCATTGCTGTATGCACTGTGAAAGGGCACACATCAGAGGCCATCCCTGGCTCCACTAACACATAACAAGAGGAATATGAAGGTCCTGCTGATGACCCCTCACAAGCTCAGGCTGGGCAAGTGAAATTACTCTATCACAGCCAAGGTCTTCAAGTCATGCTCTGTATTGGCATTCCTCCAATCAGTGACAGGGAGGAAGGAAGAGAGGAAGGAAGAGGGAAGGACCAGGGAGGCAGTGGTGGATGTCTGTCACAAGGAAAAGAGGAAACAATGGGAGCCTGGAGTACATCGACTTAAAAAGGGCTTGAATGTACCTTTACACTTGGATTTGAACTGCTTCTATTGTGGGAGTGAGTTCGCACCTCATACTATTCCTGCAGATTGTTCAAGTGTCATCAGCTTAGAGATACAATCTGATTCATTTTTGTGCACCCACAGGCAGCCGCTGAAATTGCTGGCGTTCTTTTGTAGGAAGGTGGATTACATGCAGAACAGGCACACATGGCATTGTCTTCAATATTTGTTAATTAAGTTCCAAATGGCAAAAAAAATAGAGCCTGTTTTAATTAATGTGTTGCACAATGGCAAGTTTGGGTTACAACAGTGAGGGCAGAAAAGCTCTGTTGGCTCAAATTAAATGTCATTAGGTTTTAAGGTAAAAAAAAAAAATTCAACCACTACCTAAGGCAGAGCACTTCCCTCAGGATTTATTTAGTATTAACAATAGTAATTCTGATTCTTACTTATCCATATAATTGTCGATCTCCTGTCAGAAAATTACAGCCAACATTTAGGCTCCTCCAGTTCAGAAAGCACAGTGATCCCAAAACCAGTCCATTAAGCAGGAAAATCCATATGTGTTAAACTCATGATGTTGTAACGGAATAAACTAAACCATAGTGCATTGCCCCCATAGGAGAGCACTATATTTATTGCATTATTTTTTTTAAGAACTATAAATGCTTTATGATGTCCTTTTTGCCATCCCTGTTTTCAAACACATGCAATATTGATATTAGATTCCAACCACCTTGAGAAGCAATTTCAAAGAAGCCCCCTGACATGATTTGTGTTCCTGTGGTCAATTGTTCTATTTTCTCACAGAAGGTCATTTCTAAGACAAATGCCTGACAGAAATCTGCTGTCTTTCATCATTAGATTTTTCTGAGTTGATGGATTCCTACCCAGGGAAGCTTTGCACATGCCGCACCAGGACAAGCAGAAAGTCTCTGCAGTGAATTTTTGCTGTTTGTTCTCTGTTTCAAGACTTTCCAAACTGCAGTTTTGATGGGGAACCAGGTACCCAGTTGCATTATCTGACACTTCTTTTTTACAGGAGAGATAAAATGCAAGATGTGATTTGCATTTTCAAATCGATTTTTACCTCCTCCTGGATAAAATGTGAATGCCAAACTTGGCATAAAAAGAGATAAAGCCAATTTGGGGGCTGAAAACAGTGAAAAATTTGGGTTGAAAACTGTTTTCTTATTTGTGAAAGCACTGCAGAGGTTGGCGGAAATCTACATAGGTTCATTACTGTCAGGACAGCAGTGTTGATTCACACCTTCTATGATTCTATGATTCTATGACTTTGCTGTTTCCTACATGGAAATGCTGAGCAGCATTTTTTAAGGGATTGAGCTTTTAATTATTGTATTAACATTGTCAACTGTCAAACGCTTTGAAATAATTTAATATTCCCAGTCTCCTTACAACCTGTTTATTGATATTCATGAAGTGAATCCCCTCTTGAGATGTCTAGACTGAATGTCAATATGGTTTATAGATGAAGACATGGTTTATAGATGGAAGGTATTAATAATTGAATCCTGAAATTGTTTAATTTTCTCCAATAAATGGCCAGTCAGGACAGGAACCAATGCACACTTTTACTAACTGATGTACAAGTGAGTACAGATGGACAAAATCATTTCAGCCATTAATGATGAAAAAAAATAGAAAAAGTGATTGATTTGGCAGAGGTATTTTAATAAATAAAATTATTTTGTTGAAATGATTTTGCTGGGTGAAATTCCTTCTTCCTATAAATGCCAGGAGTAGAGACCTTTCTATGCACTGTGCATAACTCCCAGAAGACAGCGTTTACACTTCAATCTCTCCTTGAAAGTTATACCAGAATGAACTAGGGAGAGGCATGTGCACAAGGATGATCACAAGTGCATTATTTAAGCTCTGAGCAGAAACTAAAGAATATACAAAGTTTCTCCTGTATTATTCACAACATCACAATGGCTAGTCCAAATACTGTCTTCTATGTTTATCCAATAATCTAATCAGGACGAGGAAAGGTCTGGTAGTACCTTGAGGGAGAAGAATACTAGTCTTAAGAATTTAAGAAAATATTTCTTCCATGGACAAGCATGGGTCAAACCCAGACTGAGAGGAAAGAAATATTATCCATTCTGTGAATCATAATGGTGAGACATGAATGGATCCCGAAGATGCCAGCAAGCTTCCAGAGAGACCTTTCTGTCAGTGTCTCATCTGTCCATTATCTCTGTAATATTTCCTATAACTTAAAATTGTTTGTCTATATATTTTCCGATATCATGCCCTCTAAAGTCGGAACAACTTTCTTACTGACTTCAATGGATATTGTATGTCAATCATGAAGTAAATACCTATTTATAGGTTTCTCAATTGCACTGGAATCAGTTATAAAATGATTATTTTTTGTTTATTGGCACTTTAACCATATAATCATTTTAGTATCTATATAATTAGAATGTTTGATTGATTTCATAAAGGGAACTCCATGTCCAGGTGCATTTGTATAAAGAAGAAAATGTCACAATAGCTTTCCTGATCTACTCAGCATCCCAACAATCACTATCATCTCTTAGGAAAGAACATATTCTAAATCCTAACAGACATTCTACATCAGTTCTATACTAGCACACTGAAACTTGAAAACCAACTTCAGCATAACATCCTACCAGTCTACGTATGAATAAAGATGAGAGATAATTTTGACTGAAACTGAAAAATTTAACTACAGCTATAATTTAGTCAAGAAAAATATACTTCCTGTCTGAGTCTAGGTCTGACTATAGGTAATCTGTTAAGATTCAAAATTCACTGAAGATAGGAACCTCTCAGAAAAATATTGTCACTGGTATTCAAATTCAGCACTAGAATGATATTCATCCTAGGGTAAGAATTATTTGAAAAATAGATATTCCTGTTGCCAACATAGGCAACGCGTAAGCTTGTGTAGAAATTTAATTCAGGACTGTACAGAAGTGGTAAAAATGTTCATAACTGCCAAATTCCACATGATCATAAAATCATGTGAAAAAATTGCAGTTAAGCACAGCTTAAAAACAGAAAAAAAAAACTTTAAAAATCTTTATTTTCGCTATCATTTTTAGATCTGTAGAAGCATCACATATGGAGTGACACTCCATATATAACTTAGTTTCTACTCCAATGGATTCTGTTTTTCAAACATCAGCCACAGATGTTTCATTGCTCCTATGAGCAGGTGCTCTGCTCTTGTACAGTTTGTGCTCAATGTTTTGTTTCAGCTGAAGTATCTTCATGGGATTTCTTACTCCTACCAGTCCTCTGTCTTCTTTATTAGTGGAACTCAGTCCTTTTCTATATCCTTCTGCTGTTAGTCATTGGACACCATCATGGACACTACCCAGTACAGACTTCCTCATTGCCCTCAGACTTCTCCTTCTCACCAGTTGTGAGGTCTGTGAATTGATGTCTCTGTTCAGGGCATATGACACAAACATTCAGACCCTCATCTTGTCTTGGACTCCTGAGAAGCCTTGTAAAGGAAGTAGTGGTCTGTCCAGTTGTGTAGTCTCATTTTACCACCTTAACAACTTTGACTAAGGTGTAGTGACTTTATTTGATGGCTGTGTGTGCAAGAAAGCTCTTCAATATCTCATTTCAAATATCAATTTCTACTACTACCAATATGAATTAATATCAAACGATGTGAAGCACTGTCTCATTTAACAACATGTTTATATTTTAATGAGGAAAATGTCTGTTTGAACATTTCTGTTGTGTTCTCATGAGTGGCTTAAGGGATAATGATTTAGAGAAGAAACAATATTCTTATAAATAATATAACATCACGAGAAACAATATTCTTACACTCTTAAGAGTAAAAGAGAGCTGTAGTACTGACGATTCTTTAATTTGATTGCTGAGTTTAATCTTCTAACATCAGCAGAAAATTTTATGATGTGCCCTAACATTTTTGCACTGCTGATCCGGAAATGTCACTGTTTATAGAGTGTAATGAATCTTGAGACTTGCTCCACTGGAGGGCTTTTCCCCACCCATTAGATCCACTGCTGTTTTGTTCCAGTCCCAAAATATGGGCATATTTTACCACAATGTCAAAAGTCATGTCAATTAGACACATGAAAGAGATAGGAAGAATTCAACCTTGACAATTCATGATGGCCTGTGTTCATTTGAATTATAAGTAGAAATTTATTTTTAAAGAGTTTGATCTTCTATGTTTTACAGTTGTCCAATAACCCTGACTTGTGTTTCAAAGGTTATAATGCAGATACTTACTCATGGCATGAAATAAAAAAATGGAAAATACGATATTCGTATCTCATTATGGGATAGCCATATGTCAGCATATAGAATACCTCTCTGAGTAAGGCTTGTAGTTCTGAATAAATTTGTTCCCTTCAGAAACTGGGAAGCACATTAAAAGATGATGTTAAAATTATTTTTGTTTCCACTTAATTTAAATTCCCAACTTTCAATATTTCTATTACTCATTCTTACCCCTTTATTGGACAATGTTTAGCAGTGTTCTTGTGCCTCAGTGTGATGTGCATAAAGAACTTGATATACCTCTATAAAAAGAAAAGCCTTTCCCTTGCTTTTTGTTTTTTGTTTTCTTGTGGGTTTTTTTTTTCACTAACCCAAATATTTGAACAATGTATAAACATTGGGATCAAAAATAAGCAGAGGAAAGCAAGGTGACCAAATGTCACCCAATATTTTGACCAAAATAACATGATTTGATGAAGCTCACAGGCTAATAAGACAAATATTACTGCCAGATCTGTTCATGCTTATGGATCGCAATCCAAGCCAAGTTAAAGCTCCTGGGAGCCTTTCCATCATTTTAAACACATTTTGAACTAGTTCTATAACTGAAGTGGAGTGAATGCTATGATCTGTTAATAGAGCTTACTTTACCTATTTTCTGCAATATACAATAATTTCTCCACGCAAAAAGCATTTTAGGCAATTGCAGCAACATGGAACATCATGAGATCCTGAAGAAAATAGAGGCTATTTTGTCGACAGGCTTCCTTAAATTATGACCATCTGTTGGCTTGATGAACTCAGGTGCTGAATATTTTCAGCTCTGCAGAAAGGAGCTTGTTAGCGTTCTTCACTCGCTGAATATCAGCTCTTTTTTTTTTTTTTTTTTTTTAATCCACAATTAGCTATGGGTCAACGAGTTCTGTTGCTACATGAACCAGCCCAATATAATCTCATAAACAGTTTCGTGTTCCTCGCAGATCAGAAAAGGTTCACAGTCTTTGGAACTGATTATTATTTAACTCTTTATATTTTGCTTTTATCTACCCAAGAAGTAGATACAGCAAAATGCTATTTCTTTGAGCTACTGGCATGCTAATTAACAGCAAGAAGCATTGGAAAGGATTGCTGTAATGTCAGTCTAACTTTACAGACTAAATATATTCAGGCAATTAATTTTAATATGCTACAAATTTTATTCACTGTAGCACACAAAATGGAAATGAAATAGCACTTAACTGAAAAGAAAGGAAGGATCCTCAGCTAGAGTTAAGTGACATTGCTCTTTTTAAATGCAGTTGTTCTCTGCTAATTCATGTAAGTTAAAGAGTTATCTCACAATGTGGATTTGACCCAGATACCTAGAAAAACAGGTTGAAATCTACTAGGATACTGTAAGCCATTAAATACAAGTTGCAAGCAAACGCAACCTTTTTCTGACATAGGTCTGCTTCCATGGGATGCACATTCCCAGGCTCTCATCTTCTAGTAAAAATATGTTGCAAATGTTAGTTTTAAAATAATTTTGTGTGGGACAGACAATCTGTTCAAATGGCTGAGAGGTTTAGGAAGCTTACTCCAAACCACCAAAAAATTGTTAGAATAATTTCTGTGGAATTTATAGTTCCATTGTAGCCAGTTTTTCTTTATATTATCCACATTATTGATTCAGCTGTGCTAGTAATTGTAAGGGATGATGTTATAATAATGACATTTTGGCAAGATGCAGTACTACTTAACTAACACATTATTTTCCAAAAGGATTCCTTTTAGAAACCATATGTTCTTACTGTGTCTTTTACTCCTTTCTCCCTAGCCACTGAATACAAAACAGAAATAGAAATGGCAGGAGGTAACAAAGCTTGTCATGTAATCTCTTTCCCCTTAACCTTTATTCAGGATGATCCCTTCAACTCATGAACAGTCTGCTTTGGAGAAACATGAAATGTTTGTTAGGAAACCTGAGGCAAAGTAAAATTCAGCTGTTTTCAGCTTTTCCTAAGGACGTGATATCAAGCTCATGTTTCATCAAAAGGTTTGAGTCTTTTGATTAAACCTGAGGCCAGTTATGAATGAAGTGGAGCCAA
This sequence comes from Perdix hodgsoniae, assembly GCA_035772895.1. Classification (NCBI taxonomy): domain Eukaryota; kingdom Metazoa; phylum Chordata; class Aves; order Galliformes; family Phasianidae; genus Perdix; species Perdix hodgsoniae. The sequence continues at coordinate 5,216,266 of JAPSGF010000032.1, forward strand.
TTTATTGTTTTGTATCCAAAGAAAAAGATAAACCTTTCCAACTAAAGACTGACCAAAATCTGAACTGTGAATTTCAAGTTCTTGTTTTCAGGACAGAAAATGCCAGAGTTGATCCTGGGAGAGAGAGTGGTGAGCGGAAAGGCTGTATGCTGGGGGTCTCAGCTATCGTCACAGACCGTCCACTGCTTTCTTGGGGGATCCTGACTTACAATCAGGGCACGAGTGGAAAAATGAACCAAAGAGTCTGTCTGGAGCCTAAAAGGTCATAGCAGCCTACAGATTTACTCAAGCCCTGTTGTTTGGTTTTTATCATCATTGTTATTATTTTACTTTATTTTCCCACAGAAAACAAACCAGAAAAGACAACTACAGTACATCTCTGTGATATAGACACTTGATCACTTTGTCCTGGAAAGATCCCACCAACTCATTTAAGATTAAGAGTGATTGTCATATAGGTTTGTGGTTATTACTAAAGTAGGAGAGTTGAGCCAAGCAAATTAAATTTCTTCAACTCCAAGGCCTTCCAACATGCTGCCACATTAGTGCTATAGCATGTATGCAGTAAACTTCACTGGACTTTCAAAGGTGGGGGGATATTTTAAAGAAAACTACTCTGTACAGATAGGCAGCTGCAGATATAGAAAATGTTATATGGAAAAAGTTATTCCCTCAGATTAAAAAAAAAAAAAAAACACACAAAACAACAACAACAAAAACAGCTTGATTTTAGAAACAAGGAGCCTCCTCATGTTCTCATATTCATCTGTATTTGGCAGGTGATTGACTGCACACCCAACAAAGAAAGGAGGGAGACTGGCAGATAACAGTATAAAGAAATAGGGTAAAAAAAGAACTCAGATCAATGGGAATGAAGAGCTTCCAGGTAAAAGGGGTACAGGAAAGAAGATTCTAGCCTGTACAGAGAACTGCCTAGAGAGATAAAAATAGGAAAATAAAAGTATAGCATTCATTTCATTAGCTCATAGGGAGAAAAGGATAAGAAGTGAATGTGACTTAGTAGCTAGATGTAAAAGCTGGTAGTGTAAGGGATATAAAAATTGGAAAGGAAGGACAGAACATCCCACATGGTAACTGAGAGCAGTTTAAGAAGTTACAACATCTTCAGGTGCATTCCTCAATTGAAACGTGATCACTGACTGTGAGCCTGGCTCACCAAAATGAAGAACAACAGGAGATCTCAAAGCACGAGAAATTGATCTTACTCTAGAAGAATGCCTGAGGATGACAAGGAAACCAGATGTGTCCAGAAAATAAGTAAAATTATGTCAGACATTTATGTGGCAGAGAACCCTTCAGCAACACTAAGGTCAAACACAAAGAAAGCTGGACAGAGTGGGAGTGCAAGCAGCAGGATCCAATTGTACAGGCATGGAAAACAGCATAAGAGGGGAAAGAAAAGCTTGGTCAACAGGACTCCATAATATAACACTATGGTAACTGAGACAGGAAGACGCCGAATTACTCATTTTTTAGTGAAAGATGTGAGTAAGTACAAAGTAATGTGGCAAGTCCAAAAGCTCTCAGCCTATACACACTGCAGAAAAGTTGCCAGTATTCATTATTGATATCTAAACTTTTGGATCAACAACCAGTTCAGCTTGAACAGTGGAGCCAGCCCAGCGCCACAAGCAAAGTATACTTCTTACGGATATACATCATAAAGCTATTTTTGGACTAATGACAACCAACTGTGCAGTGTTATAGTTGGGAACTCATTATGTGAATGTTCATAAGCATCAGGGAAATACAAGACTGGTATCTGGCATCACAAGTTTATCCTCTCTTGACCAGAGGTGACAGAATTATCACTATGGGTGCTGTTTCTAGCTGTTTGATAATAATTTAAGGCAATGGGGCTTAGAAGAAGACTGAAGCAAGAGTGAAGACTAAGTTTCAACACAAGGCTGCTGAAATGAAGAATTTCACTTTAAAAAAAAAAAAATTTGAAGGGCTGCAACAATATAAAAATATTGCACTTCCGTAGACTGCTTCAAAAGAAGGCAATGGCCCAGTGGTGGGCATAACAGCAAATAACATTAGGATTACTCTGCTTAACAGCATGCTGGTAAGAAATTAAAATCCACTACTGATCAGTGAGGGCAAAAATTTTAAATGAGATTCCAAAGCCAATTTTTCATATACTGAGTTAAATGAACCAACCGATCAACAAGACATCATTCTCAGTAGGTCTGTTTGTCTGTGCTTAAAAGCATCAGGCTTTTTACATAGATGTTTACATGTAAATTGAGCAGCACCCTAGAGATAATGTCAGGCATCTGACAGATGCTGGTGAGCAGGCTAATGTTACTATACCCCAGTAATATCCAAAATGAAAGTAAAGACCATCACAGGAGGCAACCTCTCACACAAGTAACAGTAATCTCAGCAAAAGTAAGAGCAGGTATTCCTAAAAAGAAAAACATGATCTATTAGCCAAACATAATGAGCTTAAGCATTTAGCTAGAGCTAAAACTAGGCATAAACCATCTTAAAGAAGAAATAAATGAAATAGAACTATCCAAATGTTTTTTGTGCTGAACCATCAAAAAACATCCGAAATCCTGAACAGCTCTGGGTAAACAGAGTTGAGGATCAGCCTCTTCTCCAAAGGTAACTATCAACATGACAAGAGGTAATGAAAGTTTTGCCAAGGAAAGTTCAGGTTGAACATTAGGAAAAATTTATTCTCAGAAGGTGCAGTGAGGCATTGAGACAGGCTTCCCAGGGGGGTGGTGGAGTCACCATCCCTGGAGGTGTTCAAGAGAAAAAAAAAATCACACTGAGGGACATGGATTAGTGGGCATGGTGGGGATGGGTTGATGGTTGGACATGATGGTGGTGGTCTTTCCATTCTTAAGGATTCTACAATTCTATGAAATTCCCACCAGTGGCTGTAAAGCAAGTTCTTTCAAAGATGAGCACATTTATCACCTGAACACAATAACTGTCACAAAACCTCATGTTTTGGGGGGAAATGCAGAGCAATGACCTCTGTCTCCTAACTAGATGGTGACAAAAATAGCAGAGGTGGGATGGAGAAAGGAAAGGCTTTGCAGATATTAATCTATCTAGATTTTAAAGTTGAGTAGGGCCACTGAAGCAGCCATGCTCTGCACACATACTCTTGGAGGGCAGCTTGTTTGGTGCCCAGGGTTAGCTGAGATAGATCTATCCCAAGGGGGGCTTGTGTGGTACATGTAGCTGAAACTCTAGTAATTCCTATCTACTTCTCTTAAGAAAGAGCAAGACTCATTTTAGAAACATACATCCCCTCATGTTAATGAATACAGTAAAAGAAACAAAGACCACTGCTCTTCCTTGTAACTTCAAAGGGCTCAGATCAAGCATCCAGTGAAACTGTGGAAAAAATACTGAAAAACATTTGGGGAAAAAAATGATTGAAATTCAAATTTGAGACCACTTGGAAGCAATTTTCAGTACTCCTCCTCTTAAATTTTACCATTTTGGTTGAGCTATATCAAAGCCCTTTAGGCATCTCTAAAATAGTCTATATCTTGCCTGTCTACATTGCATTAAAATGAAGAGCACAGTATGAAACTACCAGTGCTGCACGCATTTGCTGCAGCCTTTTTTAAGCAAAACATTTGTGCTTCATGAAAGTATTGAACCTTTTGACTTTGCCTTCCTTGGTATAGAAATGTTAGGAAAGCCAGTACTTTAATCCTGTATATTGTCATCAGATTAAAAAAAAAGAAAAATGAATTACTGTGCTGAAAAAAATATTTTTTTTCCAAAGAGATAACATCCCACAGTGCTGACAGGCTTTTTTTTTCTCTCATGATATATGAATTGGAGCTAACAGGGCGAGACAATAACTGCAGGCTCTTTGATTAATCTATTTTCTTTGGTCCTCTCTTTAAAATGATATATTGGTCCAGGAGGACAGTTTGCCATAGATATTTGCAACAGAAGTGCGAGCTCCAAACAAAATAAAGAACCAAGGGGTGCTTAATATGTTGTAGTCATCTGGTCCAATTTCTCTAGGAGATTAGCGCGGAGTTACCATCTGATTACTGTTGTATGCGAAAGGCTTAAAAACAGCCCAGGTGTATCTGATGGCACAGGGGTGAAGAAGAAAAAAAATTCTGCATCATAACTTAGAAGAATAATATATCAATCTAACTGTAGTGATCCAAAGAAAATCAAATGCATAGAAGAAAATCAGGAAAGGAATAAAGTATCCCCTTCAAGTAATAACATGCTCCTGATAAGTCTTTCATAACATCTCAGTTGCACTGCTTTGTTTAGAGTAAAGCCTCACTTTGTAAAGCCTCTTTGTGTGTGTGTGATAAAGTTAAAACTCTGTACTTACATCAAAATATAATAATTTCCACATCTAATTCAAATCTGTCCAATGACACTCTGCAAAAAGTTGCAGTTCATAAAGTCTCTTTGCAAAACAACTTTGTTTTAAAACTACAAATTGCAGAATGAACCTATCAGCCATGCTGATACCAGTGGCTGTAGTTCACTAGGATGGGCTTGTCCAAAACATGTATTTTTAGGCAGATATAATGCTTGTTTATAAAAGACATCCAGCACCAGTAACAGTTCCATTGTGACATTTATTCTGGTAGGCAAATACATATTTACACTAAATCTTTACATTGAGAAGTCCCCTTTATGGCTCACTTTGGGCCAGGAAACATACAGGCTAGTAAAAGAAAATCTTTTTTACTGCTTTGGAGATCAAGACCTGAGTAACTAGAAAGGGATTTGACCACAGAAAAAAAACTTTCTAAAAGTTTAACTTTCTAAAAACACCCCTGAAGCCCAGGAGTGGTCTACAATAGAGCAGGCTGTCCCTCTGCAGCCCACAGACACTACACAAAGCAGATCTCCACATACTGCCATGGAGAAGCAGTGAATGAGACCTGAAGGAGCCACAGACCTCGCAGGAGCAGGCAAGGCTGGAGCTGCAGCCCATGAGGAGGATCCCCTGCTGGGGCAGGAGGGCTGGGGAGCTGCCACCCATGGGGAGCAGTGCTGGAGCAGTGCCTGAATGATTGGCCTTGTGTTATGGAGCTGTGCTTGTAGAGCTGCAGCCCATGGGAAGCACACATGGGAACATTTTGGGAAGGATGGGAGGGACCCATGGAGCAGGGGTAGAGAGTGACCTCACCACCAGTCCTTTTTGTCACCAAACATGGGGCTCAAAGATTTAGAGCCCATCCAGGCTTGCTCTACAGCCTAGACTCACTCCAGGGAGTTATTCAGACATTTTCAAGAGGAAATTCATCTCAACTGTCTCAGGCACCTCTTCTGAGAATTTTACCAAATAAGCTCCCTAGAGAGGAAGCAAAACAGAGAATGAGTATCTTGCTCTTACTTTTTGAATGGAATCTGTCTTCACGTAACTGAGATAGAAAATAAAAAAACACCACAAGTTTTTAGAAGCAATGGAAGAAAGAAAAGAGGTGGAAGCAGTATAATTCTGCCTGAAGGTAAGATATGTCTTGTAATATGCATTGAATTTTTCATTGAATTAATTTGCATGAATATTGCATGGGGAAATGAGTATGTGCCGTGTCCTTAAATGTAGATGCTTCCGAGAGTATTATTTGCATATTCACAAATTATGTATTCTTATTATACTATGAATTGAAAAACAAAAATAAATGTAGTAGCTACCATAGTGGAAGATCTTTTTAATTTTTAATTAGAATTAAGTAGAACTGTTCTTTGATGGTGTCAATCTCTACTTACTTTCATTATGGAATAGATCAAACCCTAATCCAGTAGCTATGGCAGACTAGGATCTACTGACTAATTAAATAAAAATGGTCAGTATTAATATATGAGAATAGATGTGTAACTCTAATTAAAGTTGTAACAAATTGTTTTTCAGTCATTTCACACATTCAACACCAACCTAGATTGTACTTATTTTACAAGAACCCGATTTTAGTCTGCCTTATTGAAAGAAGCCAAGAAATGGACTCTTTTACACCCACAAACACATTCTATGAAATCTGTTTTGACAGCTTCCTATAATATTAAACCAGTGACAACAGGCAAGCTAAAGAATCAATAACTAAACCTTTGGTGCATGTTGCGATCACAACCAATTATTTACATGTCATGTTGAGTCATTTGGGTAGTGAAGTATTGTTCAGATCCATCATTTAAACAGACAACTGCGTATATGTGCTTTCAATTGTCTCCTTAGTCTCTTGGGGCTGTAGTTCAATTATTCTGATGTGAATATTCATGAGGTTTGACGATAGTGTTTACCACTTCATTATGGCAAAGATTTAAGAGCTATGCTACAGTTCTTGGAAGGGAGTAGCCATGGCATTTTGGAAAACAAATAGCGATGGCTGCACCACCTGCATAGCTCCTATGTAGAGATGCTGCAGCTGCACTGATGTCTCTCTGCGTCTGTGCACATGGGGGAGATTGGACATAAATGGAAAAAAACAATGCTTTCTATTGATATGCAAAAGCCAATGATTGTTGGAAATCTCAGAAACTACCAGGTCTGCCTGTTGAGCAGCCACCTATACTTGTTGTTGAGCAGTCACATAATGCACCATTTTAAAACTTACTTGTCTGTGCTGGACTCATACGTCATCAGTCCCTGAGGTTGACTCTGACTGTCCTAGCTGATTAGTACTGTCAGCTCTTACTCTGATGCACTTCTCACTTCTTCGCACTTTTCAACCTAAAGTACCTCAAACTGATCAATTAAATGCTGAGGCATGGAAAATCTCTGGGTACCTTTGAAACAGTTAGATGCCTAGTTCTACTGATTACAACATGGTCAAAATTATTTATGTCTCATTTATCTAACCCACAGTTACAGTCTTATTATTGTTAAAATAAAGCGTGAATAACTTGGATCCTGGAGTTCAACGAGCCATAGTAATATTTTCTTTTATCTATGCAGGTTCAAGTATTTTACAGGTGTCCCATGAGACGCAGAGACAGTAAATTGCTAGAATGGAATAAGCAAGTTCTCAGCACCTCTGCTGTAATTAAGGTCTGGACTCCTGAGCTGTTGAATATTGTCATTATTATGTTGTGATTATTTCCTGGGGAGGCTGCATGGCAGTGCTTTGCAACTGTTATAAGTTTGTTTTTTTGCATTGGTCACATCAAGAGATTCAGGAGCAGTTTAGAAACTCAAATCTCATAAGGGGTTTTGGCTTTACCAGTTTACTGACTGGCCACAAGCTCCTAAAACATTTAGCTACATCTGGAAAATTGGCTTTGAATAAGATGCTGAAAGGATTGAGGAATACAGTAGGAAAAGCTTTTATAGCAATAGTGACTCCAGATGCCATATGCACTGTGCTGGTGTGCAGGGGTAGGTACTTGTGAGGGCTTAAAACTTTGACCCGTTTCAAGCTAAGTTTATGAGATGCAAAGTTTTCAGGCTCATCAACCTTTTGGAAAATCGTGGTTACTTAATGTTTTCTAATTCTGTTACCAGTATCTCAGTACTGTGTGAGATTCTTCAGTGCAGAAAGAGATTTTTTCCAAGAAGCTGACCACACCATTCAATGGGTGCACAAGGTATGGAGGCAGGAGTTTGATACTGCAGCTACCTCTGGTGACACACAACCAAAGACCTCTTGGTATAACCTTCTTAGTATTTTTCCCTTACTTTTCTAAATAGGATCTTCTGAACATTGTTTATTATTATTTTTAACAAGAATAATTAAATAGCATGTTCCTGGACTTACAAAGTCAGAGAAAGGCATTTCCAAACAGCGTAATATTTCACAGAGTGAAGGCTCATGATGGTTAAATCAGAAAAAGGACACACAAAACCTCTCCTAAAGTCAACATAGTACAGGTTTCATTTGTCTGCAGACTTGAAGGTGAAGAATCTCAAGTGAAGAACCTGTGGCACCTCACCCATCAAAAGCCTATTAATAATAGAAGAGATTATTCACTATTATCAAATATAATTACAGGCATCAAACAACCTGGAGCTAAGACACCATTTATTTAATATTCAGAATAAGCAGATGTAGCTGTGTGATGTGCTGCTTTGCAGCATTTTAACATGTGGTTTCAGGTAGAAAAAGAAACCCCATTATTAGTGCTGTAATAGCAGTCACGTGCATGGTTTTTATGTGGCACAAAATACTCAAGAAATAAAAAGGATCACTTTACTCTTTGTATAATTTTAATGAATTCCAGTAAGTATCCTGTCTGTCCACCCATCCATGTCATGTCTGTAACTGGGACTGAAACATTCAGCAATCCATTTTTAAGGTTTTCTTGTGAGTCCAGTGAGTGAACTACTCAAGCACCTGGACTAAGATCTGTGTTTCTTAACCTGTAATTAAAGCTACAGCCCAGTGCCAAGGTCCAAACACAGTGTATGCTGGTTTTAACTGGGTGATTACTTCTGAAATATTTGAGGCATATCTTCTGTACTGGACCAAAATAGATGGAAAACACATGGTTGCTGGGGCATGTCTCTATCCAGTATTTCATCTGATTAGTTCAGTCTTAGGTCTTGGCATCCTCTCCAATTACCCTAAACACATACTAGTTCATTCTTGAGTAAAGTAGCTTGTTACGTCCAATATATAGCTCTGGTGGGCAGAGGGTAGTTCCATCCCAGAAGTTCTCCTCAGAAGTGGGGTGAATGAGGATCAGCAATGTTCAGCCTCTTTCAACATATGAAGGTTGCCAATGCTCCCTTATACCTTCAGACCATGTTTTGGAGAAAGCACAGCTCATGCTGTAGCCACCACAGAAGAAAACACAGCTCTTCAGACTATGACAAACTGAAGAAAAAAAAAACTACCAAAAATATAATTATGCAAAAGGGGTTCTGTATTTGACCTCAGATCTCAGAGCAAATGGTCAGTGAAGAGGAAACAGCCAGCACACTGCAAGGGGAGGGGTCAGGGCTGGGGGCATGGGCAGGAATCTTGCTGTGTCCTTTGGTTGAGGACTAGCAGCCACCCTACTGTAGAATTATATTTAGTCATGTTGGTGAATACATTCCTTGTCCCATGCATGTCATCTTTCGGTCCCATTCTTCTCTTGACAATGTATTCATGAAGTGAGCTCAGATTGCCCCCTGACCTGGGGGGCAAGCAGGGAGGGACTGCCTTGGAAAAAATGCATGAGATCCCCTTGGCGAGGCATATGTTATCTAAGCCTCATAAAACTGCCAGTTTTTTTCCTGTGTTTCCGTTCTCATTGTTGCTGGTCCTCAAGATATATACACACAGAAAGCTTGTCAAGCACACAGAAAGGCAGAAAACATGTATGGCAGCTTAATGGGTTGAGAGAAAAAAAAAAAAAGAAAAAAAAAACCAACAAACTAAACAAAACATGACAGTTTTATATTTGCAGAAGGAAGGCAGCATGTCTTTAAATGACATAATGGGATTCATTTGTTAGAGCCTATGATTTAAGCTGTCCTATGACTTATAAACTAACAAAAGTCTCATCGGGCACTAAATAAAATTATTATTATTATTATTATTATTACATGTATTTCTACTGCATTTACGCCTAAGGGCCCCAGACAAGGAGAAACAGCTATACAAAGAACTAAATGAAAAAAATAAAAGAATTTTAATAGTAAAAGTCTGAGATGCTTAGAAATGAGGTAATACACAGCACTTCTTCCAGACACCAACCTTATACATACACTTATGTAAAAATACATATGGAAGTTCCTCCATGAGAGACAGAACAGGATAAAATATATGTCACAATTATTTTCCTTTCCTGAAATACATGTGGATTTCCTTATACACATGTGTATTATCATTTACTGTTACAAAACTAGAACTGTCAGCTAAACTACAGGTTCAAGTGGGTCATAGAGCATTATACAGTATCTAGATATTTCTGACAGATGAATTTTATGAAGTGTTACAGCCAACAATTATTAGTTCCTTTAGAGGTTTTTGGTATTAATAAACACTGAAGTTAAAATAAAATCTGACCTTTTTTTTGGAACTTCATAAAACAATATTAACATCCAGTCATCCAGAGGGACCTGGTCAGGCTGGAGAAATGGGCCCATGAAAACCTAAGGAGGTTCAATATGGCCAAATGCACCATGCTGCACTTGGGTTTGGGCAATCCCGTATGACTGGGAGAAGATCTGCTTGAGAGCAGCCCTGTGGAGAAGGACTTGGGGGTCCTGGTGGACACAAAGCTGGACATGAGCCAGCAATGTGCACTTGTAGCCCAGAAGGCCAACTGTGCTCTGGGCTGCATTTAAAAAGGGGTGGCCAGAAGGGAGAGGGAGGTGACCATCCTCCTCTACTCAGCTCTTGTGGGGCCCCATCTGCAGTACTGCGTCCAGGCCTGGGGCCCCAGTGCAGGAAGTACATGGAGCTCTTGGAGTGGGTCCAGAGGAGGGCCACTAAGATGATCAGAGGGCTGGACCATCTCTCCTATGAGGAAAGGTTGAGGGAACTGGACTTTCTTAGCATAGAGAAGAGAAGGCTTTGGGGACACCTCATTGTGGCCTTCCAGTACTTGAAGGGAGCATATAAATAAGAGGGGGAACAGCTGTTTAAGAGGGTGGATAGTGATAGGACAAGGGGGAATGTTCTTAAACTGAGACAGGGAGAGTTTAGGTTAGATATTAAGAGGAAGTTTGATTGATGATTCTTTTTTATTATTATTTTGACTTACATTCAACCTTTTTTCCATTTCTCTTTGTTGTACCTTGCATGCATCACTGTTCGGTATTTTTATTCCACCAGTTGTATATATTCTGCTTACTCTATTTTTTTTGGAACTGTACTGTGGAGGGATGATGGAATAACTATGACAAGTACTCAATTATAGGCAAAGAGTTATCAGGTGTCAAAAAAGAAAGGATATTTCTAGGGTATCTGAAAACGCTGAAATGACAGCTAAACATTCAAGCTAAAAGAATTCAATAAATATAACTGAATAGATAAAAGCTGTGCCCTCACCAGTGAAGTTGATACTAGCCCAAAGCTAGATTAATGAAATAGCTAATAAATAAGGAAAATAGATATTTTTAGGCTGTGATATTCTCCAAGCATTTTATAACCAGTGAACAGATTAAGATTTTCTATTTCCTCAGGATGCTAGACACATTTGTCCTGAATTAAAAGTTAGTAATGGTGTGAGTAGGCTGAGATACACATATATTCTTCAAGGGGAAAAGAATAAAAAAGGCCTGGTCTTTTGCTGAGAACAGCAACTATCACCCTGCCAAGGCCAGCAGTCACTCTGAATTACACAGACAGAGAATTTAGCCAAAACTTAGAGTGGCTTCACAGTTAAGAGATGCAAAGCCAATAATCAAAAGGTCCACATAGGAAAGCAAATAGAAAAGATGACTAAGATGAGAAAGGTGGAAAGAAGTGGATGTGAAGAATTCCAGCAGAAGACAAAAAGAGGAGAATACAGCACCAGAAATAGATGGTTAAGTGACATGATTAAATAATTATTAGAGCTAGGAACGGGACAAGAATTTGTAGCCTTATCTGCTTTAGTGGGCTACATCTCTGGACATACCTTCCTTCTTTATCTCTACTTTTAATCACTTTATATCCTTGTGAAGACAGTAAAAGTCTTAAGGTCACAGATACATTAGCATCATACAGAATTTTGCAAAATAGAATGTCTTTCTTGCCCCGAAATTGCAAAATACATCAATGCATGAAAAGACCTGGATGAACATATCCAAAATGCATTCATTTATCTAAGTATTTGAGGCAGAAGAAACAGAAAAGCAAACAAAGGATGATACATGTCTAAATAAGCAAATAGGAAGAAAACTAACTTCGTAAAATTCTGGAGATTAAATCTTGCCAGTAACATAGACAACTATGAAAACCTCTGAAAGAGAAATGAAAACAGTGAAGGAATATTTGAGGTAAACCAGAGCTGGGACAGAGCAGGAAGAATGGGAAGAACTGCTATAGGAAGTCACCATCCAGAGGGTACAGTGTGTGTAGCAGGAGTCTGTGGGAGTTGATGGATTGTCATTTCACAGTTGCAGAGAAAGAGGAAATGTGGAGTCTTGCATCAGAAAAGATACTGACCCAAATCTCAATGCCTGTAACAATTTTTTATTTGAAAGAATGACACAAAGACTGAAGATTTATCCGCCAATATTTTCATTGGGTTGCACATAAAAAAATAGGTTGTGGCTGTGTTTGTTTTCTAAAGAATTTCTAAAGAATTATTTAGAGAGATTTGCTTCATTACAAATAATTATTCAAGGAGAAAAAAAAAATACTGTTAGTGAATTAGTCTGATTAATTTAATTACATTTATAATCTGTTTCTTTTAGTTATTTTTTCAAAAATTGTGTATTTAATGAAGAAGTATTATCTGCTATTAAATGTATTAAATGTAGGTAGGATCATCTAGAAAAAAAAAAAACAAAACACAACAAAACAAAAACAAAACTATAAGCAATGTGTTTGTGCAAAAATTGATTTTATATACATGTATGTATTGTTCATTGTCAATTAATAGCAGTTGTTGTCTTTACTATACAAATTACAGTTCCTGCAACTGCTTTAATCTGTTGAGATACATTTTAAGACGGCTGTTTTCACTTGAGTTAGGTAAAGTTTTTGGAAACGTAGCAATTAAATATTTAACAAATAATGCTACAGGACTTCTTTGGGCTGTGTGTAGTAACATTGAAATTATAAATGTGGAACAAGATTATTTCTTTCAGGTGATTTTTGTAAGCATCATTGGATGTTTCCCTGAAGACATTCAAGGTCAGGCTGGATGGGGCTCTGAGCAACCTAGCTGTAGGTGTCCCTGTTCATTGCAGGGGAGTTGCACTAGGTGACCTTTAAGGGTCCCTTCTAACTCAAATAGTTCTATGATTCTGTACTGAAACTACTGGGAGAACAATGTTTTTTTTAGGTGACAACTGCTTTCATATAATCATAGAATCACAAGGTTGGAAATGATCTGCAAGATCATCTAGTCCAACCATCCTCCCATTACCACTGCTACCACAAGCACTAAACCAGATCTTGCAGCTCCTCATCCAGACGCCTCTTGAACACTGCCAGGGACGGCGACTCCACCACCTCCCTTGGCAGACCATTCCAGTGCCTGACCACTCTCTGAGAGAAAAACATCTTCCTTAAGTCTAACCTAAACCTCTTCTGGTACAACTTGCGGCTTTATGCATGCCCCCATGCTCTCCTGGACACAGGGATCATCTCCCTTCCAGCAGTGCTGCTGACAAGCACCAGAGCACCAGAGCACAGACATGGAGCACCAGACTCATGGGCTCAGAACACAGGTAAGAGCGCAGCTGCTCTGCATGGGATTTACTCCTGACAATTTGTGGGAAATCTTCCAGGTTTATGCTTAGTCATTACATTTCCATAGAGGAATATGGGGATTAAACACTTGTCTGTGGCTGAAATAAAAGCAAATCCACTAGGGAATCCTGAGAGAGAAATCTTGGAGAGTTAGCATCCATCTTCCTAATTGCAGAGGTCGTTCAAGGCTCATTAGTTGGAAAAACAATGATTTTTATTTTTATTTTTTAAGCACTGAGTACTTTTTGACAATGATCCTTCTAATTGTTATGGATATGTGCTTCAAAGGAAAAGTTTTCAGTAACGTTTCACTCTAGAGATTCTGTAGAAGTTGTTCTGTTTTACTGCTGCTAGAAACATTTACTTGAGGAAGACAGAGAGTGGATTAGCTGAAGGCATATGATGTGTAGTAACAGGAACTAATGATGTGCTCTGTTTCCCAGGTTGGGAACTTGCAGATGTGCTGTGTGTCTCCTTTCCAGTTTGCTTGCTTCCCTTCCCATGGGAACCAACCTTTGGAAGAGGAATGGAAGACTGGAAGTACCTATGTCTCTTTGCAACAGAGAGTTATGAATCTGGAAAGTTTTCCCAGCTTCCACTCCTCACCTCCAGCAGTTACTGTCTGATACATGTAAGCCCATGTCATTGCCTGCATTCCTCAGGTTTTTGTCTCGTCTACTGTACACCAACAAGGTACCCATGTGAAGACTTCTAGTGCAAATAGTCTAGGTACACACATGCAGATTTACAAATATCCCACATACTTTCTCTTTCCATGAACGTTTCTCTGAATGAAACTTCACTTAAGAAAATATTTACCAAAAAGGTAAATAAAAATAGCCATAGTCACTGAGCGAACTCACTTTGATGGTAAAACAAACACTAACTAGCACTGTTTTGTTTTTTACCCCAAGGACTTCTGGATCTATGGGAATTTTGTCCATATGTGGTCTCTCTCTATATGTATATGTCCATATATACTACAGAATTTGGTCCATAACTCTCACTCTAGGAACCACAGATTAAGAGAAAACTCTAAAAAAAACTATTTTATCTGTGACATATGCTTATTTCATTAAAATTTTCAAAGAGGTCACTTTGTAGAAGAAGAAAAAAGGTTTGAAAAGGTGCTGACTGAAAGGTTAAAATTTACATAAGTCCAGCATTATTATCATTATTAATAACTTCACATACCTCTCACATGCCTCAAAGTGCTTTACAGAATTAAATTCTACCCATTTTGAAGGAAGTGGGAAAAGTCCTGTCCCCTGCATAATCTGAAATGTTATTTTTCAAATCTCTCAGAACCATCTAGATAGAAATGTTTTCATTTCATTGCAGGGATGAAGATGTGCTCGTCATTTTTGTTCACCTTCATCTTCCCTGCCTGAGAGCTGGATAGAATGGAGCCAGTTCTGTTCATCGCCATTCCCGTTTTCTTGTGCTCTCCTCAGAGATGATATTCTCCTAAAGCTGATTCAAATCAGGACAATATTACTGCAAGGTCTGGTGTCTCTTTTTTTACTTTTTTTTCTGTGAGTAAGAGAAGCATAAATGGACTTTTTGAAGGTAGTCTGCAGCAGTTAGTATCTTTTGGTATCTGTCGTCTCAGTTTTTCCCATCTTCTCATTTTTGGAAGCATATATCGGGATAGGTTTTATTTTTCTCTGTTTTCTCTGTTTTCATGGCTGGATATTTGCAAACATATGATCTCCAAATTCTGAACTTGGTTGGACTCTTAATCCAGTGTAATGCTGTTAAAAAAAAAAAAAAAAAAAAAAAAGGAGCTACAAGGGATCACCAAAAATAGCAGAATAAAAACTTGAGTGAAGACAGAAGGATCTCACTTCTGTGAATAAATACCTTAAAAGTGATACTGAAAGCCAGCCAGCCATAATATCAGAGCTATCAGTTAGTGGAGATCAGAAAATATGTTGAACTAAATAGTAGACAATGCAAATCATTTTACATAGCTTTGAACTTAATTTCCCTTACCCTCCCCTTACTCCTTCCTTTCCCTGGTTTACAAGAGATTTCCATTCTCTCCTTACTTATTTGCTTTTGTTTGGTTTTATTCTGTATCATGACATGATCTCTGCTACAGGGGGGGCAAGTTCCACAGCAGACAGCGGTTCCTAAGCACTACCCCCTTCCCTCCTTCCCCCCCCCCCCAAAAAAAAGGCACCAACCAAAACCACCCAGATAAACAAGCCTCTAATCTAGAGGCATATGAAAGTTCTCCAGACAAGGTCTGCTCCCTGCTCGGGGTTCATTTTTCTTTCTGGTTCTCATATAGAGAGGCCTGTTTGGGAAAATCAGACAGACTGTGTCTGCTTTAAATTTTTCAGGCAAACGAACACAGAAAACAGGAGTGTTTAGACTCCAGGCTGCTAGTGAATGCTCAGAATTCCCTGCTGTCCCCATGACTGTAGAGCTAGCTGGCACATCTTCAATAAAATAACTACAAAAGTGATGCTCTGGAAATTCAATCGAGTCACAGAAATGACAAGAAAATAACAAATCCTCAGTGAAAGCTTTGGCAAAAATTCTCTATTTTGTTTCAAATGTAATAGCAATTCTGGTCTCTAATTTCTATTTTATTTTTAGTGACAAATGAATTACCAGCACAGCTCCTCATAATCTATTTCTTTCCATTTCTCAGACTCTTCTGGGGAGTGGTATAATTTTAGACTATAAAAATATGAGCCATCTGGTTTATATATAATTGAGCCACTTGTACACACATTTTTTTAGATGAAAAGCCATGTCTTACAGCTTGAGAAAGACTGTGAAAAGTTATGTGTGGTGGAGAGACAATCTAACTATTTCACTGCCTCTCTAGGCAAGTCTCCCAGCTGACCATGGTATAGACTCGCTGGATACTATCATCTTGGGTGAGATGTGGCACAGAAGTAGAGGCATCTTTCATGCTATGCATGGAAATTACTGTGTTGTCACCACAGGTACTCAAAGAGGGCCTTTTGGGGTTCCAAGGCTATGTCTCAGCTGAAGTATTTGAGCAGAAATACTGACCCTACCATGCCTAAAGTAGAAGTGAAGATAGTACTGCCTTGGTTCTTTTCTGCCCCATTAATTCATGCTCAGAAATTGGGTCAGTATATGGAACTAACAAGAATCCCGATACATCAAATGGGGCACCTGAAAGAGGCAATTGCCTATTTTTTTTCTCTCCTGCTTTTTGTCATCCTCAGAACCTGCTGCAAAGACCCTTTCTGTTTGTGGTTGACAGTGTATCTTTATCATTCAATTTGCATTTATGTGTCTGGTTCAGAAATGATGAAAAGAGTCGTGTGAACTATTCAGTGGGTGAGGCATCCCTTCACCACATTAATTTCCCTTCACACCTGGGAGTGATCCCAAAGGCATCAGGTTTTCCTAGTAGATACCCTAGCAATGTTATTTGCTGCACTACCTTCAGTAGCAAAGGACAAAGCTGTGAAGTTTGGATCTATTTTCCAATTTGATCCCACAATCACAGCAAGCATGCAGCCAAGACAAGAACAAACAGCACAGTCAAAACAGTGAGCAAATGTGCTGAGTGTTAGTAGTTAATGAAATACAGTTGGCTGCCACTGCCATTGGGCAAACACAGATTGGAGGCTTTCAGCACAGCAATACTATATCTGCTCTAAATGGCTTTACAGCAATAATTGAAACACAATATGCAATTAAAGCATATTTACTGCACCCGTCTACTTAAAACTTGCGAAAGCGATGAGGAATACATTTATTCAGTATACTTATCTCACTCTGTTTGCCCTGCTGGCTGGGCTAAAAAAAAAAAAAAAAAAGACAGGCAGAATGCTCAGAAGAAAACAGCTCTGCCACACAAAAATGCATATTTCAACATCCTAAAATGCTTACTAATGCAGTTAGCAGGACAGGATCCAATGAAACATCAAACCGATAGTGGCTTCACACAGGTTTATACGTCTGCTACCAATCTGTTGTCCATTTATGCTATGTTTATAGCCCAAGGGAACAATCTCTGTTGCTTTACTCACAGAACTAGAGTTTTGCAGAATGTTGCTCTAAGTATGTATGTTATTTAGCACAAGGATTTTATCTTACATGCTGCTCTGAAGCAATCTGATCTAAGTATCTGGATAGACAGCTATTGACATTAGTGTTCATCAGATCAAATCCCAGCCAACATACGTACTGCCTGAATGCCAGCAAGTAACTTGGAGGACTCCTGCAGCTGTTTTCAGAATTTGCAATCCCTTGATCTTGCATACTTTCCTGCTATTTTCTCTTGCAATTGGTATTCTTGCTGTTTATCTTAACAATCAGAATGTATACAGAATGATTTCTTGGAGCTTGAGTACTCAGACTTGCTGAGAACGTACACAATATGATATCTATGATCATGTGTGATAGATTTCCAATGACTACAGGCATGCATTCCTCAAGAAATCAAGAACAGGCACACTTGCCATTATCCCAAGTGACAACAGTCAATAAGAAAGATACAGAAAACTTAGAGGTGCTCATGATTATAAAGGTGTATGAAGCTTGAAACAGAGAAACTTCCCTGTTCTGTCTCCTTAAAGAGCTATTTATCAACTGCCTGGTGAGAGCTTTGTGGAATGACAGAGCCAGGGAACTTCTAACTAGACATCGTATCCTATAGTTCCCAATCTGCAGTCGCTATAAATGTTAGGAGCTGAAATGAGAAACCATCACAAAGCATTTAATGTGCAGCATCACCATGTGTTTGACAGAGATGTTTAAAACTCTTCCCTAGTGGAAGATTCCCAAATGTTAGATTCTTCGATGATAGATTCATCTACTTCACTTTTTCCCATCATTGTCCAAAGTCAATTGTACATTGATTAATAACAATCAACCACAGAATGAGTAAATATAGCAGGAACTCCTGTCTCTTATCAAGTTACATTCCAAAACTAAAGAGCAGGAAAAGGTCACCTACATGCTGCTGTCCAACCCAAAGGGATGCAAAGATGAATACATCAGCTCCACAGTCTCAGTGACAATTCAGATTATGTACCATCTTCATGAAGCACAGATTCATCAGTTGCTAAATAAAATTAACAACATATAAAACCTTTATATAAGCTTATTTATCCTTCAGTTCTGGCACTTTTTTTTTTTCCTTCTGTAGTAGCAGACTAAGCACTAATAATGAGCACCATTAATTAAATTGCCTATTAATGGCTCAGGAGGCAAAAGCTGTAAAGAAGAGGAAACGGACAGAAACTTGGATTTAGACACTAAGATGGGGATTGATTTTGCTTCATTTTGACTGTCTAAAAGAAAAGCATCTAGTCTAAGCTCATCATTTGTGTTTCTATCAGCTCTTTTCAAACAGAGAAGCAATTTCTTGCAGAAGATAAAATACAATTACCTAAAGTGAGAAGTGATTTTGAAAGACTTAGATTAAATACGATAAGAGCAGGTTATAAGGAGAACTATGTGGAGAGTAAGGAAAGGAAATTTTTCTCTTTACAGAAACTTAAATGATAACAGAAGAACTCCTGAAGATCATTCTCCAAGTGCTTCCTGCCTTCCTCAGGGTCTCCCTTGCCATCATTCAGAGATGACTCCAACAGCTGCAGATGTTACATGCAGTTCATATAAAATTGGAATTAACAAGATGCACTTCTTATTCTAATGTGAAGAAACATTTCCCTGGATTCCAGGAGCACACATAAGATGAGCTAAAATATGAGTATAACATAACAGAGCACAAGCCACAATGAAGTGCAATGGAAACTGAGAGATCCTTTGTTGTTTGGACTCACCAGGACTCATACAGCTGCCTCTGTCTCACCTTCCTGAACTTCACCTCTGTTCTCTTGAAAGATCACTTGTTCTGGCTCTACTGTCGAGTCTGTGTGATGTGATTTAAAATCTATAAATTTCTGCCAGTGCTTGACTCTAGTTTTTAAATCAGCTCTGAAAGTCTTTTGGATGTAAGAATTTCACTGACATCGTAACCTGTGGTTAATTTATTAAATGGCATGCTGAGAAATATTACAGAATGTGAAATGAACAATGTAGCTAACGAGAGTTTAGACTGTATCGTATTAATTAGCGGTTCATAAAAAATGCAAAGGTATACAATGATTTCAGGACTAATGTGATTTTTATTTGAAAACTGTGATTCTCTAGTTGTCTGGGGAAATAAAATATAAAAAGTCTTTTATGACTGGTGCATCTTTCTGTGCACTCACCAGCTGCTTCCATGACATCTGATACAAGGCGGAGGACCACAATCTTAACCCATCTTCCATTGGCACATCTCACTGTGTAATCGCTAATTCACAAATACAAACTGATGGGACCTGAGAATCCACCAAGAGGAAAGATGTCTGGAAATAATGATGACAGATTAAGAACGGTAGATAATCTAAAAAGTAGCTAAGAAACAGTTGGGGAATGAGCAGGAGTGTGTGTTCATACTGCTGTGAATCTAAAGTATGGTGATTTCAGGGCATGTAGGAAGTATGCAGCTTTTTATTTGTATCCCTTATGCCTTTACATAAGATCTTTTGAAGAAGAAAATATAAAGCATTCCTTCTTACATCAAGAGGTCTGCTAGCTGGGAGGCAGAAACAAAGTCAAAGCCTTTCATGTGGTCAAGGCAGTAGAAGTGGTAACACAACTCCATCGTTGGTTAACTTTAGTGTTAAAAAAAATCTCTTAGACTTTTTTTTTATCTTCTCACCCTTTGTGTTTGAATGTGGAATGAGACCTCTGTAAGGATAATGCAAAATAGTGCAAGAGAAATGATGCATGAAATAGAAGAATCCCAAGCAATAGGTATTCCTTCAGAGTGCCCTTAAATAGGAAGCCTGGGTTGAAAGCCCAGCTGCAAATTTAGATTTGATTAATTAACAGGGATAGATGTCTCTCTCTTCATCTAACCCCTACTTGAAACTTCACAATGAACCTCAAAACTCTTCTCAATGACATTTATGCCAAGTATTTTTTCCCCTGTAAATCATTACACCACTTACAAATCAATGATTTTCAATTAAAAATGTTAGTTTAGGGAAACAAATGAGGAGGTGAGGGCTGTCTAGCATTCTTTGCTAAGGCCTTTGCAGAATTCTTCCAGGTGAATTGGATGTCTCCTCTGATCTCGTAAAATATGTGGTGAAAACAAAATCCTGCTCAAGTTACTCAACTGAATTGGGAATGTCTGGAGGTATAAACTGTGAGTTAAGCCCTATACTTCCACCTTGGGAATAAATTCTGACTGGCAATTCCACAGCTGGAATCACCTTTCCAACTTTCCCACCTTTCATGCATGCTGTGAGACTCCATTCAATAGCATTTGCCATGCAGTCTCTTTTGCACTACAGAGAATCAAAGTGTTAGATATTGTGACTGTTTTTCAGTAAAAATAGTTTGGCAGACATCTCCTCAAGGACAGCAACGATGTCTGTATTAAGTTATCATTCTTTATCTTTAACATGTCCTGTCAGATTTCTGGTAGAGCACAGTAAATCTAACACATTTGGAGTTACACAAAGTGTTTTCCAGACTGTCCTGTCTCAGTTCAGGGCTGGAGCGCCATAAGTAAACAGATGTGATTTGGAACTGGAGTCATGCTGTCAGATCAACAACCTGAGCTTTCACATTCTGAAATGTTATAATCACTTGTTTACTGATTTCATCCTTAAGCTGTGTAAGAGCCAAAACAGCTTACAGGTCTGTGAAGATACTGCTCAAGGGAACTTCATTTACAACATCTGATAAATGTGCCTCATTATTACTTTTCTATTCAAACAAACAGAAGTTTAATCAGACATCCTACAAGTGTCCTTCTGAAGACGGACAAGAATACTGTGAACAGAACAAAAATATGAAGCAATAAGAAATGATAACTCACCCTACCTTTGGAAGAAAATTACAAAGTTGATTTTTCATTCATAAAGTGATACAAATAGGATTTCTGTACCTATGGAGAACCTGTGCATTTTAGCTGTAAGCACTGAGTAGATCAGTTATTACAGTTGTTGTCTTTGACTGAGCATTAGGTTATCAGGTAGTAGTAACTAATTGCGTAACTAAACTAAACTAAAGTAACTAAAACTAGTGAATACAGAATGACAAGTGAAGACTGGTAATTTATTTATTTTTTTATTTAATACTAACTATCCTCCCATTTGTAGCTTGGATTTTTTAAAAGGAAAAAAAAAAAAAAAAACCACAAATTTATTTTTCTAAAGACAAAACTTCTGTTAAAAATATCACTTTGGAGAGATTGAAATGTTCTGCTAAACTCCTGGAAAGTTTTTTAAAAAAATTAGTTCAGCTTAAAAAAAACCAACACAGTCCACACATCCAGAGAGATGGGGCACTACGTAATTTCTGGTGGTTTATGGTTTGTCTGGATATGTGTGCATCTGAGTGACCCACACTCAGAATTAACTAAATTCAGTGGGAAATAATCAGTGAAGCAAAGGTATCAAATAATCATGTTGGTTGGACTCAAGTCCCTGCCTTCCACCACTCCATCTGTGTCCATTCCTGGGCATTCTTCTGGTATCATGCAGTTTATGTCCAAACTGTTCAATTACCTTCTTATAGTGGCTACATACAAACAATCTGTTATGACTGACACCCTTGGGTCTGATTTTAAGGGCAGGGTGTAACACAGGCCTGTGTTAACATCCAAGTTTTAGGTAGGACCTATTGGGAGCTGGCAGGTTTGGGTCGAATCATGCCAGGAGCCATTCTAACAATTTAACAGTAACAACAATAAAGTTTCTAGAGCCAGAAAACACCCTTGGGTTCTGAATTTAAGGGTAGGGTTATGCACCATGAAAAGAAAATTATTCTGTGTTTTTTCAAAGCCATAAATCTACAATGAAGTCCTCACCCTTCCAAACCCGTGATTTCTGTGGGAGATTTTTCTGCACCCAGTCACCTTTGAAAGCTGCTCTGAGTGTGAACTGGTCAGTAGCTGCAAAAGATAAGAAACAAAAACACTTGAAAGAAAATAGAAGAGAGGGCATGGTGCCAGTAAGTAAAGCACACCAAGAATTATGGTGTGGCCTTTTTTTCATTAGGGCTTCAGTATTTGTTCCACAAGTCACAAGCAGTGAACAGTTAGTGACTTACCCTTATGAAGAGTCTGAGGAATAGGATCCTCAAACTAGTGCAGAATCAGCCTTGCTGTCTGACATAATTTTGTATGTTGCAAGTGGCTATGAGCCAGAATGCTGTACTTGAATGCAATCTAATGCTACCACTCCGGTCCACATCCACTGCAATCTACAGTAAGAACCCACAGTATACACCAGACTTCATAGCAGAGGTATCCATCAAAATGACAAAGCACACCGAAGGCAACAAAATATTTTCTATGTCTTCCTACCATGATTCAAAATCGGTTGGAGCACTTTATGCATTTAAATAAAGCTATGGATGTCTTGCTCAATGTCCTTTATGTTTTAGTAACCTTATTTTTTTTTTTTTCCTTGGCTAAAGGAGTACATTTATGTTTTTGCAAGCTCAGTGCTGCCTTAGGAAAGAGGTTTCACATACTTAGTAACTTAGTAATGAGATTTCTGTAAAAGCCTGAAGCTTTCTCCTTACAATAAGTAAATAAATAAATAAACACATACATAAATACATACTTGTAACTTGTGGAGACAGAAAATGGAATATAGAAATCTACTCACTCCAGGAACGACAATTCTAGGATAAGTTATTTTCTTCACATCTTGAAGAAAAGGTAAAAATACAAATACATTTCTAAAAACCTGTAGCTGTTACACACTGGCACAACTCCACTGATGTTGGCAGAGCTATACCAGAGTTGCCAAAAGCTGACCCATAATACCAATTTCAACTGATGAGATGGGTTATTTCTTAATAAAACCTGAAAATATAAACAATTGTAATGCAGGACATGAACTTACTAGAGTGAGTCCAGAGGAAAGCCAAGATGATGATCAGAAGGCTGGAGCGCCTCTTTTTTTATGAAAAGAAGCTGGGAGAGATTATGTGATTCATCTTGGAGAAAGCTCTGGGAAACTTTATAGTGGCCTTAAAGTATTTAAGGGGAGCCTAACAAGAAAGATGAGTTGAGACTCTTTATCAGACAATGAAGTGATAGGACAGTGGTAATGATTTTAAACTAAAAGAGGGACATTTTGATATTAGGAATTTATATATTGGAAATAAAATTTTATTCAGAGAGTGGTGGGGACTGGAACAATTGCCCACAGAAGCTGTGGATGCCCCAGCTCTGGAACTGTTTCAAACCAGGCTGGTTGGAACTTTGAGCAGCTTGATCTAGTGGAATGTCTCCTTGCCCATGGCAGGAAGATCAGAACAAGACAGTCTTTAAGGTCTCTTCCAACCCAAACCATTCTATAATCCTATTATTTATGTTCATATATTAGGGTTTGCTCCTCTAGCTTTCTGAAATCATGCAAGAACTGTGTCCTTTTTTGCATATTGACACTTCTAATGTAGCTGAAATAGAAATCTCTACATGGGAATATGTATATTGTGCACATAATATGCAAAATTGTGGCTAAAGATAGAGATTTAACAACTTGATCCTCACCTGTATGATGAAGAAAGGTCTAGACTAGACCCTGAGGGACAACTGTGTAAATTTTGTGTTATTTATAACATTTAAAGTGCATTCTCCTGCAGGGCTTTCCTATTTGGAAATTTTCCTTCTCTGAAAATCCCTAACAGCAAAGGAACTAAAATAAACCAGTTTCTTCACCTTATTCTCTGCTGATGCTCTATGGAGGCATTTCAGCAGAGAGTTTACTGTGAGAGGGGGACAGCCATTGCAGAACCCATATTGGCCAGAAATGAGGATCAGTTGAAATTATGTCACATTTTCAGCAGGTTGGGATACTTGCTGGTTACTTTTCCTGGAAATGGTAGATCTGGAGAAATTTCCCATGTATGTGAGCTACAAGGCCTGACTGAAACAATGCAGTAGTGTGTTAGGCTGCGTGCCTGTGCGTCTTTCCATGTAAATGTATAAATATGCATATGTGTATTTAAATATAAATAAATCTTTAATGTACTGAATTGCTCTTCTGAATGATGCTATTTATACAGCAAATATTTACACTGAACTGCATGCATATTTTAGTAGGAAGGGACCTAGACAGATCACTTAGTCCCTCCCAAAACTTTGAATTGGGATCAAGTAGTGTTAGGGAAACGTTTTTTGTATATGATCTTAAATACCTCCAGTCTAAGAGATTCAGCATTCATTTTGACGATCAGATCCAGAGCCTTAGTCATAAAAATCTGAACATGTAAGACCTCAAAGCATACAGCTGAAAGTATTCCTTTTAGAGTATATTAACTTTGCATTTGCAAGAGCAGAAACCACTCAGCCAACATGATGACCATTCACTTTGTTTTGCTGCATCCCTACATAGCAGTTTGGTGTCAACAAGTAGCAAAACATACATAAATACTTGCATAATCTTCCAGATTTGCTACTTCACTGACTGCTACCAAGTTCTTCTAAGTTTTCAATGCACTTAACAAATACTGTGAGTGTAGTGTAGAGCTTTAGGCTACCTCATGCTTAACTTCATGCCATACTGGAAAAATGTTGTCTTTATTCAGTTTCCCACTTACTGACAGTTCCGAATTCATGAAAGTTCCAAATTCATCTCATGCATGACTCTCTTGATTCTTTATAATGTCTTCTGCAGAGATTCCTCTATGAGACCTTTAGAAAGTCTAATAAATTGTAGCTACTACTGTTCTTTTATCCATTCTTTAGCTGATACATTCAAGGGATGTACCTGTCATTTTTTCCTTTTGCAGAAAGCACTTGTGTTAATTTGGATCATATGAAGTTCATGTAGTTGTTTGAAATCCAGTTTTTCATTTTTATCGCAACCAGTTCTTTTTCCACTCATTTTTCATCAACTTTTAAAAATAGTGACCTTTAAAGGTGCAAAAATATTTTCCATTTGTATTCTGCTTCCTTACAAAAGTCTATATATGAAAATGAGTGAATATGTTCTTCTCTTAAAACATATCTGCTTTGTTTTATTTTACATATCTTGTCTGGCTAACAAAGATTATAAACTTGTCTACACAGCAGTTCATAAAAGATTCAGGAACAAAAGAACAAATAATAAAGACCTGTCCCAGGGTTTATTAATGCACATAAAAGGATATTTAATTCAGACATCTGACTAAGGACTGGGAAAAGAAAATTTGTGAAATAGTCAACTAAAAGCTCAGAATTACCCATCCATTGTAAAAATAAGGCCTCATACCATAGGTAAAGGAAACCAAATAAACACAACACAAGGCTTTTTACAATGAAAGAAATGGAATGAGGTGACTTTCAGATCTCCCTGTAATGAAGCGAAGCAGAGCAAACCATCTAGATTTGCCTCTTTCCAGATTACTTCATAATTCTTCTTGTGTGGGCAGGGTACAGATGTTTCACCCAGAGTTTGGAGCAGCAGTTCAGCAGTAACAGATATGCAAAACATCACAGGAGCTGCAGGCCTTTGTGAGTTCACAGAGCTGCTCACGTGGGAGAGCACCGGCTTCTGCATGTCAGAGGAACTGCCTGACAGCCGGCGTTTCTCCCCTCCAGGCTGCTGCCGGAATTCTTCTGCTTGCTTACAAGAACATATGCTTGGAAAAGAAAAAAAAAGTACCCTTCTCTGCTATTTGGCACCTAAAGCCTGATTTTAATTTCTGGGTGCAGCTTTTTCTCTGAACATATTGCTAAATACCAGCACATTGCCCATCTGTTCCAACTTGGTGTCTTCAGGGCTGAGTGCTGTAGAGGAAAGGTTATCATTAACTTGCCTTAAAAATTTGATTCGTTTACAAAAACAGTGACTGGGGAAACTCATTGTACTCTCCTCACACTGCAGGTTAATCCTCCTTGTTTTCACCGGAAGGATTCAGGAACAAAATCCTGCAGGCTGATGAGTTTGAGCAGTCTTTCCTTCCATTCTTTCCTTCCAAATCTTTCTTTCCATTTTGATTCTGGATTATCTTCAGTGTGGGCTCTGAGGGAATCCTATAAGCCACAGACAGACCTGGGTTTTCTAGAGTGACTGGAAGGACACAAGTTGACTGAGGAGTCTGACAGGCTTGTGGACATCAGTGAGCCCAAACAAGGAACTGTGCGTTTATAAAAATGTTAACTTTTATCAAATCAGTACAACATAGTGCTCTTGGAATATTCCTGATGCAATGTACAGAGAGAAAGGTCTTGTCACAGCAAATAGATAACAGACTTCCAAATGTTTTATATCACATATCTCATTGAAAGTTCTCATGGAAGTTAAATCTCTGCATTTTCTATAGGCATGGCATCCATATATGATCTTGGGTCTGCAAATCTTTACCTGTTAGTTTTACATCCCTGTATGAACTTGCACAGGCTAAATGAGGCATATAACATCTCCAGGACTCCTCCTGGCTGCTAAGTCTTGACAAGTAATTGAGATCCATTGGGATCTGTCACATAGATGGTCAGTCCAGAAGACTTCATGGCAATGGGCCTTCCAGCACCAAGCTGGACAAGAATACAGCATCTATCAACAGTCAAGAGACCAAGAATTTCAGTGTGTGTTCCAACAACATCTGCCATGATTCAAGAATTTGTTAAATAGAAATGTCCAACCAGTCCAAGGAAATAAACCTCATCTACTTTAAGAAGTGGACAGAACTTCCTGAAGTACTATCAATGTCGTTATGATGGCAAATTCTCCTCAAACATATATCTAGAGAGAGCTGTGGTAAGATTTTGTAAATTTTTGCAAGACTGAAGAAATGATATTTACATGCTTCAATTCTTTATTGCACATACGTATTTAAGTATGTGTATGTACAGGTATATATGCATGGTCATGTTCTATGTGTGCATATGGGTGTGTGTGTATGCTGGTAGGTAGATGCTTACGGGTGTGGGTGTGCATCTTTCTGTCAGTCAGTTCAATTCAACATTAAAAAAAAAATTAGGGTCATTTCAAAGACATTTTATTCCCACAACTGTTATGAAAATCAGTGACTGGGTGGAGCAAAAATAGGCTATGGCTACATCTGTAGTAGCGAGCTAAACATGCCTAGTATTGTTCTGTGCTCCTGAAGCCAACTGGCATCAAACAAAGTTTCCTACCCTTCCAAGAAGGGTGGCCATGTCCAAGTGCCTATTTTGATGGGCCGTGGCCTTTTCTAACTTCTAAGTAGTTCCTGGGAACTATTTAAGAAAGTGCTAGCTTTCTCTGGTCAGAACCATGCCAGCTAGTATTCTCACAGTTTAACTGAATAGTTGATCAAATTCCAGTGCTTGGAAACATTCCCTAGTATTGTTTAATTTAGTAGTGTAGATGCAGCTTACGTGTGCACCCAACTGAGAAGCAAGCTGTTCTGTTATTTCTTTATTAGACACCATATTATGCCCAGTGGAGCAGTGTTGTGAGTATCCCATCAGTGGAGAAAGATTTGGCTCCCCACTCACACTGTCAGATGCTAAAGGAGACTACTAGGTAGCATGAATCTGTTGGAAAACGTTCTGTATTGTTTCCACTGTTCATAGACCTGTTTGTTCCTTCATGTCACCATGCACTTCATCTGCTGTGGGGAAGACGCATTCAATGCTGAGGGAAATTGTAAGAAGGGTTCTGAGGGTCACTCACATTAAAATGGCTTGTAATTTCCTAGAGTAACCTAGTCCCCTGGTTTGGACTGAGGCTGCCTGGAAGTCAGCTGTCCTGGCTTTTTTCCAGTGATATATAGTGCACCTAAAAGTACCTATTCCTGCAGCACTATGCACAGAGTGGAAGCAAATAGACTTATAGATACAGAAATAGTTGAAAGAGGTTGGCAAACTGGCCTATGGGGCTAGATGATCTTTAAAGTCACTTTCAACCTCAACCTTTCTATGATTCTGTGATTCTACGGCTCGAGCTGAGATTTGGCAGCAATGTCAGGAGAGGGACAAAAACCTATGACTTCTCTGTGAACATGAACGTGTCCTTCCCTGTAGTTCTCTACTGCTTACTGCATGAGACAGGTACTGTTTAACACAACAGGAATACCTGAATCAGAAGCCTGTACACCACAAACACCAACACAGACTCTTCATCCTGATGTACTCAGTCCAAAAGTGAAAAGAAAAAGAGCTTAAATAATAAAAGAGCCTTTTAAATAATATCATGGTTTCTTAAAGTGGAAGAAGTCTAAAGGAAGTTGCTTTCAGGAGCAAAACAGTATAAAGAACTTGGTCAAAATACACATAACCATTTGTAGGACAGTAACAGTGAGAGACCAAAACAAGATGGAATTGACAATCCAGATCCAAGAACCTATCAGGCAGAAAAAGTAAGGCTTTCTGTTGAACAGCTTGGGTATAACTAAATAACTCTTGCAGTGGTTTGAAGGAAAATGTGTGATCTAGCCAAAATTATATGTCAAGTTAGTCACAAAAAAATTTTTTTTTCCTGACTGCCTGGCCTGTGACTAACCCAGTTGTTCATGATTCCTATTGTACGGACAGAGGTAGATAGAGAGGCAGAAAAGGATAGATATTAGTGTACATACAAAGGAGATACTGAGCTGAACACTGAGCTTACCACTATTGGGACTGATGAAAAGCTTTTCAAAACAACAGATTTTCATGGGAATAGTGATATGCGGGATCAGAAAGTTTTCAGAAAGTATCAACGTACTTCAAATTTGAGAGGAAATTGATACAAATAGTTTCAGACTTTCAATATCCTTTTCTGTCATAGGTTTTTGCATTTAAGATGTTAAGGATAAATCTAAGCAGGCAAAATATAGGAGTAAAAAAGTTTCTGAACACTTCACTTTGTGTGGAGTTCCTGAAACATTGCTTTTCCAGGATAATGATGAACTCAGGCTCTGGGGATGTACCGGGATTTTTTTCATCAGTCATCTCTAGTACAACAAGGGGAAATGTACAGCCAGGGTGTGCCAATATACCAACTGATCAAACGAGCTGCACAGGGATATGTGGCCTACCCTTTGCAAACAAGGCCATGCACGTACATGCCAACACAATTACTTTGCTTGGATGTGCCAGGAGAAAATGGAATGTAAAGTAGTCTGTAAATAGCTAATAAATCTTGCTCCCAGTGGTTTATGTGTTTCTACCTAAGTCAGGAAGGAACTTGATTTTTTTAAAAAAAGTTAATACAACTAGCTTAAATGTGGTGTTTAGTGGAAGAGAGAATGGAAAAGGTTTTGATTGTTCTGCTGTTCCCTAGAGGGGGTATTATTTCCAAATAAACATTTTTAAGAGCTTCAACCTTATTTCTAAAGGAAAACAAATCATCCACAAACTTAGGCAGACACTTTCCTGTTTAGCACAGCAATGCTCCCAAAAAATAATATCAACAGAAAAAAAGTTTGTGGAAGAAGATTGAAACAGCCAGTCCTACAAATCCTCTATTCAACTCCATATACTGAGCAAGCTAAACACTCTTTGTAGCTAAAGTGAATCACTTCTTGGAAAGGCTAATTATTTTTATTGGAAAATAGAGGCTGAAATTAGACTTTTCATTATTCAAAGTCTGGGGCAAATCTGGGAATAAAACTTCCTGATTCACCTTCACCCTATTCCTTTGCAGAGTAGCTTCTGAGTTTTCACCGAGACTTGTACCAGTGAGTCCCAATAAGTCATAAATCCAGCAAATATGATGTCTGCTCAGAACAGTTTGTTCTGAGGTCTAATTCTGTGTTGTAGTGAGCAGCACAGTCAAAAATTGTCTCAGTGGTTTATTGGGAAGCTCTGCTGATAGTGAAGGGCTGTTTTTTAACTTTCCCTGTGAGGAGAAAATATGACTCTGCTAAATGAATGATTCCACAATGTAGCCCTAAAGGCTGAATTGACTGTAATGTATAGTTGACTTCAGAAGCCTAAACAGTTTGTGCTCTGTCTTTCTGCCAGGACATCCATCTTCTCCAAAAACATTATCAGTCTCTGCTTGAATGTGTGCACAGCTGTACTGTTTGAAGACACTGTGTAAATTATCTTGTATTAAATGTTTTTAATTGTTTTTCACTGGACTGTGACCTGACTTTAGTAACATTTGAATGATGGCAACTAGCAACAGGATATCCCAACAAGTGAGAAGATTCTGTCAGTGCATTTGCTGGAGTTAGAACAGAAGAGTTTCTTTTTTCTTTAAAATGCACGCAAGAAAATCATCTCCAGCAGGGAGAATTCTGGAGCTTATCAGAGAGATAAAAAACAAACAAACAAACAAACAAACAAAAAAACTGTCTGTATTTCCTGGATCTTTCTGAGCTTGGGAATATTCATTGCGTGATTATGGACTCTAGTGGCAAGGTTGGGCCAGTGAAAGCAACTGAGACTTTGAAACTGTCTTGTTGGATTCTGTGCAGTCTAATGTTCTCTCTTTCTTTGGTACAGATGATCCTTCAGTTGGACTTGAGGCAAAAATTGAAGTGAAATCCCTGGGTTATTTTCATCCCTTCTCCTTTTCTTCAAAGTGGTGTGTCTGTAGGGAATTCTGATACAGTCACCCTTCTCCAAGACTCATTATCATTCTCTGATGAGCTGAGAAGAACTAGAATGCAAGTTATTAATTAGTCTTCTTAAAAGTGATGATAATTATCTCTATTCACCATTTCTCCACCAAAACAAATCAGAGAAATATTATATCACAAAGAGTACAAGGAACATATGCTTGATCAAAGACCTATGAACTTTGAAAAAGACTTCAGGAGAGACATATGATGTGATTCTTTGCATTAGCAAAGAATGGACTCATAACCCAAAGGACGCTTCCTTGTTTCATAATCCTAAAAAAGCAAGAGCAGATTTGCCCCAGTTGGAAACCTTTGGTAGCAACACTGACGTCTTCCTACAAGGCCTCTAGCCATGTGAGGGCAAAACAATTACAACAGGACTGTGTGAAAGTGAAGGATCTTTTACTGAACTCATATTTGGACTGTGCACGGGGCTTGATACGCATCCATGTATTTAAAAAGGTCACCACATTTGTTAGGAAAGAAATGAAACGTACATCAGTGCTATACTTAATTGCAAAGCCAAGAGCTGTTGAAAGACAAAAAGTTGCATGAATTTACTGTTTTCTCTAACTGGTGAATTAATGGTACAGACTAAAAAAGACTGTAGGAAAAATGGATTATCCAAAATAGAAATATTCTCTTGGCATGATTACTTCTTTAACAGGTTAAAAAACCTCTCAAAATAAATAAAATGTTTTACATTCTAAAATCCTTTGTTTTGTCAGAATTCTCTTTTTTTGCTATTTTTAGAGCAGTCACCACCCCAATGAAATGATTATACATACTACACTTTTCTTGACAGTGGTCTCCTTTAAATGTTTGCTTGAAATACTCTTGTAGTATCACTTTCCCTTCTTGCAATCAATGGGTATTTAGCCAGCAAAAAAAAAGAAATACCTTGCTCAAAGCACATTCAGATCAAGGAGCAATTGATCAATCAGTCAGATGGCAGATCCAGAAATAAGAATTAGTCACAACACAAGGTGATGTGGTGTCTGTAGCACAACACAGATTTTGTGCTTAGAGAACTCAGCATTTTAGTTCACAGCAGCAAAATGAACTTCCCAATTGTTTCCAGTTATTGCACTTTGATTTGCTTGCAAAGTGGACTCCTAAAACAATATCTGCATTTCCTTTGTTCAAAACAAAGCCAGAAGATTCACCCCATAACTGCATCTCGTGTTCCCTAATTGCAAGTGGCCATTGAATCATACCTATGAAGTATATATGAATGTGAGCTTTGGGAACTCAGTGCCCAATATTTCACATTACACATATGAATCTAGCCTGAATCTGCACTGGTCCAAATTGTCTTAGAAGACAAAGGAAAGAAGAACAGACTTCTAGGATATGGGTAATCTGACCCAATTTTGTTATCTTACTCATAAATATTGAGTTCTGCTATAGGAGCACTAATTATACCTGTTTAAGTTCATTTGACAGATCCTGCATGTGGCTGATTTTATGTATGTATATCATTTTCTGATATTTTGGGTGAGTTCTAAACTACTATGATCCTCAGTTTGGTATTTAACTAATGGAAACATTTGCAGATCTGACTCATTTTTCCAACATCTTACAATCTTCTCATCTGAGATCTTGTTTATGATAGCAGATCATTTCAGACTAATATCAGCACTGGTAATCACTTAAAATGCATTGATGACTTCTCTGAGGCTTTCAGAAGTTTAAAGAACAAAACTACTTTTTGTTTAGGGAGATGTGTTTCTCCATGGAGAGCTCAGAAAATGCTGAAATGGATGTACTAGTCTTCCTCAGCACACCTTAAATAAAACTGTATTGTCCTACTGTCATGTTTATACTTTCCAGTGTTTTGATCTTTGCCTTTCCTTGCAGAACCTGTATTCCTTCTCATTGAAGTCTGTTCCATCTCACCTTCTCAACATCCATTTATTCCATTACTGATGCCCTTCACCATTCAGATGGTGTCACTGTTGAGCAAAGCAAAGCTTCTCTATTTTTCTGAGAGAAGAGCACACTGATAACCAAAGTGATTTTCTCCTAGCATGGAACATAAAAGACTAAAACCTGTACTGTCACCCTGCTGTTGGCGGCATACAAGCACTTTACCCACTGATACTCTGTGCGTCTTTTTCAGCTGTGATTGATACTAAGAAATTAGACATTCCTCAAATGAGAGCATCAGTACACCTGTTAATAACTCAGAAACTGACTTAACTGTGGGCCAGGGCTACCGGACAGCACTTGTCTGTTTGAGGTTCAATGGGTTCTGTTGTGCACAGAGATAAACAACACAGCACCATGGCCCTTCCGAAAGAAAGAAAGAAAGAAAGAAAGAAAGAAAGAAAGAAAGAGAGAGAGAGAGAGAGAGAGAGAGAAAGAGAGAGAGA
>JAPSGF010000032.1:5249894-5264101 GCA_035772895.1 Perdix hodgsoniae
AAGAAAGAAAGAAAGAAAGAAAGAAAGAAAGAAAGAAAGAAAGAAAGAAAGAAAGAAAGAAAGAAAGAAAGGAAGAAGGAAGAAAGGAAGAAAGGAAGAAAGAACACCAAAAAGCGTGCTTGGAAAATGCCATTAGATGAATTGATAAAGTCTGGAGTCAGAGTTACAGTTTTCTACACAGCCATATGAGCAGAAAGGACTGCAGGTTGACCACACCAAATCTGTACTGGGGTTTCACCTTCAACAGACATACCACGGTGTTGGTTCTTAACCACAGGTATGCTCAGGAGAGAATGCTGTTCACTGAGATAATAGTGACAAATAACAGGCCACTAAGAGTAGATGGGAGGAATTTCCTCTGTTCTAAATCCTCCTACCTAGCGCCACAGACTTTCGCCTTCCTGGCTATAGACAGCTTCCATCTAAGCCGCATCTGCCCACAGTCATTGTCTTGCTCCACAGCACTGAACATCAAATGCTGTAATGGACTTTGTCCACCTCCTGCATGATGCTAATTTTCACCTCTCATTGCTGGTTCTCTGGTTTCCCAATTACATTTCTTCCTCATTGATTACTATCATGCGTCAACTAGTCTTGTTACAACTTCATGATGCTGTGCTTCTTTGGTGTCTCTATCAGTGGCCAGCGCATTCCTGTTTTCTCAATCTCACTTTCCTTTTTCAGAAAAGTTTCCCTCTTCAATTGCAGACCTCCTTTTTTAATGACTGTTTGATAGCAAGAAAATAAAAATCTGTTTTTCAGAACTGTTTTTCCAATTATTTCCTTATCTTGATATTTCTGATTTGGATGGGTGCTTCTGCATAAGGACTATACAATTCACAATTCATATTAATATCCAAGAAAGCATACATAACATACATTTGCATTCAGAAAGATGAAGTACTACAGATCTGATAAAAAGGTACGTAAACTTCATCATAGTAGCTCCTAGTTAAAGATTGAAATGCTTCATTCTTTTAATGAGCCTAAGAGTTTGTTGCATTCCAGTGCAATGTATACTGGCCCTCCACACTGACAGTGCAGTTACTGCAAAGGGAATTCATGGCTGTCACCATGTCACCATTTGACACAGCAGCTGGCTGGGATTCAACAAAGAATGTTTCAAGGCATGGGCATCCCAATTAGAAGAACATAAAGCTTTTTCACCTTGAGCCAGGTATACTTGATTTCAACAGCTTCTGGTGTTAAATCCAAATTCTTCAACAGCTCAAGTTCCAGGGAGGAGAAAAATCAAGAAAGAAAAATACTGCTGTTAAGTGGCAGTCCTGCGGTCATCTCAGCTTGAGAAGCCTACATTCACATCCTTTCCTCAAATCAAGTTAAGCTGTCAGCTTATCTATAATTGCTGTCACAGCTGAATGCCTTAACATGTGTTTCTGCCTAATCTTGGTTTAAACCTTCATGTACATTTTGGATTTTTTCTGTGCATTGTTTGTTTGTTTGTTTTACCTTCAGTTCAAAATGAAAACTTCTGTGGAAGTGTTGATCCTTTTTTCTTTCCCATTTTATTTTGTGAAAGAGAGTTCTTGTTTCCTGGCCAGCATCACCTCCAGCTTCAGTTAGTACCATAGGCCATTTGACTTGCGATGGAGTGGAACTGATTACATCCCATAGAAAGCAGCACTGGACAGGCACACTAGTTTGTTCCTTACAGAGTCCAAGGAGCTAATTGTCTGTGTGACAAAAGACATTTCTTTCTCAAACTTCCCTTTCCTCTCTGCTGAGTGAAATAGCACTGTCCTTTTAGGAAGTGAAGCCTCAAATTACAACTTATTAGCATCTGATCCCTGCCTAAAAAAGCACCATTATACATTTTCTTGTGGCATTACTATTGCCTAGGCCTCTAATTAGCCAAGCTCCTAGTCTGTTTTGTTAGTTATTCTACCATAACAGGCTGAGGCCACAGGTCTGCTGAAACAGGCACCATGCAAACCAATTGCAAATTATATGTTCTCTGTCCCAAACAGTGATTTGTCAAAGGTCACAAAAGAAATCACAGGCAAAAGACAGAGCCCAAATCTGTGTCCTCAGTCCAGTCCATTAACTAAAAGACTTCCTCCCTTTCACAGTAATTCCTATGGTTCAGCCATAGTTTTCTTTTTCCAAAATACTAGATACAGTAAATTACATGAGATGGAAAATGTGTGTTAGCGAGGAGCAGAGCTGGGAGTGCAAGCATGCATGTTGGTAGAAGGGTTGTTTATGTATTTTGCTGACATAGGTGAAATGCAAAGTAGGTGAAATCTGGTTAGCCTAAGATGTCGTCTGATACACTCAGAGAAGTTGATCGATAAAAAGCTTTATGTTAGACCTCACATGCCAAGACAGTAGCTATGAAAAGACAATGGGGTGTCATGAGAAAAATAAACACATAGTTAAATGGTTGGCTGCTAAAAAAGAACTTCATGAAGATTACTGGAAAACTGAGGGGGATTTTATTGAGAGATGGAAAAGAAATATCCACATTGCAAAGAAAAAAAAAAAAACAAAAAAAAACGAGGCACTTTTTTACAGAAGAAAAAAGAAAGCCTTCAAATAAAAACACTCATTTATGCCCAGGAAAAGGAATCAACGTCGTGTTCTCAGGCAGTAGCACACAAGTGTAAAGTATATTGATGAAACCTTCATCAGTCAAAAGATTAATAAAATGTTGCTTTAAATTCAGCCCTGGGCCTTGTGCAGGTGGGAGATAGTAAATTCTGGATATTTCAATGGAGTTTGCATACACGCAAACTGAATGGGGCTTCCCCCTCTTCCAGGAAAAATAATTGTGACTTGCACACATGAGGTTCTGAAACATTAGCTTCACAAACAGGCAACGGGGAGATTAACAGAGCAGCCATGGATAGTATACATGATCATACAGATGGCTTGAATGCTGTCAAGAAGATTAA
Organism: Perdix hodgsoniae; assembly: GCA_035772895.1. Lineage (NCBI taxonomy): Eukaryota > Metazoa > Chordata > Aves > Galliformes > Phasianidae > Perdix > Perdix hodgsoniae. The sequence goes on from JAPSGF010000032.1 coordinate 5,252,810, forward strand.
AAAAGTGGCACCTTTCATGCAGCTGTCTCATTTAGAGGAGAGTACAAACCAGTATTTTCTAAGAAAAAAATTTACCATAATCCAAGTGCAAGCTTCCATACAATGATAATTGCAGTATTTCATTCTAGCATTCAGTAAAACTACATTTTGTCTCTCAGTGCTGCAAAGAGACGGAGAAGTGATAGTGTTCCTGTTCAGAAGATGAAGAAACAGAGACAGAGATTACATGAACTGTCCAAAGTCACATAGAAAGTTTAGGTCAATGCCAGGAACAAAAGTCAGACCTCAGGGACTCCTGAGCTTCTGTCGAGACATTAAATCCAACAGAGTTATTTAACCAAAGATAACATTTGGGATCCCAGAGCAGATCCCTCAATCAACCTCAATACAAGGCTTCCAGTACCGGGTTGCAAGGCAAGACATGCATTGCAGGATGTGTGTACTTGTGGTGCATCAGGTTATGTGCTGTGGAGAACCAGCAGTAGTTGCTATCCCAGAATCTGCCCTCCAGTGTTACAGTGCTCAATCTGGTGCAGAGAACACCACTGCAGACCTTGAGATGGAGCTGAAGGGCTGTGTCATCAGTTGTGGATGTCAGGTGGGTCTCGCCCAGAAGTGTCACAGAGAGTCACCCTCTGCTGACTGCAGAGCTATTGCAGACATGGTGTTAGGGAGAGCAGCAGCCCACTGAACCTCTTAATATAATGTATGCAATTGGTTTCTTCTTACCAATACCAGAATTGTAAGGTAAAAAATGCTTACAAATACGGCTCTAGCTAGAAAGAGTAAAGGAACCTGTCACTATTTCCCATCATGTGTTAATTTCTGAAAGCAGAAAGCAAAGCACCCTTTGGATTCTTGAAGATGATTGCTCCAGAAATAAAGTGTGTCTTTACGTTAAAGAAATAGAAAATTCCCAGATAAGATTCGCATCTTACATGAGGCCTACTATAAAGGTACATGAAATTTCTCTGGAAACCTTTCTCATTCTCTGCTGATGACGGTAATAGAAAAGCAGAAATTCATCCAGAAGCATAGCTGAATAGCAAGAGTGTTGGTGCACAGTACTGGAATACTGGCTACAAAATGTGCATTTACAGCTGTAGGAACAGGGTTGTGTCCACCCCACCTGGCCATGGTGTGTGACATCAAGTATCATTCCTCCCTCATTCACTGTGTAGGGAGAAGCACTCTGTACCTTTGCGCTGACACGGATACACTTACTGCTGGTTTGGGGCTGAGTTGGTGAGAGTAAGCTCCCTGAGTATGCACCAGCCAGTCTCTTTTTATTCCTTATCTGCCATTCTGAAAATATCAGGAAAAGATTCTTCATCGTGAGGCTGGTCAGGCACTGGAACAGGATCCCCTAATCCTCACATCAAGCCTGCTAGAGTTCCAGATGCTTTTAGGCGATGCTTTTAGTCATGTGGTTTAATGTTTAGGTAGTCCTGTGCAAAGCCAGGAGTTGAACTCAGTGATCCTTGTGGGTTCCTAAATATCTGCCAAATCTATCTCCATTCTGTTTCCTAACACCAAAGACAGTAATTCAGTGGGTGCTGTCTTTTGCCATTTGTCTGTGCACCAGAACAACAATTGAAAAAAAAAAAAAAAGCAGGAGGAGAGGAAAATGTGATAGTCAGACCCTTGGCCCCACTGGCTTCCTGTGCCTTGTCAAGGTCAGAGAGGCAACAGTCCCTCCCATGTGGAAGGGGAAAAAAACAGAACTTCACAGAGCTGCACATGAAATGGCATTTCATGCTCAAGGGCATGGATGAACCAGGAGAATGACACCCTTTCAGTCTGCAGTGTGCCCATGGGCTTCTGTCAGTTCTCACCAGAAGTTCCTTTATCTTTCTTCCCTTTCCTTGTGCATAAGCAACAGAGCACAGTGTTTTCTCCCTAACAACAAGGCTGTCACTGGTGATGCTCAGAGCTATTGATTTCAACAACTCTCCAGAGCTCTTCAAGCCAAGAGGGAATTGTAATCACTTCACAGGGTGGCAGAACCACAAAGAAACAGAGAGGAAAATGGTTTTGCATGTAATTGTGGAAGGAATGGGGAACACAGAGTTTGAAAAGCAAAATTACAGCCCAAGGCTCTTGTACGCATTGTTATGCAAATCGACACAAACGCAGCTAGGATTTGTCCTCCAAATTCGTAGTGATACCCACAGGCACCAATTTTTAATTAGAAATTATCTGAAATGCTCAACATGCTCATACATGCACTAAAACACCTGTGAGAGTCCCCATACCTGTGACAATACACAGACCAGTGCCCAGGTCCAACATGGAGCCATACTGTGCTGAGTAGGAGAAGGGTTCTGGGAGAGTAGAAGTCACTTGTAAAGTGAAGATGTACATGTGAAGATCAGGTTTGTTATCTGCAGAACACACTCATTCACATGCCAAGCCTCAAAGTAATTTACTGCTGCTCAAGAGAGCAACTATGGTGTCAATATCTTTAAAAGCTTCTGAGAAGAAGCAGAAAAGTTAAATTAAGCTCTTCTACAATCATTCTGTGGATGTATTGGCCAGACTGAAGACAGGGTGGTCACCTGCACTGCTGTTCCTACAGCTTCTGCTCCACTGACAATCAACTCTTGCAGTTCCTCCCACATAAAATAATTCTTCCAAGATCTTATATCTACTAGCATTTTCATCCCTATCATGTGCTGCATTTAAGGCATGCTGAAACCTGAAGGTGCGGACAGATGTATTATATCTGTAAGCATCTAAATGCTTTCAATGTACCTTTCAGTACGAGAAGAGTATGTCGTGTAAAAAACAAGGTGAACTCAGTTTCTATCTGACATTGCATTTGCTGCTTCCAACATAGTTTGCTCCTGTTCATTCTCACAGGTGAAGAAATGATGCTCCATCTCTTTGTACCCTTCAAGATATTTCCATCTGGAGTATATTTTCTGGAACTAAGCATGTATTTCAGACCTCTGTCTTGCTATAATTCTAAGTGGATTTCCCCATTAGCACCTCGTGTACTTTTGTGGCAGAGGAAAAAGGCTGCCATGCACAAGTCCTTCAGACAGCTTTATGTATGAATAGTGCATTCTTCACCCAAAGTAGCACAGGATTCAAAGTCAGTCTGTTAGTAGAGAAACATAATTTGCACAAGGCTGAAGTCATGCTTTATTCACAGTGGATTGTTTCTGACTTGCACTGTAAGGAATGTGTTGAATGTGTTATACTTGGAGTAAAACTGGCAATTAGGGAAGACAGAAAGAGAGGAAGCTGACTGAGAATATGGATCAAGATACAAGTTTCTGTATGACATTCCTACTTCCAAAGGTGTTTTCTAGATACTTAAGCAATTACACGGTCCTCACTATTATGAATCTTATCTCCATTACATCCCTCTAGGGAAAGCAGTATCCAGCTTTCAGTAAAGGAACATGAAATATATACAGGCTTAGGCTTCCTGCAGGTACTTGTGTTCTTGTCCTGATTTTTCCTCAAGAAGTCAGGGCTGCAGCCTGAGCTGTCCTTACTGAAACATCATGGAGGTTTTTGCAAACACAACTGTATGGCGATGCTGATAGGCAAGGAAACTTGCAGTTCAGTGTCACAGTGAGAAGCAACAACTTCTAGTGTAGCATGGCAGTGCTTTGCAGCATGGCAGAAGTGTTAGCTGCATGCAGGAAGGCAGTCCTTTCCATCAGCCTCTTCTCTGACTGCTCTGATAGCTCTCAGCCAAGTACACCAATGGAAAACTGCACAGAAGTTCTTCCAGTGCTATTGCTTTGCTACTCTTTTCAGCCCTTCATCTGAAAAATAAACATTTCATCATGGACATCATCCTAGCCTCATTCAATTACAGGAATATACAGTGTTTGATTTCAAAAATCTGTAACTACTAATTAATTTATGTAATCAAACAATTATTTTCTACATTATTCATCTATGAAATATAAAAATTGTCAGAATTTTTGCTGGTAGTTTTGTGCTCACTTGCTTGTAACCTTGGCCAAAAATAATGAGAAAGAGGTAGAGAAGGAAAGAGCAGTATTTGACAAGTTGCAGTGTGTATTTGAAGGTGATATAAACTGGATATATTTTCACATTTCCTTTAGTACTAGATGTCTGACATACCACCACCGGGAAATTTTTCTCAGTCATAATTTGATGACTAATATATCATGAAAAGGAAGACTGAGGAAGGGAATCAAAGAATAGTGAGTATTGTTCTAGTGCTCACATACCACAACAGAATGTCATCATGTGCTCCTCTTGCCCTTATTTCTTAACATGAACAACAGATCTCACAAAAGGTATGTGGGTCAGGTGATGGGGGTTTCACTTCTCAGATTATAAGACAAGGATCTGAAACACTTCTCATGGGAAACTGTGGGACACCACAGTCAGGGTAGCAGGTATGGGTGGAAAGGAAGGTGAACTTGAGCTATTGGGTTCAACAAAACCCTGCCAACAACCACGTACTTACCTGCTTGCTTCTGAAGGGCTCTCATCTGCGGAAGTTTCCCATCATAACTCTCTATCAAAATAGCAGTTTTGGCAATCAGTACATGGAGTTAGAACGTCCTTCTCCTCAACTGTTTGCTATCTTTCAGTATGTTATTTCCACTGATTTTCCTGCATTCCTCACACTCACATTTGTTGTCTGCAGAATTACAGAATCATGGAATTGTAGGGGTTGGAAGGGACCTCTAGAAATCATTGAGTCCAACTCCTTGCTAAAGCAGGTTCCGTACAACAGTTCACAGAGATAGGCATTCAGGTCTTCAATATCTCCAGAGAAAGGGACTTCAAAACCTCTCCAGGCAGCCTGCTCCAGTGCTCTGTCATTCTCACTATAAAGATGTTCTTTGTTGCATTAGTGTGGAACTTCCTATGTTTCAGTTTCTGCCCTTTGTTCTATTGCTTCACACCACTGAAAAGAGTCTACCTCCATTGATTTGAATCCCACACTTCAGATATTTATCAACAGTTACGAGATTCTCCTTCCAGGCTTCTCTTCTCAGCCTTTCCTTATACAGGAGGTGCTCCAGGCCCCTCATTCTCTTTGTAGCCCTCTACTTATCTCTTTCTAGAAGATCCCTGTCTTTTTTGAGCTGAGGAGACCAGAAATGGACATGCTACTCCAGATGTGGCTTTACCAGGGCAGAGTGGAGGGGAAAGATAATGGCCATCACTGGCCGTGCTCATTTTAATGCACTCCCTGATACCATTTGCCTTCTTGGCTACAAGGGCACACTGCTGGGTCATGGCCAACCTTTTATCTACTGAAACATACAGTATTTTGCACAAAAAAAATTGACTATTAGGAAACAAAATAGACTATCAGGAAAAAAATCTATAATGGGCAGGATTGTTTCACTGCATGTAGAATCAACAGTTCAAAATTCCAACTGCCCCATTTATGATGCTCATTCTTGCTGGACTGAAAATTTCCACTGTTGAGGAACTTTCAGGTAAAGGTAAAGGTAAAGCCTACGCAGAAACAGAAAACTGAAGTACAAGAAACCCAAACTATATTTCTTAATCATCCCAGACCAAATGAAGGAGTGATTCTTCTATCTGCAAACCCTCAGCTGACCTGCTCTGGTGCTGGTGTTGGTTCTTCTTCAAGCAGCAGTTTGGACAGATAGTGTTCAGAGATCCCTCCAACAAACGTTTTAAGGGTTTATAAATGTTCCAAGTGGTACTTAAGGGACAATTCTCCATATGCCTATTGTTTTTATCCTTATTTAGAACAAAAAATAAATATTGACATACTAGAATTCCTAGACTGCAGCAGAATTTCCAAGTTTCTATCAGAGCTACTCAGATGGTGAACAGAAATTTGTCTTGTTCTTAGCCAGTTCTTAATGGTCATGCCCAGTGGCTAAGGATTCCAGTGAAAATAGCAATTTAATGGGAAAGAGGCTTGTGAGTTTAAGACAGCAGATGAGGCCCCAGCATTGCCTTGCCATAATCTGGGCAATTAAAAAATTTAAAATGTTTAAATTTAATGTTAAAATGTTAAAAATTAAAAATTTTTAAAATGTTTAATCAAACTGTGCTCCTCAAAAATAACAGAATGAAAATACCAAATAACATAATTAAATGCCTAAAATGAGTGATGTGAACACTCTTCACTGTAACATTAAAGGATACAGCCTACAGGAAAGCTGTGCAGGAGCTTTTTATAAAGGCATGTAGTGAGAGGACAAGGGGCAATGGATTTAAACTGGAGGAGTGTAGTTTTAGACTAGATATTAGGAAGAAATTCTTTACTGTGAGAGTGATGAGACACTGGAACAGGTTGCAGTGAGGTTGTGGGTGCTCCCTCCCTGGGAGCATTCAAGGCCAGGCTGGATGGGGCTTCGAGCAACCTGGTCTAGAGGGAGGTGTCCCTGCCTATAGCAGGGGGATGGAACTACATGATCATAAAAGTCCCTTCCAACCCAAGCCATTCTATGATTTTCAGTCAAATGAAATGCCCTTAAAAACCCACTGAAGACAAAACACTACAGAAGGGTTTCCAGTCTATGAGGCCATTGTTAGCGTTCAGGACATCCTGGTAATGCTACACAAGGCTTTTGGGGACATTTCCATTCTAAGAAAAGTTCTACCACCCTTTTTTCTTTCCTAAAATCTGTGTCAAATAAATCCGAATTTGAGGGTTTGAAAACTGATTAGCAATAAAGAATTAATTCTGTAATTTAAAATATTGAGTTTTCTTAGTTACCTGAACATGAAAATTCCCCTGGCTTAGTAGCTTAAAATCTAGAGAGATGTGAAACTCAGCAGTTTCAGTTCACAGAATGTAATGAAAACATTCTTAGATTTTGATTTGCATGGGGTCACATTTACAAAGCTTCTCTAGGGTTTCATATTCAAAGAAATTAAAAACTCAGATATCAAAACAGGGTAAACTATGGGCTGTATTTAACTCAGTGGCAGTTTTGAAACTCATAGTTTCTTTGGTCAAACTGCACTGAAACTGATCCTGTACTTCGGTGAATTTCCCTGCAGATCTTTTTATGTTAGTGCTGAAATGTCAAATAATCTGCCTTATAGGGAATTTCACTAGAATTTAAATACAGTTAAATTAATAGTTAAAACAAGAAATAGAAAAGTTGACAGTAAAAAATGACATAAGTTCTGAGGGACCGTATTAGAGAACTGTAACATCACCACATTTTATGAGTTTGCTCATTAAGCTCCACAGCAGAGATAAACTTATCTATTAAATTCTACTGTAGGACGTTAAAGAAAATCTATATTATTTTATCATGCTGATGGTTACACATTCATGGAAAGATCAGAACACATTGCTGTAAGTACTGCATAAGCATTTACTATGCGCTCCAATGCCTGTATGTCAGATTTAACAAAGAAAAATCCGACCCCACTTAATCTGCTCAGGCTAGTGAAGTTTTTACCCAGATATACAATGTTCATATTTGTTTTTAGTGCAGAAATCACTGGAAGACATATTTTAATTTAAAAATATATTTAATAAAAAAGTTCATTTTTTTTTAAGCTGTTCTGCCTTCTTGGAGTTTCTAGTCCTCTCAAGTATCTGTAAATATCCAGCAGCATATCATGAAAAAAAAATTTAAGCACCAAAAAATCACCCTGGAGTTTATAGTATACCTAAACAATACCACTCCAAAGAACATTTTTTAGCATAGCATGAAAGAAATATCTGAAAATACTGAGTTAATGAATCAATATCTATTCGACCACAGTACAATGTTACTTCTTTTCTACAGTGTTTTCTTCTAGTGGAAAAATAGGCCATTTTCTTAATCAGTAATATGATTTTAAGAGTCTGTAGGTGCTACATAAAAAGTCCACGGGTTGGCTTTTCTGTTTCTTACATTAATACTTTTTTTCCAGTAACAAATTTCTCAGAATCCCCAGATAGCAGGGGCAAAATGATGAGTCTTGATAGAGATTGACGTCTATGGCACTGGAAAATCAGCCAGCATTACAAGGAGATCCCCTTGTTTAAAATTATGAAAAACAAGAGACTTAAGGAGGTTGGTGTCCCTTCCCCCATTGTGTCCCATGCTCTTCCCCCAGCAACTCATTTAGTAAAAACAGTGGTAAAAAAATAAAAGAAGTTCTGTTTTCTACCAACAGACTTTGAACCCACTTCTGTACTCCTTCCTGTGTATATTTTCTGATGCCTCTTCTGGGCTTTGTACTTCCTGAACCTCAGAAGTATCTACACATTCCGTTTCCTGTCACTAAGAAGTGAATATAAACTTACATAATGTGAGTGATCGCGATCTAATGGCCTAATTCTCCTCCCTTTTGCACTAGACTGATCACATTGTTATTGTTCAAATACTGTTGTGTTTTACGATGTAACTAGCATGAGAATCATGTCTAATGACTTTAGATAAACCAACCTATATTTTGCTGTTTATAACTATTCTTACTCCCGACACACATCTAAATGTATGTGATGTGGTTTGGGTGAGGAGATAAGTACACAGCATGACATCTCTCTTGGAGCAGTATTATTTTAAGTTGATTGCTACGATCAATTTATTCCCTTTACCTATAAATTAACACAAGGGTTCTTCAGCCCATGAGGATTTTTTCAAGGCTTCTTATACTCACACAGAAAGATGAACTGCACAATGTCCCAAATGAACCAGGGTTCGACGAGGCAAACATTTCTCCCTCTATCATCCCACATCACATGAGATACGATTTATTTTCTCAAACTGGTCTGTAGAAGGCTATATGACAGCAGCAATGATTGATGTTTGCTCTGATTCTGAGGCCACCACCCACCTGATGCATAGAGATAAACAAGAGATAAACAGCCTCTCATGCTTCAGAAGTTTACTCTGGAGATGTGACCTTCCTGAGTGTAAACCAGCATAGCTCATCTGCTTCCGTGATGCACAGAACTGTGGCACTTCAGTCTGCAGAACCAGTTTGCAATGCTGGGTGCATAGTTCAAGGCTGGGTTACCCCAGGAAGAGCAGTAGTGCAGACTTTATCCTCTTCTTCCTGCTGTCCTCTCTCCATCACTTGCTGGTGGGACAGGTTTGCTCAGGACCTCCTTGGACAGTGCTGGTATGGACCATGATCCACAAGTCTTGCTATGGCCCAGTTACACCCTGGGCTGTGCACGCTGCTGCGAATATTTTCACATAAATTTCAGCAAATCTGGAGGTGTACAGTAGGTGTCATCACTGAGACATATCCCTTTTGAAGGGAGAAACAACCCTCATCCTAAAACCAAATTCTTACATGGGAATTGTGGTGGACTTCTCCCCAGCTTGAATCTTGGCTTTGATGAGTATGAATAGCTAGGGCTCCTTGGTAACCGCCATATACCTGCAGAGAGCAATTTGTAATGACCATTGCATGTTCCTGGGGGGGGGGGGGGGGGGGGGGGTTGTTCTTAGCAAGGTAAAATCAAACATCAAGAAATAATGAAATAAAACTAAAACTCAATTAAATCCTGATATCAGGAAAAGACCCACAAAAATGCCAGTGTGCTTCCTTTATAGTACTCTACAATATACAAAGCACAATGACAAATGGAATCAGTTCAGTAAGGCTAAAACTGAACCAATAGCAAGTATGAACTAAGAGAGAGAAGGTCACATCCAATTCATGTACAGTGCTGTGGAAAAAGAAGTTATAGACTGGAGAATCAGGTGGAAATTCCTAGCTAATATTCCCATATACATGTATCTATCATGATTCTTCCAAAAGAATTATAATCTCATGATAATATGAATGCTAAAATTAAATCTTCTGGCACACTTTCCTGAGCAAAAGGAAAAAATAAACATGATTACCACCTAGAATACATTTTATCTGCTCACTCACCTGCAGTAAGTGATCTTTGTAAAAGAGCAGGTGGAATATCATCTGGGATTTTAAAGTTATTTTTTAATGTCAAATAAATTGTGTGGAAGAACAGATGAACCGGCATTGCTCAAGAAAAAATGTTAATGCTTGTTGTTTTGGATATTTGGAGAAGTTGCATATATAGCTTCTATCACGACAGAAATTTTCCTGCTGTACTGGCAAAGAGCAGAGATGTGGTGCCAGGTATGAAATGTAGGAATCACAGAATTACAGAATTGTAGGGGCTGGAGGGGACTTCCAGAGATCAAGTCCAGCTCCCCTGCAAAGCAGGACTTCTACAGCAGACTGCACAGGTAGGTGTCCACATGTGTCTTGAATATCTCCAGAGAAGGAGAATCCACAACCTGCCTGGGCAGCCTGTTCCAGTGCCCCATCACCCTCACTGTGAAGAAGTTCCTTCACATATCAGTGTAGTACTTCGTATGCTCCAGTTTATGGCCATTTCCCCTTGTCCAGTACCCACAGACTGCTGAGAAGATTTTGGCCATGTCCCCTTGAATCCCACACTTAAGATATTTGTAAACATTAATCAGATCACTTCTCAGTCTTCTTTACTTAAGGCTGAACAGACCGAGGTCACTCAGCCTTTCCTCATAGGGGAGATGCTCCAGGCCCTTAATCATCCTTGTGGCCCCCTGCTGGACCCTCTCCAGTAGGTCCCTGTCTTTTTGAACTGGGGAGCCCAGAACTGGACACAGTACTCTCTGAAATGCTGAGAAGGGTTGTCACTGCCCTGGCACCTGTATTTCAACGCTTGTTTGAATGCTTGAATACTGGGTGTTGTTGAAACTGATAAGTTGATTATATTGCAGAGATACACCTGCACATGTAGTTAAAACAGGAGAACAAATGCAAATTATCTCTTATCTCTGAAAAATTGTGTCATCATTGGAAATCATTACAGTTGAAATTGCAGCAGAATCTTTTGGGATCTTTGCTCTGCTGGCAATGAAGAAATTCATTTGTAAATAGTATCTATCAGTTTGTCGCCAGTGCTTTCACTGTTGCCTCATAGCACAAAACTTTGGAACCAAAAAAGAATCACAGCTACAGGCAAAAGATTTTCCCTAAGCCTAAGCAAATATTTGTAAGTTTTTCTGTTCTGCACTGAAACAGAGGAGAATTATTGTTATTTTAAATATAGTTAAATGGTTGATCACCCCACAGCATTTCAGTGTTGTAATATGCTCTTTATGTGGAAAACACAGGCTCAAGGCCTTACTCTACCTAGTCAGAATGGAAATTTAAAGTTTATTCTCATCTACTACAGATGAGCATTCTAAACATCAAATGATCATTTAAATAAAGTAGGCCATTAAAGAGATGGATGGATGGGAGGGAGGAGGGAGGGAGAGAAGGAAGGACGGGAGGGAGGCAGGGAAGGAAGGAAGGAAGGAAGGAAGGAAGGAAGGAAGGAAGGAAGGA
>JAPSGF010000032.1:5264111-5402182 GCA_035772895.1 Perdix hodgsoniae
GAAGGAAGGAAGGAAGGAAGGAAGGAAGGAAGGAAGGAAGGAAGGAAAAGAAATTCCCCTTCCTTGAAAGTTTTCCAGTCAGTTCCAATGTGTCTATGTGTCTGATCCACACAGTCTGCTAAATGCTGTGGACATATTTACATTAGTCCCGAAAGGATTTTGGTCAGGCTCAGATTTATCAATAATGAGTATTACAGTCCAATTGAGGCTACTGATACCTATTAGACTTGTGGTGAGAGGGAATGTGAGAAGAAAAAAAAAAAAGAAAATGTGATCTTTAAAATTAGGTGGAGCAAGACATGTGGTCAAACACTCAGACCAGCTCTGAGTCAGGAAATATGTAGTTAATGTGGAGAAATAGAGAACACTGGGCTCTGGAGTGCAGTACTCTTAAATTTCTACAGATATGGGAGGTAACATTCTGAAAATGGTTTAACTTTGAGTCATCATGTTCCAGATCTTGGAAAGGGATGAAGAGTAGCTGATGAGGAATAAAAGGAATGGTATATTTGCATCAAAACAATCCCATCTTTCTCTCACAGTAAAGGCATGCATTACTAACATAAAAGAGGGGAAAGTTTAATATATAACAAAAAAGAGAGCAGGAAACTTTAGAAAGGTAACCTTTCACATCCATTGGAAACAATAACGTGTAGAAAGCTCAATGTACTTCATTCATCAAAGCTGATAGCAAGATAAATACTTGGGTCTGATTCTTCCAACAAAAGTATTTCCCTTATGGTATTACACCTGCAGGCTGGAATCTCTCCAAACTTATCCTTTATGCGGTTGAAACAGCTTTTGCTCTCTGTCTCAGTCGACGAAGGTTGAGTCCTAGAGTTGTCTTTATAGATGTTGAGTCCATGGGAGTACTGAGATCCTAGTCATTGGGGTCTCCAAATCAGGTGGTAAAAACTGATTTGTTTACAGAGCAAACCAAATAAACAACAAACAGATCAACCAGGGAAGGTCTGAGATCTTTGTCCTAAAGTATGTCTGGGAATAGAGATACACAAAAGGCTTGGGAACACTTCAAATTTAGGTTGCAAAATTCAGACATACTATTGCCAATTTACAATAATTTACATTATTTTTGTACAGGTTCATGCCACTTTCATGCCGTTTCTCAGGCTTGAAGTTTTCTGGCTTTGCAGAGTTTGAGATCTCTAAGATCTGTTCATTAGAAAATATTTCTGTCACCTAGAGGAGGAGGTGGAAAGCTCAAAAACCAGTCAGTCTTTCACAGATAACAAGGGAGAGTGACATTTTGTGAAGTACTCACAAGTCAGGTACTTCCAATAATTTCACAAAGAAAGACAAAACTTGAATTATTAAAAAGTGGAGTGAGTGCAGCAACTGAAGAGCTGTAGTAGTGACTTTTTTTTGAACCAATACCTTATAAAATGAAATCTTATTGTTATCAGCTCTGTTAATAATGCAAACATTGATCATAAAGAGTTAAAAATGTATTTTTTTCACTAACATAGAGCAATATTGACAAAAAGTCCATTCTAATTTCTACATCAACCTGCTACTGCTGGCCCAGGAATGTAAAGAAGTTGAAAAGCAAAGCATTAGAGAGCTTTAAGACAGCTCTACTTGGAAAATAGTACAAACAGTGCAACAGTTCTGTTACCTATATTGAGAAGTAAAAGTAACAGAATGTAAGACACCGGTATGCGTTCACATCAGAACCTTATGTCAGAACAGAACATTCAATCTATTTCCTGAGTCAGAGACTCCTGTCTCACTCAGAAGACTAGCACTCTTCCCTATATACGCTTTCCCCTTGTCTCCTGAGGTCTGGATATGTTTCAGTGGGTAAAAATACATTTTTTTGCTGCTCTGCTTTTTTGGATGCTGTCTATGAAGCAAGATGTCCACATTTTAGAAGAAGGACAATACTACTAGCTGAAGTCAATAGCAGAACTTCCAGTGATTTTGGTGATGCTCTATCACATAACTGCCAGGCAACAACTTTTGTTGCACAGTGTTTGGAGAAATCATTTCTCCCCTTCACCTCAATTTCCCAGACTCCACCCGGAGAGTGTTACCTTATAGACTATGTACAGATTCCAGGAGGAAAATATTTGAAATAAATCCTACATTTATATTTGAGATTGCTGTTCCTGTGGATTTGTTATCACTAGACCTGCGGATGGAAAGACTTGTATGGGCTGGTTGGTATTATGTTGAAGTAGGGAGGCAGTTCTGCCAAAAATGGCTGAAATTGACTGTAAAAAACTTCTAGAGATACCAATTTCTGCTGTGAAAGAGGCATGTCTTAGCTCCTGGTCTCTCCCAAGAAGAACAGAGAAGGTTGGAAAGGACATGGATCTCATTGAAGTAAAAATGGTAAATGCAAAACATCCATTTATTCTTCTTCCTTTCTCCACAAGCCTTTGCAGTATATTTAATGCGACCATAAAAGCAATCCCTCTGTAGCTAAAAATAAGAACCATCTCATCATAGTGTAAAACTGATTTGCAAAAGAGAGAGGTGGTTCAGAAGAAAACAAGATTTTGTAGTAGAATAACAGCTACAACATTATGGCCTGTGTAAATAAAATCTTAATGGCTTCCATCTTAAGGTAGGTGGAAGGAGATTTTCAAGTCTGAAAAACACCTGAACATAAAACTCATCATAGGGAGATACATGTAGGCAGCCTATGTGCAACAGAACCAGTTTTCTTCATATAAATTCTAGAAGGCCAGGCTAATTCAGACTGAATTTTCTACTTCACATGTTGCTATCCTAAGGAATGGAAAACCAACTGAAAACAACTGTGCCTGCCCAATTGCAAGCTGTTCAATGGAGCTAAATATCGGATCAACAAAAAGCAGTAACTTGATGTGTGCATAAGGAAATCATGCACCAGAAGTGCTAGATCTGTTTTATGAAACGAGAGTGAGAACTGAGAGAGTCATTTCCCTCTGCTCCACTTACTCACACAAATGTACACACCTGTAAGCTATGCACTGAATGTTACAAACTTCTTTCTTACTGGCTATGTTCCAGCAAAAGAATTAGAACCTTGAAAAGGAAAGAGAATGGTTTTGCTCTTTCCCACACTCCACTCCTCCTTTCTGGAGAAGGTGGGAGATAGGTGACTTTGACCTATACTTGTACTTCTGCCAGTTTCTTTAACACGTTAGTCAGTTTGCTCTGTCTTTGTTTCAGTGATGCATTGTGTAACATGTGATCAAGCAGAAAGCCAAGTATGCATCAGCAGGAAGGCTTGGAGTACTCTGATTTTTTGGCATAATCTGATGTATTGTGAGCTGGGTACTAATTATCTGACAGTGAGCCCTCGGAACTGGCAGCTGTACACTGGAGACTGGTATTCTGAATAACTTCATACACAGAGTATAGCTGTGAGGAAAAAAAAGACCTGAGAGGTTTGGAATCTATTGATCAATTACACATAACAGTGACAGTAGTTCAAAAGTTGTAAATTTGCTGTTTTCCAATCAAACATCTGCCACTTTGCTCCTGTTCACCTCCACTGTGACCCCACTGCCTTGAGCTCAGCCCTATCATTGGTTACAGACTAGAAGGCTGTGAGGAAGGAAGGGCTTATGATACAATATCCTGGATGTGGGAAGAATATATTTCAGGGTATTTACCAGCATAAATAAACTAGCAGATAGCTGTGAAAATGTGTGTGTTTTGCTTCATTGGAAGCTGAGATGTCGGTTCCTCATTGATAACAGGGACTGGTAGGATTTCCTTACTTCCCAGTGACCTTGTGGGAAGCTCAGAAGTTTGTGGTAACAGGGTATCTTAGATGACACATTGACCTATTGTCTCTAGCGGGAAGAACATAAGCCAACTGTCAGCCATAGGGTTTCTTTCACAGCTGATTTACTACTTTTATACTAATGCATTTCTGCTGAGGCCCATGCTATGACCCAGCCAACCAGACATGAAACAGAGCTCAGTTCTGCAGGACTTCACCATACTTTTCCACAGAGCTGAATATAACAGGTGCTGTGCTCTAGGAGACAATTCAGGACATGACTTTCCCTTCTCTTGTCACAGAAACAGTCCTGCATAGAAACTTTTGATGAGCCTAAAAACTCTGGCATATTATTTTACAAGGCATGCAAAGTCCCAAAGTCTGGAACACATTGCTGGAACCAGTACACTGGAAGGTTGCCCAAGGAGGCTGTGGATGCCCCATCCTTGGAGGCATTCCAGGACAGGCTGGATGTGGCTCTGGGCAACCTGGTCTGGTGGTTGGCGACCCTGCACATAGCAGGGAGATTGAGACAAGATGACCACTGCAGTCCTTTTCAACCCAGGCCGTTCTATGATTATATGAAGAGCTGGCAGTGCTTCTCAAAAGAGGGTTCAAGTACCTGCTGCAAGATTCTCAAGAAGTGCACCCAGCCTGGCCTATGGCACTCTCTGTGAAACTCAAAGGCCTTGTGAAGCTGTAGCTATCATCCAAATGAGTGTCCAAAAGCACACATGCTCTACAGGACACACAGGACATGGTGTGATCAGGCACAGCAGCTCACCCTGCACTGGATAACTTCATTCCTCTGCTAAATAAGGATCTGGAATCTGTTCATACAGTTGCAGCATCTCTGCAGCAAAGAGATAGTTTGATGTATCAATTGCAAAATTTGGTGGTTTAAATTCATTTCATCCTTTCAAACACATATTGTATCATAATCAGGATGGCAAGTGCTTTAGCCATCAGATCAAAGTAGATCATGGAGTCGACCTGTTGTCATAGGCTCACTAATAAGTATTTCAGATGCATCACAGACAGCATCTTGCCTGTTTTTTTTTTTTTTTTTGTTTTTTTTTTTTTTTTTTTGAGAAGTTTTGCAATCTTAGCATAGAAGAGTTCTATCATTTCCTGCAGGGCTTCCTAGTGACCTCTGGTCACTGGCAGAACCATGTGCAAATGCTTTAGTCTAATTTGCTTTTCAATTAGCCATCAGTCTACAACCTGCAGAAGCCTTGAAATAATTGATTGAAAGACTCACAACCAAATGGTTTCAACTTGGACTCACAGAGGAGAAATCTTCAATCAAAACCCACAGAAACAGAGATCAGAATGGAAAGAAAAAACAGTTCAACACCACAAGTTAAAAGGTAATTGCAAAGAGTGTTAAACCTTGATAGATGGATTCGGACAATGAGATTTGTGATCACACTTTTCCACTGGTTTCTTTCCTGCCTGAAGGCAGAAAACTGAACTCATCTGTTAGAAACACATATTGGGTGGTGCATACAGTAACCTATTTTGCTTTTCATAAGAAAATAAAAAACTTTCCAGGATAAGTGTTCTTTAAAGGAAACTACTGAAAAATGCTGAAGGTTATATATAATGAAGTCTTCATTAATGGTTAACGAGGGACAGACTCGGAGCAAAAACTTGCATCCATTTCCCCTTCTCTACTGTAGTCTGGAGATCTTTAATGTTGTTACAGAACAACATTATGAGGAAGAAAACACCATTCCTCATTTTATTCATTCACAGAAGGAGAAGTACTCTATTTCAAACATAGAGTGAAGCTGCATGCTTCGGATTTTGCTCTTCTCTCTCCCAAATCCCTCTCCCTTTCCTTTACCAGACCAAATAATCATCAAAGCTGTTCCTTAAACAATTCAGCTCACAAAGCTGCAAAGTACTACAAAAAAATTATTTTCTGCTGGTTTCATGAGTTGAGTTGGCTTAGCCAAATATCAACTGAGCACCAAAGCATATAGAGAAAAGAGGACAGCATCATGTGCTGGAAGTGGAGTTCTGAAAAGAAGGGAATGGGGCTTCCACTTTCTGGCAGCAGTAAGCTGCTGGATCAGATAAGTTCTAACAAGTTTGTAACTTCACTCAGAGAGCGTAACAGAGGGGAGAACCGAATTTGGTTAGTGCCCTCAACATGCATCCACATTACTTATGGCCAAGGATTAACCTCTAGTGGTCTGAGGTGCTTGCTTTATGATCTGATCTCACAGGCTTTGACTTGTGGTGAGGAGATTCATAAGCAATGTTCCTTCATGTGTGCAATAAGAAGTGTGTATTAGATAAGATATTAAGTGGTCCTGAGAAAATTTAGTCAATTACTAAATGTTACTCAGCAGGTGCTTACTTTCAGTGGCTATTTTACACACTAGAGAGAAAGATGGCCTTTCCTAAAAGCTCATCTCTTTCATTAAGGTGTTAAAAGAGACAATGTTCTGAGGGTGTGGTTACCTGAAACACAAGAGATGCTTAACTTTCTTTTCTTTCTGGATTATCTCAGTGAGGCATATTATTGTGTGACCCCCAAAGCAGCTTTGTTCGCACAGGTGATATAGTGGCAAGAAAATAGCCAGCAGCCATCCTCATCAACTGATTTTTCCAAAGAAACCAACAAACTCTGTAATGACACACTATGAAAATCACCTGGAAAACCAAACACAGCCCAAGCAAATCTAGGAAAAAATGAAATCTCGAAAATTCACCATTTAACATGACAAAATTTTGGGAAAACTTTTCAAATCGTGCAAGAACTCTTGCAGGATTACAAAACAAAAAGAAAAAAGACTAAATCAAATGTTATTATCTATCCAAATATCAACAATAATAATAATAATAATAATAATAGAACAGTGGTATACAATTTTCTTGTCCCAAACAGCATAGAGGAGAAGTTTCATTTTTCCCTGTTTTGCCAGGCACGTGTCTCAAAGCCTGATCTTCTCACTTTTTGCTGTGTGCCTGTAGCAAAAGGCACTTGATGACAGCATCACATGTTCTGAGTTTTTATAATCATTAACACTTTCAAGTAAGCTACAATGGCTTTAGAAGAGAAACTCCTTGCTTTCCTCACTTCTTTCTCTTCTGTTTCTTCCTAACTTCTGCATTAAAATAGCTGGATTTTGCAACTTCAGAATTGCCTTTCTTCTGCCCTTTTGGACTTCTGTTTCCTGTTCTGCAATGATGTGCAGTGTCTTAAGTCCTTGTCTTGCAGTGGGGTTTGAACACACATTCCCTGGTTGTGATTTAGTGGCATTCAGAGAAACTGAGAAGGAAAAAGGAGCAGCAAGAGGACACAAGGTTCAGAACCGTTCTTCTGTGTTGTGAAAGTCCTTTAGTCACTGCAAAACACTTCCCAAGTTGTGTTTGCACTAAAAAAAAGGCAGGGTAGAGCAGCCAGAAACTTCTGTTAAACCAGGCATTGCTAGAGTGCACACCATGATGCTACAGATGAGTATTTGCCAGCTGTATGCAAATTAAGGTAGCTCACTCTTTCTCAGGGACTCAACTGATTTACAGAAACAAAACTTTAACTTCTTGTTGACTGCAAGAGCCAAAGGGTTTGTAGCCAATGTCAGCTTTTGAATCTTTTTGCTTTTACAAGAAGTGTTATATCTTGAATCTGAGTAGAGTCTACTTGATTACTGTGTGGCAACTTGAATGAAAAGCAAAATCTGCATTTTTCGTCTTGTACACTGGGAGTATCCAGGCAATATATTCCATTTAGATCCCTTCATTTTCTCTTTGATTTAAATCACAAAGATTGAGCCTTGTCTCGTATTATAGATCATAGAATCATTTGAGTTGGAAAGGCCCTTGAAGGCCATTTAATCCAACTCTTCTGCAATGAACAGGGACACCTACAGCTAGATCAGCTGCTCAGAGCCCTGTCCAGCCTGACCTTGAATGTCTCCAAGGTCAGGGCACCCACCATCTCCCTGGACAACCTGTTCCAGTGCTCTGCTATTATAGTCTTCTAAGCCAAGAGAGGATTCTCTCACAAGGAGGAAATTTTCAACCATACTTACATGGGTTTTTGCACTCGTTTGTACCAGTGGAGTCATGCAAAACGGTAACAGTGAGGCAAAAATGTTGCCCTGCATTTCTCTGGCGAATTATTTGTTTAAAAAAAGAAAAAAGAAAACAAACAAACAAACAAAAAAAAAACCTTGGCCACTGTGGCGCCAAGTAATACAGAGTGACCAAGCTGTATTATGCACTACTTTAACCTGTGTGGGCCTAAGTGTGGACTTTATTTACAGAGGATTTTTTTTTAGCTCACACATAAACTAATGTCACATTTTCATAAGATGAAACTAATAATGTGGCTTTTTTGCCTTTGGTGCAACATGAGGATTTACAGGTGCAAAGTCAACTGTTAATTCCTCTGGGACACAGGGAGCCAAACACATGCCAGTCAAGTCTGTGCCACCTGTTGAAAAATTTGGAGCAGAAACTTTCCTTCCAGCATTGCCTAAGATAGTGCTGTTTGGCACATTTCCAGACCACATCAGAGATCATGATGGCAATTAAATAAATTTCTTGTCCTGTGCTGTCCCTTCCCTTCTATTCACCAGCAACCTACATCCAACAGATTTTACAGAAACATCAGAGTGGCAGAGCACAGCATAACCATCTATACTTTGCTTGCTAGCTGAAGGCTGATAGGTGAAGAGCTTCAAGAGTCCTAGATGAAAAAAACTGTGCAGACAATACAACAGTAGACTTGTTTGTTAGTTTCTAACAAGCTATGATTCAGATACACAAGTCAAATGGTAAGCTGAATGAAAAGATGCCTTCTTTCTCAGGATTTCTCTTTCCTTTTCTCAAATAAATAAATAATCTGCATTTCAGTATCTAAAGTGCTCACAGGAGTGTTCAAATTTAAATCTGCAGTAGTAGATGAAGGATTTCATGTGCTAATATGTGCCTCTCCTTTATGGACCACGTTCTCCAGTGCAGAAGAGGATAAAGCTTTTTTTTTGTTATTATGACAGTAGAAATGTGCAGCATCACTGTGCTTTGTTCACAAATGAACAAAGTTCCCTCATATAGGGAACAGAAAGAGAACAAAAGCCAAAAACTGTAACATAAACAGAACCTGAAAAGATTCTAAGACAGGAAATCAAAATGTGTTGAGTTTTTTTTATTTTTATTTTTATTTTTTTTATGAATGTTGGTGTGTTCTAACCATTTATTAAAATATGCCTCTTTCCTCACCTTCCTTCCCACGACAGTGAAGTTACTGCAGACATCCAGTTCTATAACTATGAAATTTAGACAGCAGTAATTTTTATGAGCCTCACAACTGCAACATCCCAAAGTGTGCACTTTGCAAGCACTGAATGAGTCATCACACACAGATGACAGGCAAGTCAGTTCAGATGAAAGTTTTGTAGGTGAGATTTTATGCTGTCTTTCCATGCTGTGTGACATTTTAAATAGAGAGACTGAAAGCTGTAATCCTGTTCTCAGAGCAGCAGGACGTGTTTCAGCAGAAAGAACAGCCTGCTACTGGCCAGCTCCATCCACCAGCCTCCTGGGCTAGATTCATCAATCATTTCATTTACAAGTCTTGAGTTTTCCATAATATTTTTTATAAATGCTTCTCTCTTTCTACCAAACACTTCTTTGTCCCGAGAGCCTAGGTTATCACAGAGCTGTGTCAGCCTTTCAGGACAGAAGTAAGAGAAGCCACAGACTTTTGAGCCTTGTCTTTTCCGTTTTTGGAAAAATAGCACTGATTTCATCCCCTGATTTAGGGAAGTACACATCCCCTTGGCTTTTCTGCCACATATTGATTTTAGCAGTAAACTGCTTGGAACATGACTGTCTTAAGTGTACTCCCCAGGGGAGCTTGCTGGGTTGTAACACTTCCTTTGAGAGTCTTGGGAAGGTGCCATCCCTTCAGGCGTTGTTCAGGACTCTTAGCACTGTCCAAAATCATGGTTACATTGGAAGTAACACTATCTCCATTTAGTCCCTATTTGGACATAGGTTTGAAGGAAGGGAAAAGCCAGCGTTCTTCATGTACTGTGACTTTTACGATGATTGCACAAATAAAGACTCAAAGGCCTTTCACAATCCTATCTTTTCATAACTCTTGCCAAGACACCATGGCCTTGATTCTTTACTTAACAGTGTAATTTCAGATTTATCTACAGTGACCCTGAAAGGGACTCCACTTTAAACTTCCCCTTTCCATCCTTATTTCGGTCATTTTATGCCACGTTTATTTTATAAAACTGTATTTATACTGGGCAGAAAGAGTTTCTTACCAAGCAAACCAGAAACTCTAATGTGATGCATTTATTTTTATGTCACCACTGTACACTGCTTTGTCTACCTGACTTTTCTATTAACTACTTGATCTTTTTTCCACCTCCAAACAAGTTCATTGCACTATTTGTGAAAGAGTCATTTCCCTAATTTTATCATTTTGCGCCTTTTGCCCACACTACACATCTACATTTTAGCAATCAGCACAAACTGGAGAGTGCAGATGAATCACCAACAGGTTCAGTAGTTGCCTGACTTTCTTCATTTGACTTGCAAGTGAATCTGGAGGCTTTTTTTTTGCTCATACCACACTACCAAAGCTGCAAACTGCTCTTCAGCAAAAACACTGCTCCACACAGTGTGTAGCCTTGCGTAGGCTGTCTCTGTTTTCAACTTGAGTTACATGTTGTACTAGAATAGAAAACATGAGTCAGAAAGGTTAAGGGTTAAAACAAAAGAGGAGAAAATTCATTCAGAAAACTGTGGTTTGTAATGGGTGAGAGGAAGTACTGTAAAATTTCTTGTAAAGCCACAATGGCCAGCTCATCAAAGGAAACCCCTGCTATCAGAGGCTTGCACAATGCCTCCTGAAGTCTGAATGGTTGCCAAGCCATGACCACGCAGTTAAGGGAGTGCAACAAAGAACCTCTAATTAAGAGAATATTTCCATCTTCCTGTCCAACTTATTCCCCATCTTCTTTTTCCTTCTTTCCCCTTGCATTAATTATTTTTTAATAGCATTAACTTTCTTAGCAGTTTTCCTCTCTTTTTTGCATTTTTCCTCTGATTGCCTTGCAAGCTGGAATGAGATATTCTCTATATGGAAGCAAAGACTATCTAGAATTATTTTCCACTCATTGATTTGGTACTCACCAAACCAACATCATCAGCCTATAATTAACTATTTAGCTTCAAAATATCCCAGCAGCTTTCTACTGGGTCAGTCCACTGTGATGGCATTGAACATCATAGAGAGTGTAGAGGTAAGATCATAAGCTGGATACCAGAAATGAAGGGCCACCACATTATTTTTTTCTTTTCCATTGTGAGAAACCAGTAACTCGGCTCAGCTCTTTAGGAAACCACTGCTTCAGCATGATAGAGGCTTGTCCTAGATTGCAGTGTGCTATGGTCAGCATACTGTTTACGTATGTATTTAGTGAAAAGTTGACTTTGGAGTGTCTGAGATGGGGCTTTCCTGGTTTTTCTATTCTGGTAGAATCTGTGGAATAATGGTTTAGATTTGTTCTCAGGCCTTTCATTTCTTCCCTTTTGACTTCCCCTTACATTTTCTACTACAGAGTTTCCCCTCAAAAAACATCAGCATTTGTCTCTCTAGACTGCAATTTGCCCTAAATGAACCAACAATGAGTTGCACAGCCTTTCTTGATGTAAACAGTCCTTGTTCACAGTTCTGTATGTTTGGCATAGTCTGTTTCTGAGGTATGGCTCCAAAATGCAAACTCAGCATTACTCCCTTGAAATAGCACCTTACATACTTCATCAAGAGCCTTTTGAATTTTATTCCTATTCTCCAATATATCTGTACCCATACCTGTACCCAAGCTACTGTGATTGGGGATATAGTAAGTATATTTGACTGCAGAATGTACACACCAAAAGTACAAGACTGAGAGCAACACTTTTAGAATCACACTTTTCAATTTGGAAATGAACCAGAAATAATTGTTTTCTGAAAATAGTTTTCTGAGCAGTTTTGTTTCCACATTACTATAGTCTTATCCTGACTACTTGTCCTTTTTCTTTAAAAAAAATAAAATATACAAGAACAAAATGCCATTCTAGAAACTTAGTATATTTACAGTTTTACCCTTATTCTCAAAATGCCTCACTATTCAAGAGTTTGATTTTTTTTCTTTATTTCCTTTTCTGTTCCTGCAAGTTAAAGCACAACTAATTCCCAAAAGGAAGCCAGTGACCCCAAACTGTTTGAAAGATTCACAGAAATATCTATATACTCAATGAATGCTTTCATGAGACTATTTCACACATTTCAGAGCATATCCAAATGAAGTAAAAGCCATATAACTTCTATGCTGACAATACTCTTTGGCTTTTCCATGACTCATCCTAAAGCCAACGCAATGGACAGCTGTCTACTGTTATTTTTAGCTTTTATCAACTTGTGCAATTCTTTACTGCAAGCTGAGCAAATTTCCACAAAGCATCCATAGAGCAGAGGCTGCAGATAGAAAAAAAACAAACAAAAAACAAACATCAAAAAAAAAACTGTTGAAGATTGTGTAGTAGATAATCTTTAGAAAGAGTGATGTGGGATGTCAAGAGACACTGTATATTATACATTACTCCTAACAGTTTCAAGAGTTTAGAGAATCTAGTTGCCATGCTGTTGGTGTTTTGGTTGGTTAGTTGTTTGATTGAGTTGGGTTTTTTTTGTTTTTTTTTTTTAATGGAAATGGCTGGTTATTTGGGGTTTTTAATGATAAGCAGCAGTCCAATTGAATGTGTTTGTCTAAAGACACACAAGTCACATTTTTGCACTTCCTTGCATGTTTGTGAATATGCATGAATAAGATTTGCAGGCACTAAAAATGGCTAAGGATGAGTTCACAGTTCAAAACCTGGACCTTAGGCATATCCAGCTGGATAACATTGTTACAAATTACACAGCAATAGAATCAGTATGCAAAGCATGGCACATCCATGCAACGGGATCTATAGGCCTTTGGCTTCATCAAATATTTACTTTTTCTATTCATTCTTGCTATCTATTTTTGGTTAAGCGAAAAGATGGATATTATTAGAATCCTGGCTACAGTCTGAGCATCTTTTGCAATAAAATCCTCATTGTTTTTACTGATTTGAACTGCTGTGAAGAAGATGGAATTATTCTTGCATGCTATTAAAGAGAGGTCATGAAGTAATTTAGACCAATGGTGGAAATATTATAAGCTCATTTTTAGGTTTTACCATAGATTTCCTACATGGCATTGGATAAACATCATTGTCTCTTAGGCTTCCCAGCTGTGATGCAGATACTCCTTTTCTTCCTATTTTAGACTATTTCATGTATAAGATTTTTTCACGGGGGATATTATGTTTCCTTGTTCATACACATATTGCAGGATAGTATTATTAAGAGATTCTGTGATGTAACATGCGTAGGGTTTCTGCAGCATAAAGGTCTACGTACCTATCAGATGTGTAAGGGACAAGGACTGATTGTAGGTGAGCTTTGCAGCCAAAGACTGCTGCTGCTGGTGCTGGGGAGTATGATGCATACACAGGATGTCAAAAGAGGAACAGTATCTACCTCCTTTATTAACCTCACGGTGGTTTCAGGTGATGCTGCAAGGTCAGTTCTAACCCTCTCGTGTGAAACAAACCCCTTCCGCCTCATCTGTGCATGTATGGAGGTGTGTGCTGCGGTGGGGTCTTTGCATTGTACCTTTGTGTGGTCTAGATAGGAAATATGAGCCAGAAAGAAAAGCACACTGCGATGAAAAGCAGATCCCACGCTCATCTTGGTTTACTTGTGTCAGGCAAGGAGGAAGTGGTGCTGGGGTTACTGATGTGAGACGACATGTGCTTACTTTCCAGAGCTCATCTCTGCAAATTTTCTCAGCAGTCTCACAGCTTCATTCAGCCTGTTAGCTTTGGGTCCCTGCTACGTTACAACCAAGCTCAAACTGCTTTAAGTATAACCCATACACTTCGTCACCCAACATCTCTCCATACATCTACATTGTCAAGATGGATCATTCCTGGATTCACACCTGGACTACTTTATCCCCTTGTCCACAATTCTTATGTTAGGTTGCTCCCTGATGAGCTAGCCGCAGAGTTGATGAACCATTTCCGTATATAAGAAAGCCCTAGGATCTAAGGGAAGGCGAGGTGAACTCTCCATAATTTGCTCCACACAGGCAGAATAAATCCAAGGAGCTGACATCAAATCATATTGGAGAAGGGCTCACTGCTGAGTGCAGGAAAGCAAGATGATTCTGGGTTTGCCTCTGGATCTTCTTCCTCAGACTTTCTTTACAGCTCCATCAGACAGTATCTAGGGAAGGAGACTCAGCTGAGCATATGCTGCAGGCAAGTCTCAGCCCTTTCAGAGCACCAAACCTCTACTCATGAAGAGGCTACTACACAACATTATTGTCACACAACATTTGGTATGTAACTGGCTGCCAAGCTGTTAAAAACTACTTTCTGTACACTGGTGATAGCGTGTATTGAAAAAAGCATTTCATTATTTCACTTTGTCTAGCAGTGGGACACAAGAACTGAAGAAAAATTGGCATATGGGTCAGCATGCTCTCATGCAGCCCAACACACTACTGTGTATTGGAGAAGTAAATTTTTCTGTCTCATAAGTTAATTAACGTGGTGGAAAATAAATCTGGATTCATTGCACTGGTCGTGCTCCTGCTGACAGCAATACATTCTATATTGGACTGGAACAGCATTTCTGTCTAAAAACTTTCTCTTTAAAGACAGAAATCTCCTTTTACTTGTTCCTGGGCAATGTAGCTCAGTGTACCTGATGTCTTCAGTTAAAATTTAAGGCAGCCAAAAAGACCATCATGTAAATTCCCTTCTGTTGATACTACTGTGAATTTCAGATATTGAGAACTGGTATACATTACGTGTTTTCATTAACAGAAGTTAACGATGCTTCTCTTGTATAATGTAATTTTTACTGTTCAACACATTTCTATTTTTTTTTCACTTGTTTTGTTATTATTTTGTTTGTTTGCTTGTGTGCTTAATGATCACCAGCACTGTTGACTCCACATTTAGATGACTATTGAACAGACGAAGGAAACCATAACTCAGGTATGCAGTTATATATAAATTCAGTTATCTCTGAATTTATAAAAACAGTTAATGCTAAGCTGAGATGGAGGTAGATTTGAGGTAAAGAGCTACTTATCACTGCAGGGTTCATGTCTTCTCCAGTCCAATCAGGATGTGCCCACAGCAGGCTCAGGCTGACCTCATTTAAGGGGAGAGTTATTCAGGAGGGACTATTAAATGTGGGCTAAGTCCAAGTCTAACCCCCAAATAGCAGGATGTCCAACAAGAATGGAGGTTGTTATGACCTGTGAAGCCTGCTCTTGATGTAACTATGAAGTCACAGTTAGATTGAAGTACTGGGATATAGCACAGCCTGGAGAAGAAACTAAAAGAAACCAAGGACAAGTGAAGGTCAAGGGAACATTTCTCTGAAAAATAAAGAATCAACTTCTTTATTAAATATCTTACTTTCATGTATATGACTATAACATCTCAGTAATATTAAAAAGTGGTGCTCAGTGTGATATATAGCCAAATAGTATCTTCAATCAGTACAAGCTAGCCTTAAAATAAATTTTAGTTCATGGATTATTGCTGGACCATGTAAGTTGAAAAGATAGGTTTTCTGCTGCAAAAATTTATGACTCATTCAAAGCCACCAGAACAGATAAGTTGATGTATGCCTTATCTACAGTAAAGAAAGTGATTGGGATGAATTCCCAAGCATGTGGTTATGTGAATGATGCAAAAGTTGAGATGTATGTATATGCTGAAGGAAGAGGCTGGTTTTTGACTAGACTCAGAGAAGCTCCTCCCACAGGTAAAGAGTAGATAGCATGAAACAGATGTAGTGATGAGAAAATAGTGATTACCTGGAATTCATGCCAATACGTTTTTGTACATTCTGATATTATATATATACCAGAAACGTAATGGAAGTGACACGCGTAATAAGAGCTTATCTCAGCTTCAGTCAGCTGGGGCCCATGCACGCAAAGGAGACAAAAAGGGTGAAGCGTGAATATTTTTATTCTTTTTTATAGATCAACCACAGAAGTCTGTAGGTGTAAAACCTCATGTTTTTTTTTCAAACAGCTTCATATTCTTAATAATTTTTTTTTTTTTTTTTTTCCGTTTAGGAACAGAAACACTCTGTTACTTTCAAAAATGTACTCGCTTGCATTAAAAAAGCAGCAAGTATTACTAAGTAAGTAGGACACTCCAAAAGTAATGCCTCATTTATTTCCACGGAAACTAACACAGATGTAGAAAGCACAAGAACACTAGTTAATGGAGAAATTCTCAGCTACAAAATACCATTTTTCAGCACAGTCACCACCATTAGCTGTGCATTTTCACCAGCAATGAAGAAGAATCTGCCTGCTGTGCTGCTAAAAATCTGCATGATTGTCCAGAACGTGGCTTTTCTTACACGTTGTTGTCACTGCTGGTGAAATGCACCACCCACTGCCCCACAGTGCTCACATCCACTGTTTGATCTCCACAGACATTCAACATTCATCACTGAACATCAATGGGTTCCATGTTTTCCACACAGAGGAATTTGATTCCCCACCTTTGCTTCATTTGCACTTCCATGTCAGACACCATTCTGTCAGGCTGCCCCTTGCTACTATCTGTTACACGGCAACAACATGGAACAGAATACTGGTGGGAAGGTTCCACCTGTACTGCTATACCACCAACTTCCACCTCTGCTATCATGGGCCAACCTGATAAAATGGGACACATTACTTTCAAAGGAGCCCTCTTATTTTCAGAACATTTTCATATAAAACAGAAATTTACAATGAAGAGAAAAAGAATTCTTTCCTGTCATGGGCTAATTTATTAATATTTGCTTGTACAGTATCGAAAAAAGAGAATCAGTTATGTTCAGCTTTCAAAAGGGCATAAATCACCTTCAGTTTAACCAATTCACATTAGGGTGTTGGGTTTTTTTTTGTTTTGTTTTGTTTGTTTTGTTTTATTTGTTTGTTTGTTTGTTTTGTTTTGCACATACTTATATGCAGATCTTACTTAACTGCAGATCTGATACATGCTAGGGTGAAGATGTAAACCCTAACATTTCCTACAGCCAGGCAGAAATTGTGAATTTGAATTCATAAAAATAAAATGAACAAAGTCCTAGAAGATGTTGAGCGTCATTGGCCAATGGGAAGTCATGGAGAATGCATTGAAAGAGAAATCAGTGTCATTTCAGTGCAATTCAGCTTAAAAGCAGCATGGAGTATGTTGAAATGGCTGCAAGTTGTACCAGAGGAGGTTTAGGTTAGACATGAGGAAGAAGTTTTTCTCTCAGAGAGTGGTCAGGCACTGGAATGGTCTGCCAAGGGAGGTGGTGGAGTCGCCGTCCCTGGCAGTGTTCAAGAGGTGTCTGGATGAGGAGCTGCGAGATCTGGTTTAGTGCTTGTGGTAGCAATGGTAATGGGAGGATGGTTGGACTAGATGATCTTGCAGATCATTTCCAACCTTGTGATTCTATGAGTCTATGATTCTATGAAAGCCACATATTCCTTCTATGTCTGCATAAGCTGCATGTCATGAATCTGTCACCCTGCCATGCTCCTAAAGGGAAGGTTTGCACAGCTTGTATGACTGCTCATCTTTCTTCAGCCCCTTCATCTTCCACTGCAGCTGCAGCACCGATGCAATTTGAGGAAGTGAATGTACCCCACAGGACTTTATGCTGAAGGAGGTGCAATTTAAGGCCTCTTGCTGGTCCTTGCATGCAATATCTTCTTTGTAATTCACCTTGATGGAAGATCCCAGCTATTAAATTAACAAGTGTGAATGGCACAGCAGGACTAGAACATGGAAAGGCAGAGCTGCCACTGTATTTAAATGTAAATTATTATAATTTAAATGCATTTTCTTTGCAGGACACTGCACTATTTCTTACTGTGTTTCATAGGAAATGAAGTAAAACCAAAAGCCAAGATTACAGTAATTGCAGAAAAAGTGAGTCCAGAGAAGCAGATTATATCTGAATAGTATAAATGCAACCAATCTTCAATTGCTCATTAACAACAGGGTTGTACTGTTTATTTTTATTGCAGTTGTGATTTTTAGGATCAATATTTATCCATGTGTAACAGAACGCAAACATCCGGTCAGCTCCTTCGAGCTGCGATTTCACTACACTGTAGTCACAGAACAAACAGATGTTCTGTTTATACAAGGAAGATGGAAGGGTACAGAGGGTACACAAGTGTGGTTATTGCCATAATTAACCTGTTGTGCAAGACATACAAAGGTGAGCTTCCTCCTTCAGATAACACTTCTTGGTGTTGCTGAATGGGGTTGAATTTTAGTCTTTTCAATATTTGTTGTTTGTTTGTTTGTTTTTTCCCCCAGTCTGTGCGGGAGATACCAAAAAGTTCCTTCCCAGGACACCTGGGCATTTCTCTCTGTCGTGGCTCAGGGCTGCTCATATCTCCCCAGGGAAACATATCCAGGGCTGAGAGATGCTGACCCAGCCACAAGCTCTAAGTATGATAACATTTTTAAAAATAGCAAAGCCAAACCACAAGCATTCTGAACAAAGCCTGCTGAATGACAAGGATTTGCCAGAGTAACCGTGCTCAAGGAAGATTTGAGGGGAACTATACAGACTTGGCTGTTTCTTGTAACACAAAGAATGTAAATAATGTAAATTCATGTAAATGATGGCAATAATAATATTTCTAGGAAAATGTTTCCTGCCAGGAGATATAAGCATTACTCAAGGAAATGCTACTCCCACTTCAGGCATTTAAAGGCTTAACAGGCTCAAGAATTCCATAAATAAGAACATACAAAATGTTAGTAAAAATATCTTTAATGCATTTTTGTGATTTCCCAATGCTGTTTCTCTATTCCATATAAACTCTACGCTCCTCAGAGCAGAGACACTTGGAGTCTGCAGTGTGAGTAGAAAAGCTAATGAAAAAGAAAATTAATTTCTTCACTTAGTACTCTGACAATCAAAAATGCTCAGGGGGGATACAATAATGTGAGACCTGACATTAGAGGAAAAAATACAGCATATTTTATACATGTATTTTCATCTCCATATGATTTTGAAAGTATCTGCCCATGATAGATGAACTGCATTACCACTCATGTTAATATACTGCTGTTTAATGATTTTTTCTTGTTATTCATTTTAATACAGTTGATGTTTACTTAGAACAGCATTAATAACACCAGGATATTTATCATATAGGAAATAGCTAATGAAATCTGCTACTTTTGTCAATGGATGTTTATGTTTCAAAGCCACACGAGATTGTTTATGCAAGATTTAGAGGAGAATGTTGTTTTGTTAGTGACAAATAACAAGAGTGAAGTTAAATGGCAATTAGTATGGGTTGTTATTATTATTACTATTGTTGTTATTTACATTACATCAGGACTCCCTGGGGCTTCAGATCGATGCTTGAAGCAGCTCAGCTCTTGCTACAAGACTTAGGAATGAAACAGTATTTGATAACAGTAGGGATATCAGGCTGGGAGCCGAACAAATGAGTAGATTCTGCCAATTGCTCTCATGGTGACTTGTCCTGCAAGAAGCCATGTTGGCTCTAACAAATTTCTGGATGAATGAAGTTTATCAGGTTTCTAAACATGGCATACTTATTCTCAACAGTGCATTCAGGGTGAAACTACATCTCTTAGTTTGTTGTTTTGGGGACTGATTCTGACTCATTTTTCTCCCAGGAGTTTCTTCAAATCATATTAAAGGTCAAAATCTCTATGCACAGCACATATAGCTTCTGAGAAGTTTTGCAGATCTTTACCATCTCAGAAATTGACACCTTTCGTTGAACATAGATTTCAGGAATTTACTTTTGAAAATTACAAATGCCTTCGCAATTTATGAAATGAGTCAGGCATTTGAAAATGGTATTTTTCTTCTTCCTTTGCAAGTCAAGGCCTGAGTTCATTATTTAAAGTTTTCCTTCCTTTCTTGCATAAAAAAATGAAACGGTGCATCCTTGTTGCAAGGACATGTGAGAGCTGCCAGATTGCATCACAACAGGGACAGTTCTGAGCACAGAAGCAAGATCTCAGAAAAGCTGAGGAGCTGCACTGGTCTTTGGCTGTCCTTTGCCCACCCTAGGTGGCTTCTTCACGAGCAAAGAGAAATATTGATGCCATGAAAAAAAAAAAAAAATCATAGTGTTTATCTGTGGAATTTGGCCCAAAACATCACTGACTTATGTACAGGGCTCTAACCTTTTATTTTTATATGTTAAAAAAAAAAATGTTCACGTTGAAATCACAGGAAAATTGAGTCACATTATGTTCAGGGAAAGGAAAGTATATTGCCACAGGAAAATATTTCCCTTTGTTAGTTGCTGCTAAAGAATGAAATGCAAATTCTGAAAGGAGTTCCCTTTCTTCCCTTTTTCCTCCTTCCTCAGCAGTTCCTGTGAATACAGAATATCATGAAAACCACTACCATTTGCTGCATCCTTTCAACTGCTTTAAAGCCAACAGGAGTCATAGGTGCACAAGGAACCAAGCACCTCATCAGCACACTGCAATTTTTAGCCATTATTAAATGTAAATCTCTCTAACATCAATATTTATTCCTGCTAAATATTAAAAATCTTTAGGCCTATGAGTCACCAGCTCTGTTCCAGTTAGCACTTGCTCTACCACTTCCACCCCTGAATGGAACTAGAGATTTACAAATGATATCAGCAAAGTCAACTGTTATGAAGAGGCAAGCACGGAATAACAACTGGGGAGATAACAATGTGCATCTGTCAGAGCCAGCATTCTCCACTGTTGCCATTTCTCTGCCAATGGTTTTACAGCTGGCTTGAGTGGTAAATCACAAAGAGCGTGAATAAGTACAGAAGGATTTGCCCATAGTTTGTTCCATGCAAGCTACAGGTTGCTATGGGAGACAGGAAGCATTTTTCAGGCACTCCCACAGCAATAAATGGTTGCCAATTAATGAACAAGTAGCAGCACGCTGTGCTGTGTTCAGCAGTAGTTCTGTGAGGTGACCAGCAAAAATACTGGGGGAAGATAGAAAGGTGTCTTCCCCCTTCAGCTCTAATGGATACAACTAATGATCCTGTTGAAGAGGGCATCCTGCTGTTTGCTGTAAGGCTGTAGGTTTAGTCTAACTTCCAGTGGACCAAGGGGTAATAAAAACCCATTCTGCAGTGTATCACAGTCATCCTAAAGCTGTAATGACGTCTTGGAGACAGCAGAGAACAGCAGAAATCCAGAAGCCAGTTCCCATTTTTGATACTGGGTATTTAGTGGGCTGCTGCACACAGAAATAAGAGTGCTTTTGTTCTCATAGTAGCTCAGATCAGTGGCTGCCTGCCCAGAGAGAAGGTCTGCTGTGGTAAAAATAAAAATTCTTCCTCTGTCTGGGAAGTGAGAATGGGTGGCACCTGGAGAAGATCTGGTAGTTTTCCTTTCTTCTGGGTTGAATGGTCCATCAGTGTTCCTGTAACTCTGGGTGGTGACTGCTCTGGCAGACACAAAGGTGCTGAGAACCACTTCTGGACCAGCAGAGATACCTCTTTTCAGAAGTCACCACTGTAGTTCTATTTTACTGAAATAACCAAGCGAGACATGACTAATTATGGCTTCAGACATAGTGGACAAAGGGGGAGGAGGTAGCAGGATCTGTGGCTGTCTGAACTGTGAGACTGAGAAGATGAGTTGAAGAAGTGCACATAGGATCCATGCCTTTAGATAGCTTAAGAAACCTAGCTTCTTATCTCAGTGATTAGGCTGTGCAAGGGCATTGTGAATTCCAAGAACAAAAGATACAATTCCCCAAGCCAAAGGGACTGAAATAGAAGTCTACTACGAATCTCTTACTTCCTAAAGTGGCTCCCAAAGGTAGGGATAAATGCTCACAAGCAGGAAGTCTCTCACTGTGATTGTCTTTACCCAGACAAAGGCATCACTTTCCCAGGTCATGATGATATCCCTTGAACATTTAAAGAATCTTCACTTATGTTTTCTTTTTATAGATCTGTTCCTTTACTGCACTCCTCCTTGACTTTCCATTTTTCTTGCCTGCTGATTTGGCTTCAGGAGCCATGTAATCTCACATGTTCTCTACTGATAAAATAGGTCATATCTGCCCCAAAGGAATGGTTTTACCTGAGTACAACAATACATGGAAAATGCTGCAGATAACAGATTCATTTCATTTATTACTTAGCCTTAACTACGTTGTTTGATGGTAAGAAATACAGAACCCTACTGTTAAAAATACGTCTTGCTTTAAATATCTTCCCACAAAGCTGCAAGGAGATCATATGCTACATCCTACACATGCAGAACAGAATCAAAGAGCAACATACGAAGGGTGAGAAATGCCTGGTGTTTGTTTGTAGGCTCTACCAATCCTAAAAATTAAACAGAACAGATTTTGATTTTCACCCATATATTTTAAATTAATTAAGCTTCTCTCTGTGAAAAGTGTAAATTAATGAAAAGATCTTTTAAACTAAATAACATACCTAAAGTACTATCACAAAAACAATCCCCTGGAGGTAGCATATCTACTTAGAACATACAAATACAAAATAAAATAAAAGCACGTGCCCTTCCCATCCTATTATTTATTCACACTTACATGCCAATAGGCACTGCACTACCTTCTCTGAGCCAATGTATTGGAACCATTGAATCCTAAAATCCTGACAAAGGAGTTGGAAGGGAGCCTTAAAGATCGCTTAGTCCAACTCCCCCGCATGGAACAGGGACACCTACAGATATAGGCAGGTGCTCAGAGCCCCATCCCGCCTGACCTTGACTGTCTCCAGGGTCAGGACATTCATCACCTCTCTGGGCAACCTGTTCCAGTGTTTCACCATCCTTCTGGAAAAAACTTTTACCTTCTATCCAATCTAAATCTTTCCTGCTTTTAGCATGAAACTATTTTCCAGAAGATAACAGCACCAAGCTCCCAAGTTGTGCTTCTGCTTCTAATATCAGTTACAGAAGCTCTGAGCTTTGGGGAGATCCTTGCTGATTGGCCAGTATGCAGTATAGCAGAGTACTTTGTAGCAAACCCTTCATCACAAGCCAACCCAAGATTTAAGGAAAGAAATCTCACCGAGAGATGGAAATTTTACAACACTTTTCCAGTTTTAGAAACTTCCCAAACTCTTCCACAAGAAGACACCAACATTTGTCTCTGTGTAAAGTCCTGTTCTTTATAATAATCCTTGACAAGAATACAACATAAAAACCACTCTAAAGACAGAGAAATCACTCTGAAGTTGCAATGCAGTGTGTCACAGAACTGGGGAAAAAATTGATGCTGAGACCTCTCTACTAAGCATCCCACTGCATTCAGCAGTTGCTGCAGTTCCTTTACTCCATTTGAGTACCTACTTCCCACTGATACCTAGAAGCTTGAGATGTGTCTGGAAAGAAAATAACTCTTTTCCTTTGTGCCCCAGATTAGATGTTTCTTTCTTGTCAGCAAAGAAGAATTACTAACGATATACCAAGTGGGATATAGATTGCAGATAATCTGCTCTGACTGCTGCAACTGCATGGGAGAACACCAAGGCATGATACCTTCCTGTATAATTTTAACTCAGTGAGACCAGAAATAAATATTTGGACAATGACTTAAAAACCTTTATTGCTGTTTCATTTTTGTTTTGAGGAAGAGACTAAATTGGCACAGAAACCAGTAGCATGGTTAGTTAAATGCACTAAGATGAGAGTGTGCTTATTCTGAATCCATTAGACATCTCACAGAAATGTGATCACAAAAAATTATCAGTCTTCAGAAAATGCTAATCTAAATAATCATTGTGGTACAACTGAATTGAATGGAAGGACACAGTGAAGCCAGCTGAATTCAGACAAATGAGTTCAGCCAATGAGGCTGCAGGATTTTAGGATTCTATGGTTCCAATACATTGTCTCAGAGAACGTAATGCAATGCCTGTTGTCATGTAGGTGTGAATAAGGAATAGGATGGGAAGAACATGTGCTTTTATTTTATTTTGCATTTGTATGCTCTGGATCAGTGGAGAGATCCTTCCCATGTTCGAACAAGCAATGAAAAAGGCAAACTGTGCTCCCAATGGGCTTCTCCCTCTGTTCCCTAAGGCAGGAGCCTACTGTACCAGATGAGGTTCTTTATTTTCATTCTAGCCTGGGTTTATATTTTATAGTTTATTAGACATTATTTTTATTTGTTGTTTTACAACAATCATGGTTTATCTGATATTTTCTTTTTTCTTTCCTCCTCTTTCTCAATAAAAAAAAATCTGTTTTGCACTGTCAACATGACATGCAGAAGTCTCAGTGAATCTATTATGATTTTTTTTTTTTTTTTTTCTGGATTTCCAATCCATTGCCCTGTAGTGACTCGTCCCTCTTCAACTTTCCTCCAATTCCACAAGTTGCATCAAAGTTTCATCATTCCCTCATTCAGGTTTTCTCAGAAACATTACTCAACAGAGAAGAGTGTTCTGGTTGTTGAAAATGTTAAGGGGCAATATTTTCTTACATTTTTGTGGCTGTTTTCTCTTTTGGAGAGAAAATATTATCAGAGAGGATGTTTCCCTGCTGATTGCAGTTGCTTATTTTTCCTCTCTTTCCCTACATTTTTCTTCTAGGATTTTTCCAATTCAAAATTTAAAGCAAGTTGCTTTACAGAAGTCCTTGAAGCTGCAAGAATATTTTACTGAGCAATAACATTGGAAAGCCTAAAGTGAAAAACTTTCCTTTCTCCTTCCTATAGTCAAAGTCAAGCAAAGAGACAGCAGGGTGGTGGAGGAGTGTCAGTAACACTGAGGTCCTTCTGCTGGTTATGCAAGAACATACTAGCATCTGAGCCACTGCTGACCCCAGTAAGAAGTTGCAGGAGGAAATGATCCACTCCTGCCAGCAGCAGCTGGACAGCAGGGTGGAGGGCTGCTACGTGGCATATTTATCTGAGCAAGCTGTGGAGATCACCCACTGCTTGAGATTTCTTTCTTCTCCAACTTACACTACAATTCTTTTCCTCAATAACTTTTTTAAAGGAATTTGTTTTATTATCAGAGGATTCATAACAGGAGAAAAATCTCCCCTCAAGCTTTCCTTCCCTGCCTTTATGCCAAGTCCTTAGCCTCACTCCTTTTCCTCCCACTTTCTTCTCTGGCTCTTCTCCCATGCCTTGCAGCAGACACCTTTGAAGAGATATTCCTCTACCCCACTAGTTTCCCTGGCTGTTCCTCCAGCATAATGGCACCCTTGCTCCGAGACCTGTTCTCCTTTAGTGAACTCTGTCCTCATGTACCCTCATTACCTTGGGCCTCCATTCAGCCATCTCATAGAATCACAGAATAATAGAACAGCTTATGTTGGAAAGGACCTTAAAGATATTGAACTGCAGCCCCCTGCTATGGGCTGTTTGCCACCTAGCAGATCAGACTGCCCAAGATCCCATCCAACCTGGCCTTGAATGCCTCCAGAAATTGGGCATCCACAGCTGCTCTGGGCAGCTTGTGCCAGGGCCTCACTGCCCTCTGAGTAAAGAATTTCTTCTTAACATCTAACCTAAATTTCTCCCTTTTATTTTAAAGTCATTCTGCCTTGTCCTTTCACTATTCACAACTGTGTAAAAAGTTGCTGCCCTTCCTGCTTATAAGCTCCCTTCAAGTACTGGAAGGCCATAATGAAATTTCCTTGAAGCCTTCTCTTCTCTGGACTGAACAAGTCCAACTCCCAAACCTTTCTTCACATGAGAGGTGCTCCAGCCCGCAGATCATCTTTGTGGCCCTCCTCTGACCTCCTCCAACAGTTCCATATCTTTCTTGTGCTGGGGACCCAAGCCTGGATGCCATACTCCAGATCTCCTTCCAGTGGCAATGCATTTGCTACATGGAAATGTGGGCTCTCTTGTTGTGAGCAGCTGCCACGAAGCCTGGAGCTGAACAAGGTGACAGAGTACAGACACTGGCGGTGCAACTTTCTCCTTATGAACCTCATTCATTTCTAGGCCTGGTGAAACTCTTCTAGTGTAATCGATCACTTAGTATGTGACAACAGAGCTCAAAAGCGGTGCTGACTGAGTCTTGCTTCCCACAACTCCCTCTCTCGATCTATCAGAAAGGCTTGTTGCAATCTCCCACCCCATTCCTTCATTCTGTGTTGGTCTTGCTCACTCCTTCGCTGCATCTGGTTTTCCCATACGTACACTTAACCTCTGCCACTGTCTCCTGCCTTCCCTGATATCCTCTCTCACCATTAGTGTCTGGTGTTGTAAGTTCCCTATGCTACACCCACCCCAGACAAGCATGTCTGGGCTCCTATTTCCTCTCCCACTTGTCTCTTACTCCCACTTCCATACCTATAAGTTCCTGTCCCATAGTTCCCTTATTGTCCCTGGATCTCATTTTCCCAGGCAAAGCTCCTCCAGCCAGACTCTGTCTCATGTACCACAGCTTTATCAAACCATTGCTTCTTGCCTTCTCTGTCATTCCCTGTGTGACCCTCCAAATCCCATCACTTTCTCTCTAGAGCCAGTCTCTCTAACCTCACCCTACCTTCTTAACCCTTCCAACCTATCCACATACTGCAACAACTTCCTCATCACCTCCTTGTAAAACTAGTGCTTTTTCTTAGAAGTCTGAGATACTAGCATGGCTCCCGGGCAGTCTGTAAAAGATAATATAGGTGAGCATTTTAAGAAAAGAGAAGAAGAAAATTTATTCAGCTTAGAACATCAAGCAATCTGGGACCTTGATTTTTCTCTGAATCAGTCTTTTCCAGGGATCTGATTTGTACCCATTTTGACAAGGTTGTTCCTAGTGATGCTAAAGAATCTCTTGACATTTTGGGAGAGAAAATTATTGCAGTAAAGGCAGACAAACCTCTGTGAATTATCTGTTTTTTATGCCATGTGCCAGGTATCTGAGCAGGAAATAAAAGAGCAGTTGGCACCTCTGTGGCTGTTTAGGTGGAAAATATATGACTCCCCTCTTCAAGACCAAAAGAGCAAAGCCATAAAAAGAAATCCCCTCTGTAGTCTTCAAGTGCCTTTGACAATACAAGCACCAGCTTTGTGACTGTGCATGATTAGAAAGCACCCTCTCACCTTAGTCTCTGTGGGTACTACCTGTGCTAACACATGGCATCAAACAGTTCAGCAACAGATCTCAGCAACTGCCTTCACCTTCATAAAGAAGCAAGAAGAAGAGCAGGCATTGCTTCCCTGTTGCTTGAAGGCTTCTTTGCGTTTTAAAGGGATGATCATTTGCATGCAGCCCATAACTCTTCTGCATGGGCCTCCATGTAGCTTCTCTATCCATTTCTTGCTCGTTTCTCAGGTGTCACAGCTGTATGCCAAGTTTTAAATCCTTGAGACTAGGAAAGTCAGTGTTTCTAGTGCCAAATGGTAAAAAGTCAAAATTAAGGACTTATTCAACAGTATGTCTAAAAGAAATCAAGTACTTCTTAGGTTTCCAGGTGTGTTGGCTTCATACTTTCAACTGTACTCTATTTAACCAAATGAAAATGAAGTTATTTCAAAAACACTTTGTCCTTGGAGCTGTGACTGTACAACATGCTACAAACATTGTTTATGGGGGGAGTTATTTATCTGGATGCTTTGCTTGGAAAGGGGAAAATTAATTTGGAAAGAATCAGAATACTTCTTCTATCCTCCTATCTTAGAGCATTACCACCTCTACCCAGGTGACAAGGATAAGATTTTTCAGCCAAGCTGTTTTATCTGTAACAAAGTTGTCTACATCTGCCTTCCCCATTAGGCTTATGAACTGTAGCCATTGTAGCAAATGAAGTTGAGTGAAAAACGGACCCAGCCAAAGCCATTTAGGTTATGGTACAGTTAGTCACTGTCAGAACCTACTGACTGTAGCTACTCTATTTTCACCAAGCACACTGAGAAATGAAGAAAAAAGATCAAGTGCAGATACCTAAGTTGTAGTGAGGAGGAAGTGAGCCCCACCTTTCTGGGTGTATGTAAACTACTTACCTGGTTCCAGGACTGCTGATGAGGCATAGCCAGTAGTGTTTAGGATGTAATTTGTTCAGTCAGATGTAGACATACATGCTGTTGTACAGCAATCTCCACAGACCAATCAGTTCTCTACAGGTCTAAAGGGAAGACCTCTCTGGTGTCAAAGTCACCACTGTTTCCAAATTCATTACTTGCTTCTAAGAATCCTCACATTCAATTTATACATTCAAGCCACTGTTTTATTGCTTCTGTTTTAAAGGTTTTGTGTTTTTTTCCCCCCACAGCTTGTATTCTCCCCTTCCAATGAAAGTCCACCTGCCCATTCTGATTCTCTCCTGGATATGTGAAACAGAATAAATCCTCCCTCCTTGAATCATCCTTTCCCATATTTCAAAACCGTATGTACACCAATTATAAATTGGTGTAATGTGTTCTTTTTTAAAAAAAAACAGTCATTTAAATTCATGTGTTTTCATATAACATAAAACTGCTAAATCAAGCCTGAAATAACTATTTTTTCTCCTGTGGATATTTCAGTTCTAATATTGAAGGGGCAAAAAAAAAGAAAAAAGAAAGAAAAAAAAAAAAAGAGATAAAAAAAGCATTTTTCAGTTAGAAACTATGGGAAGATATTTCCAGGTTGAAAACACTATATAGTGTGTACAAAATCATGTGAATCTCTGTTTCAAAACAACCTTCTATTTCTGTACTAACAACATTTTATAAGAACATGAATACCCTGACAATCTGTCCAATGACCTTTCTAGGAAAAAGAGTTGGCACCATAAAGTTTTTGTCAGCAGCAGCTTCTGTTCCTTCTAACTTCTGACTGAGCTGTTCTGGAGGCCTGTGCACAAGACTAGGCTATAACTCCTTCCTTAACTTCTGTGACTTTTTGTCCCTCACAGCATTTACAAAGTAAAGTAAAAATTACTCTCTATGTGGGATTTTGCCAACTTCTTCAAGCAGACATTGTCTAGGCCAGGAAAAATTCAACAGGTAAAAGTAATGTTGTTTTTATAGCCATGCATACATTACTTTTTAAAACTTACATATTTAGTTCTTTAGGTGTGTATATAGACACACGGAAAGAGTTTTCTATGCATACATAAATAATGCATTGTCTTCTAGATTACAGTACACTATGAATATAAATCATGCATTTAAAATACCATTGCATTCTTTCTTCTGTTACTGGCTAAAATTTGCTTCAATCAGTCTCAAAGTTTTGTATGAAATTTATTCCTAATCAGTTGATTTCCCCTTGTCTTCTTTTTTTTTTGCTATTCTCAGCATTTAGCTATGACTTGAATCATATGTCAATTTCATCATAAGCCTTCTTAATTTTCAGTCATTTTCCTTTTGAACTTGCTATTTATCAGGTAAGCAATGCACTGTTTGGATGTGTAGTCTCTGAGGAGCTATCTACCTGCATGAAAACATCCCTTGGAAATGCTAGCACTGGCAATATGCTGTATTCAGGTTATGTTCCTACCATCTCTGTTTGAGGACATATTTACTTTGAGATACTGTCCCTTGAAAGTCAGCTCAGCTTGTTTCGAGCTTCTCATTTGTTTATTTTTTACTAGCAATCTGTATCAAAATAAGGCTTTCAAGAAGTGCCAGCCGTGTGTGTCTTCTTTGAGCTCTGCCAATGGAAAGTTGCATGTAAAAATAAATTATCTATTTCCTGCTGCTAACAAATATCTTGCTTCATTTTGTGAGGAGACAGCATATATCACCTGCAAAAAAAGAATTAAAACGCCGTGAATAGAAGGTTTCTAGAGTTAGGCACATATTTCAAATGCTACATAGAAACACTCAATAAACATGTCCGCATCTCTTAACTGATCTATCTAGTTGGATGATGCAGTAAAACTGCAACAAGATCTCTTGTAAAAGCAAATTGAACAGGATACTGCTTTATTTTTTTATTTTATTTTATTTTATTCTATTTTTTAGCTCTGTAGCCTTTCTGCTTTCACTTTTTAACCTTGTATTTTGATGTATGTTGGGCACTGTATTTTATGGAAACTTATGGCTAAGGCCTACATTTAGGAAAACATTTAAATGCATACCTAATTTTAGAAGTGCGGGTATTCGCCTTGAAATCAATAGGCCTTCTTCTATAATTAACATTAAACATCTGCTTAAATATTTCTTGGCCTTGGTCTGCAATCTGTAACACATATGGACAAACAGTGGTAGGCTGTTTGAAGATGTCGTAATGACAAAAAAGCTTCCATTATATCATTAATCTATCTGGATATTTATACGGCATCTATCTCTATAAAAAGTACAGTGTCTATCTTAAAGTAGCCAAGAGTGACGTCATATTATTCCCCTGGATCTGTCCTAATTACTAGTTCTTATTACTGGCCTTCCCAGGACAGTTAGCTGAGCCACCCCAAATAATTGCAAGAGTGTACTGCATCCACTGCAAAAACACAGCTGAGCCAACTCCTGATGGCTCCTTAAACCAAACTCATTAGCTTTGTTCTGAAGGTAGAGGATGCTCTCAAAATCACAACTGATGCACAGCAAAGAGCAGTTTTCAGCTGAGGGACAATGACAAGGATTTGGGGACAAGAGCTCCTTGAACCACTCCAGCCAAAGAGGCTTCCAAGGAGTGATGCATACTACATCCCTCCAAAGCAGTGAACTTTTATCCTAAAAATTCCCCCTGCTCCCATAGTTTCTTGACTACAAACCATCCCATAGACAGGGAATTAGCTGACTTCATATTCATAGCACAACAAATATTACCCCTCCAGCATCAACTTGTTCAGGCTCCATGGAGGATAATTCCTGAAGTAAAGCAGTGAACTTCAAGACAGAAGTTTCTTTCCATTCACAAAGAAGGGTTTGTTAATCATGCTGCTATTTAAAAAGTCACTCCCAAGATGTGCACCTTAGCTCAGAGCCTATAATTTATAATCTACCCACCCACACATGTACACTGCAATCAGATCAGTGTTCCCACCAAAAATTAACGTGCTGAAACAGAAGACCCGGGACCGTTCCAAGCAGAGATAAAACATTTAAAGGAAAGGTATGGGATGGCTTCATAAATCTTTGGGGTTGCAAAGGACAATGGCAAATGCATCCTTCTCCAGCTGGGAAGGGTTAAAATGCAAAAGTAGGAAGGTGTTTTCTTTGATCTTATCTCAAATACTTTACAAGTGAGGCATTGATATAATGGAAGTGTGGTTCCCAATTCTAAGAGCAAATCAGTGATTTTGAAAAGTTCTTAATGAAAGAGGTGATGGCTTCTAAGATAACCCTGAAAAACAAGCTTCTCAATCAATCTTTTTCCGTCAAATAGTACACTGAAACTCAAACGTATCTACATGGGGAAAAATAAATAAATAAATAAATGAACTGATAAATAATTTTTTTGTTAGATCTTTCTAACAAGAAACTCAAAACAAATATTGCTTTTGGAATTAACCTTTTGCCCGCATCTAGCTGAATAACTGAAGAGCTTTGTGGCAGCAAAGCATCTTGGTCATGCATAGTCTATTTTGTCCACCTAAGCTTGTGTGATTTTGAGCTACATATCCCAGCAGGTACTAATTACTTACTTGGAACAGCATAATACAAATTTATGCAGTTATATAAGGTTAACTTAGTCAATTCTTTACCCCTGTTTAGGATGAAGACAAATACTTGTATACCAGCATTTTTCAAAAGGCAGTTATTCCATTTTTTCCAACTCAATTCAAATAAGACAATGCCAATTTCCTGCTGGCATTCTAGTGTGTGTCCTCACCAAAATAACCATGAACTTGAGTGTCCTCAAGAAGGATAGGTAGCTATAACAGTTCCTGGCACTGGCGTACCCAAGCACAGCATAAATATTAATGGAATTATCCTTCCAACATTGCTGTCAGGCTCTATTGCCCCCATTTTACAAACAGAGAATTGAATTTCAAAGTTACTTGCCCAAGGCAATACAGGAATTCTGTACTGATGCCAAAATGGAGCCCACATTTCATGAGCCTTCATCCAAACTTTCTTTTCTCCTTTGCCCTCTTGCATGAGATACAAAAGTAATTTCTGTTCTTCAGTATCTTTGATTGGCCTCGTTCTAAGTTCTCACACAAGTGACCGTAATAGATGCCAAAGTGAGGACTTATTCTGGGGTAAGAGGTAGTTCTTTCAAATAAAGATGCTGGGATTTAATTTGTAGTCTTGCTCTCTCCTTGGCTGTCAGTAAGCACAACCCCTGAAGAAAAAAGGAGTGCTCCCCATTGCACAACCTACAGTGATTGCTCTGGATGATTAAGAAGTGGTATTAATACATTCCATGGATGAACTATCCAATCTTCCTTACCCTGAGGGATAGAAACTAAAATCCTGAGCCTAGCTGAAGAAATCAAGGGAACTGAAGAGCATTCTGGAGAAGTAATAGTACTGGATTGCATTTATTAGGCCTTTCTTTAGTGCACTGACCAAATATGCAATAATATATCAAATGCCTTGTAAACAGGAAGAAAAAGCAAATCTGACCCAAAGAGACTTAAATAAATGATGTTTTCTGTTTGCTTATGTTTCAATCTCCCACGTTTTGCTCTGAATTCTTTATCTGTCAAAACCTGCCCAGAATTGTTATGTCTTACTAAACTCAAGACCCAAACTTCTGGTTGT
Organism: Perdix hodgsoniae; assembly: GCA_035772895.1. Taxonomy (NCBI): domain Eukaryota; kingdom Metazoa; phylum Chordata; class Aves; order Galliformes; family Phasianidae; genus Perdix; species Perdix hodgsoniae. Next base: position 5,296,565 of record JAPSGF010000032.1, read on the forward strand.
CCTATTATACCATAACTTCAGGTAGATTTGCTCAAAATTTACTCCTGAATTCTGGAAGAACTTTAGATGATCTAGAATAAGGCTAAGATACATTGTCCTAGCTACAGTGAAAAATAGGAACCAGAAGAATCTTCAGATTCCCTAGGGTGGCAGTGCAACCCCCACACTACTGAAGGTTTTTAAGAATCTAATATGCAAACTCATACAATAAGCACGGGGATCCTTTAAGCTGTACACACGTATCTTAATCATATGGTGGTATTTAAGCACGTATGACAAGAAATTAAGACTATGTTTAAAAAGAAAGATTCCAGTGTTCTCGTTTTCAGTCAGCATTATGCAAATTGGATGTATTTGAGCACAAAACCAGCCTGGAATTGTTTGCACTGTAGTTTAGCTTTCTTCTAGATACTTAATAGGTTTCTCATCTCTCAATCTCGTTACCTTCATCACTGGACACTTTAAAAAAATAAAACAAAACAAAAAAACCACTTGTGGCTTCCAATGCCGTGACTTTTCCATCCTGTCTGCATATTAAGTGCAGAAAAACTCTCACTTTACTAACAGCTTCTAGTCTAGAATGAGGAATCTGTTGTGAAATGGTAACAAATTATTTTGTATGTCTTTGTTTGTTTGTTTGTTTGTAAATGTTTTTTCTATTTATTTTCATGTCCTTCTCTGGACATGTTCCATGTCCTATTTCTTGTAGCTTTAACTCACCCTTAGAGGAAAATAACCATATTTAGAATTAAACTTGATACATCCTTTGAACTCCTATAGAAACTGGAAAGTGTTACTGTACACCAACATTAGGCAGAGTCTTTAGGGCACAATCTACTCCATAGTACTTAGTTCATGTGGGGATATTTCTTTGTATACCTATTAATTAAGGTGTCATGAATTAATTAGGCATAATGCCACTAAAAAGCTATGATAAGCAGTGCATCTTACATGCTAATAGTATGGGCGTCGCTTACACGAGTGAATCATCCCTATTTCCCAAATCAGCAATTATGCCATGCCCTGTGGGTAAATGCCTTTCATAGAAATTATTCCCAGAACCTATCCAGAGAACATGAAACAGCACTGGAAAATCACTAGTTTATCTTTCTGCACCTATGTTGGAACCTTTTTGACCACTAAGTCTCACACTCAGGTCTCCACCCTGGGTATGGAGTCCATCTCCTACCTTTGAATTGTCTTTGGGATTATGGCACTGTCACGGTTCCTGCTTTCCAAGACCAAAACCACTGCTTTTGGTGGTGGTTTTGTACCTACACCCAAAAAGCAGTGCCCTGCTCACAGAGTGACCACCTTTTTGTCAAAGACTACCAAGGAAGGGGCATGACAAAGAGGTTAAAGTGTCAAGGTCTACTAGATAGCTCTGAGAATAAAAATGGTTCCTGTAATCCTACCAGCCAGGCAAGAGAACACATTAAGTTGCACCAGGGGAGGTTCAAGATGGATATTACGAAAAATTTATTCTCAGAAAGAGTGATAATGCATTGGAACAGGCTGCCCAGTGAAGTGGTGGAGTCAGCATCCCTGGAGGTGTTCAAGAAATGTGGAGATGTGGCACAGAGGGACATGATTATTGGGCATGGTGGTGATGAGTTGATCTCTGGACTAGATGATCTTAATGATCTCTTCTGACCACAATGATTCTATGATTCTGTGATCCTCCTCCTCCAAGCTGTAGGTAACAAATGGGTCACAAGTACAATGCAATTTTGAAACTGAAGCCAGCCACTGAGATATATGGATGATACTGCCTCAGACCTGGAAGTTTCACCCTGTTTTTTCCGCCAAGAGATTAGCAAAATAATGGTAAGGTATAAGACTGTCCTTGTTTCAATTGCTGAGCTGCTCTTTTATATTGTCTCCAAGTCCAGGTGAGGTGACTTTCCTTCCTCAGGGAGAGACTATTTCCCCTGCATCACCTGATACTATGTATCATCAGCACTCTCCAGAGGTTTGGAACAAACTCAGCTTTTCTCCCAATCCAAGGCATCTTTGTGTATCTACAGCATGAGCGTGAATTTGAAGCACTCAAGCAGGTCTCTACAGAAAAAAAAAAAAACAGGCATCTCCGTACTACGAGGTATCATAGCAGTTAAGGATTTTGGTGCATCACTTTGAAGAATTTGGGCACAAAAAATCTGTCTCAGCAAGAACCTGAGCAAGTAACTTTTCGGCTTCCATCCAAAGCGATTTTCCTGAAGTTGCACAGGAGAAATTGCAAAATAAGTGAACGTGAAGCATCTCAAATTGCAGCTAATTCCCCTGTCATTAACCTCCCCTTCCTCATTTATAGGTAACTTAATCTTAGTGATGGCCTCTGTTTATCTGGGATCTGCAGTGGTGTAAATTACTACAAGAGGGCCACTTGAGAAGCTGCACTCAATGCATTTTCACTCTGCTTACTATCTATCAAAGAGAAGGGATGGAAGATACAAAGAACATTATTAGCACGACCTAACTGCTTTGAATAACAGCTGTCTACAGCAAAGCAATGCAGACTAAGATGTTAAAAGATATGCATACATTACATTCCTCTAAAACCAAACTCGGTGTGGTCTGCAGGCATCTCTATTGCTTTCAGTGAAATTTGTATCAGACCTCAACATGGAATGGTTAAGAGCAGAATGAGCTGTCAAGGAAAGGATGTATGAGTGCATTTTGATGAGAAAGGGAGAACAGGCTTTCCAAGGTACAGAGCGTTATTTTTACCGGGATGCTTCCTAAGCCCTCCTGTTCCCTGTGTGTCTTAATTCCTTTGTTACAAAAACCACAAACACCTTCCAGGCCAGGAAATCCAATATCTCTGCAAATAATTAGCTTTACAAACAATAGACACAGAAAGCATTGTCACCACTCGGGAAAGGCATGCGGCTAAAAGATTTACATGTAGATATTCCTGGCCCAAAAGTGCGATGGTGAAAGTGGCTAACAAAACAGCTAAAGGGAGAATCAAGTAGATGGTTTTACAAACAATATATTTTTCAGTCTAATTTTTGGTTTTGTCATTAAATTAGGATGTTGGCAAGATCAGCTGGATCCAGCAAAGTCCACATGCAGGAGTAGGTCAGAGCGAGAACAGCAACCAGACATCCTGCCTGCTCCATTCATGAATGGTTAGTCAGACTCTCAGCTCTTCTGTAATACATTTCCATACCCCACTCAAAAAAGTATTCGGAGAATAGCTAGGGATCATTTTTACAGAAGAAGAAAGAAAGCAGTAGTGCCAAAGAGCAGTTCTGGAGTAAAATATAATCTCATATCAGTATTTAGTAGCCTAAGCTGTCAGTGCCTGACTTTTGCTTCATAATAATTAAAAATTACATAAGAATTATAATATATATATATAAATATTATATAAAAATTAAAAATTTCAAAGATCATAAAATGAAGGAAAACAAAAATGCATTCTAAATAACCAAAATCCAGATTTTACATCTATGATGGCTGTTGGAAGTTATCTTCATGTGTGAAATAGGTGTCCATAGATTCATCACAACTAAATAATCTTCCGATCTTCTGGTCTGTTCTTTAGACATTTGAAATCAAAGAATCATAGAATTATTAAGGCTGTGGAAAAGAAAAAAACAACAGTAAAATCGTCTCATCCAATCATCAACCCATCCCCACCATACCCACTAACCATGCCCCTCAGACACATCTATGCCATTCCTTGAAGACCTCCTGGGATGGTGACTCCATAACCTTCATGGGCAGCCTGTTCCAATGCATTACAGATTTTTCTGAGAAGAAATTTTACATAATATCAAAGTTGACATAAACTGGGTATTCCACAGATGATTGCAAGGATACAAAACCTGACTTCACATACCCTTTTGTTATGACTGTGTAGGAAACACACCTACAATTAGACATCCACATATGTAAGGGTCTTCAAATTCGTCACAGAGCAAGATGCTTAAATGTATGGTCCTTTTTTAGAAAATAAGGCCCACTGAAGGAAATGGGGGAGAATTTCCTGAGGATAAGAGTTTTTGGTTTAAAGTTGTCAGAACCCAAGTGTGTGGAAACCTACAAATTAAAACACAGATCTGAATGTGAAGGCTCTGCTCCTTGACAGCAGGACGCAGAATTGGATTCTCCGGGGTGAGAGAACAGCTTTGGTTGTTGCATGACCTGGATTTGACACCTTTTCAGACTACCATGAACCTGTCAGCCTTGGGAGACCACACTTCTGAGGATGCAAAGAAAAGCAGACATCCTGACAAGCTGAAATTGTTTCAGACCCATTTGGGGCATCCTGAGAGAAGAGATCACTCCCCGAGACCAATGGGAAACTAAGAACATAGAAGCCCTGAAAGGCATCATTAAATCAGGAAGTTCAGAATATGTGCTTATAAGTTTGTTTGTTTGTTTCTATTAAAGCATTTCAATTCTTCAGAACAGCGCACAAAAGAATGCTGATTATTTTTTCAGTCCTCTTGCTCATAAGGAATACAGCACTTGTGCTTCTGATTTGAAATAGGAATGGTTTTTCCTGATCCTCAACTCTAATTCACATCCAAGCCTATGTTACAGCACAAGCTATTAATTGAGTGAATAAACTCAGCTACATCTTTTTTTTTTTTTTCTTCCCATGATAGACTAAGTAAACATGAGGTCACTGCAACGGTGCAAAAACTGCAGCGTAACAATGGAGTGGTGAATGGCTGGAGAAAAAAATTGGAAAATAAAGCCGAGAGAGACAGCATTTGGTGCTAGTACGAATTTTCATGTTTAAACTTCTTACCAAATACTGAAACTTTTTCTATCTCAGGGATGTGTTGTCTACAAAGCCCTAAAAGCAGATAGAATGAAGGAACTCTGCATGCTTTCCCTGTTTTTACTCTCTTCTGCTGCCTGCACTCTCCCTTTTTACTCCTATCCCCTCTGGGCTGGAGGGCCTTTTTGTCTGACCTCGTACAGCTGCTTTGGTGCTCTTCTATTTACGCCGCGTCTTGGAGGAAGCGATTTTCTCTAGTTTTCCATCATTGTCAACAAACAGCAAAGATCTCCATTTTTGACAGAATCAACCTAAATACTTGCATTCAAAGATTAGTCACACACTGCTGAAGTGAAAGAAAGAAAATGTAAACAGCCAGTGCTTTTGCCAGAAGTATGCAAGTGTCTGTGTGGGAAAGGATATGATGATATAAGAGCCTGTGTAATCATACATTCTTTTATTAAAATAAAAACTTTCACAACAATTCCTAACTTGATTTTTTTTTTTTTCAGGTATTACTATTCATTAAACAAAGCTTGCCTGTGCAATTATCAAATATGTAAGACTTGTGATATCAGGTAGATCCCTCTATGGGTGTATTTCACATTGCCATTGTTTAATTATTAACTGACTCCATCATGTTTTCTTTCAATATGTGTTCTTTGTTGCAGGAATACATCTTGCAATATTAAGTGGAAAGATAAGCTCAGCCAAGAATCTAAGGAATCAGATGAAAAGCAGGTTGTGCGTGGTTCCTTATCTGTCTCCTCTCAGCTATCCCAAGTTCTTAATGAATCCAAGACAGAGAAAGGAAAGAAAATCCTCTGTGGAGAGTCACGTTGGGCTTTAAGTCTGAAGATACTCCTTAGTCCACTCCTTCTCATCTCAGCCTCAGTGATCTCACCAGAATGAAACAAAAAGTGTTGTACCATGAAACTTAAAGAAAAATACATCTTGGAAATGTTGTTTAGGAGAAAGTTTTCTAATTTATAAAGTTGGATGCAGGTGTTTATTTGTCCCAGCACATAGTTCAGGTGACTTCAACATGAAAAACGGAAGGTGTGATGAAGAGAAATGTCAAGGTTTCTTAGTGCTGAAAGAGTTCCTTTTTGACATTGTTGTTGTGATGCAGAAGACTCACATTCAGATCCCCTCTCCACTCTGCTCAGAGTTTACCTGAATCAAAGACTTTTTATTTCTCAGAAGAGGAGCTGAGAAGTTTAACACTCCATCTGAAGTGGTACTTTTTTATGTCTGAGTCACTCAAAGAGTGGCTGGAGCCCACAGGTGCCACTCACTTTCAGGTGAGTACTATTAAGGCAGGCTGTGCTGCTGTCTTGAACATAAAAGTAAATTACTGTAAATGAATACCTGCAGGTTGATATAAAACAAAAATCCTTCAATAGGAGTGGATAAGGAAGCAGCAGACTTGAATACCTACAGACCATCAGTGTCCACTCACAAATGGCAAAGCAGATTTCCAGATTCTGCTTTCCTTGAAGTAAAAGGAAACTGTTAACACCTTAAAGGGTATTAAACCTTTTCAAAATATCTTAAGTGAGAGTGTTTAAGAAAAACAAAAAAAAGTAGTTAATTTATGCAAATTTTGATTAACTTCCTTTCCATAATTATTTTTCTGGAATTGGTCCTACTTTTCATTTATCAAAGATTAAAAAAAATGGTTTCATGTCAACCTAGACTTTTGGGGGAATCTTTGTATGAAGTTATCTGGGAGAAAACTAAGCCAAGCAAATCCATGAGGAGAATACTTTCCCACACAACTCATATCCCAGCAGTCTAATGTGCAGAGAGGGCCTGTGCTATCCAGACAGCCACAGAAGAACATAGCTGGCAGATAGAGTATCTACAGCTCTGGAGCTATAAAGGCCTCAAGATGGTTGGGGGATGGCTCCATCCCATTATATGAAAACCTTCTAAATGAGGAAGCTGCCCAAAGGAGCAAACTCATGCTTAATAGTAGATACGATCTGCGTTTACCTAGCTCAAGTTCATATGTTTTCTAGATAGGGAAGAAGTGCATCTGAACAGTTTCAAGTCCATAGACTGATACCCTCTCATCAGTGAGTTAAAATTCTTTTTCTCAGTAATATTTTCTGTAGACTGTCTTCCTCCTTCCTCAGTAAATTCACATAATTCCTCACATACTCAAAGCAGCAATGCACTGAATATTCCCCTCTGTCCACTCTGCTTTATCAAGTTTCAGATTCCTAATTAAATATATACATTTGAAAAGTACAACTTAACCACTGAAAACTGATTCCCTTCAGAACAAAAAAAGCCTCCCTCTAGAGCAAGTTACATGAAATCACTTGACTCAACAAGCTAAACTAACTTCCTTTTGCCTAGCCCAACCTTTAAGTAGTTGGCAATGTTCCAGTGCCTCTGATTAAGGGAAAAGACTCTGAAGGGCCAGATTTCTGAAGGTGCTGAACATCCACTATACATGCTGATTTAAGCTAAGCCTGCAGATGTGGGGCCCCTTTGCCATCCTGTGCAATGGCATCTTCAAATCACTTTCTCTTGATGTCATGGGTTATCAATTTCACTTGTATTTTTCAGATTATTTTTTTTTTCTTGGTGTATCGAAGTTAAATTCTACAGAACAGTGATGTTTATCTCTTTCAGAGCTGAGCTGCAGAGCAGTATTTGCATTTGAAACATCAAGTACTTCTACACCCATTTCTATAAACTGAACGACTAAAGGGTTTTTGAGTTTGCACCTGTACTTTCCATAGCCGCTTTGATTCATTCCAGTGAAAAGGAAAAATGCAAATGCAAGATTTTTATTTAAAGTGCTGGACTGGGCCTCTGAGTGTGTGGGTTCAGAGCTTGGCTCTGCCATTCATTTCTCTTGCAGCTCACACATGTGAGCCGTACTACTGCGAAATGGAGATGGTGTGGTTTCCTTCCACTCAAACTTCTGCCCTTTCTCTTGAAGAGCTAAAAGGCCTGCAGAATTACTTTGTATAGTGTAAGAGGTTCTCAGCTGAGGTATCCAGGATTTATAATACTATTAGCAACTGCTTTGTTCAGAATCATATTTAGAGAAATTTAGTGTTTAAAATAGCATGTGTAACCATTGTGGGGATTTGCTGCAGAAACACCATCTCAAAAGCCCTGGCAATGCAGGGCTGTCCCTGGGCGCTCAGTCAGACTGTCCCTAGGCACTATCACGCATCTCAGACAGACCTCATCTGTTAGGAGAACAAATATCAAATGCAGAAGTGTTAAAAAGAAGGAATCTGGCTATGGAGGATCTGAAAAAAGAAGTGTCCCTGAGTCAATACTGCTTGCTGCTGACTGAGTTGCCCTTCCCTGGTTTGACACAGAAACTCTCAGGATTAAGAAAGGTAAAGTCTTTGCCATAAACCAGAGCTCCTCCATATATTTTATAGAAAGTCCAGAAAAGGATTTAGTTGTTGGATCAAAAAAACGGAAAGAAAAAAACAAATCTGAAAAAACAAATGATGATTCCTTAGAAATCACTGGGAGTGTCTCACTGAAAACCACATGGTCAGAAGGAAACACTGCATGCTTGTGTCTTCCTGTGCTTCAAAGTCATTTTCTTTCAGAAAAGGCTTCAGAAGGCTGTGGGGAGACCTCACTGCAGAATTTCAATACTAAAGGGAGCCTACAAACAGGAGGGGAATCAACTCTTTGAAAGGGTTGACAAGTGCAGGACAGGGGGAAGTGGTTTTAAGTTGAGGGAGGGAAGATTTAGGTTGGATGTCAGGGGGAAATTCTTTACAGAGTGGTGAGGTGCTGGAACAGGCTGCCCAGAGAGGTTGTGGATGCCCCATCTCTCCAGGTATTCAAGGCCAGACTGGATGAGGCCCTGGGCAGCCTGGTGTAGTATTAAATGTGGAGGTTGGTGGACCTGCCTGTGGCAAGGGAGTTGGAGATTCATGATCCTTGAAGTCCCTTCCAATCCTGGCCATTCTGTGATTCTGTGATTTCATGAACATCATTTTGGCTGGAGCTGTGGCTCCGCATCAAGACTCCTCATGTGCCTTTCACAGTGAGATTGGCAGCATGGATTAGGGGGAAAATAAAGAGTGTTGGAATAATTGATTTTCAGAGAAGACAAAAACTTAGTAAACCAACTTAGCACTGTTCCTAGGAGAAAAAAAACTCAACTTCAATGCTGCACAATTCTCCTAAAATATCATCTCTTTCCATGGCATAATAACAAGTCACAGATACTAGTTTTCAAATAAATTCAACAAATAGAAAAAATTGCAATATTGTTCAAATATTTAACAACACTCTCAGTATTACAAAACCTGAGGCACAGTTGTATTCACATAGAAGTGGCAACTTTTAAATGCTAGCCATTTCACAGTTCAAGTGAATGTTGTCAGTGCAGGACCGTAAGTGGATTGTGATGACCGCTCTATTTGTACATGCAAAAGCCCAGTGTAGTCAGCAGGGAGATTTTCATGGCTTGATCTGGCTTCGATTTTCTCTTGGGTAAATATTAATTTTTCAGAAGAGAGGAACTTTGCAAATGTTGCTAAAGAGTTACTCAGAATTCTCTCTAGAGCTTACAGTGCTCAAAGTTTCTTGAACTTCTTCTCTATAAACTGCTGACAGATTTTCAATTGCCCACCTACCCTGTAAGAGTTAATGGAGTCTTCCATAAACAACTACTACAAAATCAAAAAGAAATTGTTTGATAATCAGCTACAAAACATTTCAGAATACAAAGAAGAAAATTTCAGTGCAAAAATTGATTTATTTATTTTTTTCTTTTAAATTCAGAAGAATAGAAACCTTGAATGCCTTTTATATATATATCTATATCTTGAATGCCAAGTGTCACAGAAGCAACATGCACTATCATTCAAAGTCAGGAGATGGCGGTGTTGGAGATGATCCTAATTCATCTCACTTGGTTACATAACAGGTAATTTTGGGTGGTGCTGGAAATGCATCTCCATGTACTATGCTGTAGGTCTGACAGATATTAACACACTGCTGGTGACCCTCTTGGTTCAGGAACATTCATTTCCAAAGTTGTTCTATTCAGTTTGCGTTGCTGCAACCAAAGAAATACTTCTGTTATGAGCTAGCAAGTATGGAAGGATGGATGAAATTCCTCATGCACTGGGCTTTAGCTCCAACAGTGACTTTTTGGAGATAAGAATAAAAAAATATATAATCTCAGAATCACTGAATCATAGAACAGCTTGTGTTGGAAGGGACCTTAAAACCCACCCTGTTCCATGGACTGTGATAGACTGGCTACTCCCCTGTCAGGTCAAGCTCCTCAAGGCCCCATCCAACCTGGTCCTGAACAAGGGATTGGGCACCCACAGCTACTCTGGACAACCTGTGCCAGTGCCTCACCACTGTCTGAGTAAAGAATTTCTTCCTAACATCTAAAATAAATCTTCCTTCTTTTGTTTAAAGCCACTCCTCCTTGTCCTATCACTATCAGATCATGTAAAAAGTCTCTCCCTCATGTTTATAAGCTCCCATCAAGTGCTGTAAGGCCACAGCCAGGTCTCTAGTACTTCTCTCCCCAGAATCTCTTCTCCAGACTGAAGAAGCCCAACTCCCTCAACCCGTCTTCATAAGAGAGGTGCTCCAGGCTCCTTATTCTCCTCATGGCCTCCTCTGGACCTCCAACAGCTCTACATCTATCATGTGCTGGAAGCCTCAGACTTGGACACAGTCCTCAAGATGGAGCCACATGAGGGCAAGTTTCTTCTTGATGTAGCTTCTGAGATGCCTAAATTGGCAGAGAGGAAAAGATTAAAGTGGACATTAAACTTCATATTTGTGAGCATTTCACTGAGGTTGGCCTGCTTTAGATCCAGCCATGCAAAAAAGACAGTACAAAAGGATATGGGAGCATATGCCGTCTCTCCCTACCTGGTGATATGTTTACAGAAGTGGTTCTAGGTCTGAAACTAACATCCCACCTCTATTGCTAGCCTTTACCATGGCTATGGGGAGAATTTACATGACCAAATATTGCATCACCACAGAGATCTGGATGGTAACTTGGTGTTCATCTCCTATGGAAAATGCCATCCAGGGCACATGCATGGGATTCTGCCAGGAGCATGAGAACTGTCAGGCTAACCTGGCAGGCCCCTGCAAGGTCAGACAATCACTTTGCTGTTTGCAGGTTGGCAGGTTTCATTTAGCCAGTTTAGGCTGGATTTAAACTGACTCATCCATGGTCGTTACAGATTTCAGGGAGAATAAGGAAGATACCGTACTTCCCACTGCATACAACGTATACAGGACAGGTATGGTTAATGCTCACAGATTCTCACATGCTCCTGAATGTCACTGCAGTAAAAAACCACTAGATAATTCCCACCAAATTATACAAATATACACTTTCATTTTCATGTGACTAAGATTTGTGCTGAGAGTTTGGGATTCTTTGAACTTCTGACTTAAAGTGAAACCCTTGGGTGAACAAGTATAGTCCATGACTAACTGAAGAGAAAGTTCATGCAGCATCCTGGGAAGGAGAACTACTGGGCTTCACACCTTCTCATCTTGAGAAGAAAAAAAAAAAAAAAAAAAACACATAGTGAAAAAACTTATAGAATTAGAATGATTGCTTTAAAGGACAGAAATAGTGTTCTTCAAACCCCGGTTCATGAACCTTTTGACAAACATGCTCAGAGATGTACGTCTGAAGTGCAATTGCAAATCAGTGCATTTTTTTCATTATTCCTGTCATCATCTTGCCAAATTTCCTTACAGGTTGGAAGAGCCCTCTGCTTTTGTCTGGCCCAAGTATTCTCACCCTCGGGATTACAAGCAGCTGGCAGATGACTCTCATCACCTTGCCTGCTCTTAAGATAAACTTCCACAGGATAAATTCTGCAGTAGCAGGTGGGAAACTATGCAATTAGCTCATCCACCAGAGAAATCACACACTCAGACCCTGAAGGTCTGTCTCCTAAATGGAAGGGAAAATGCAGCCATAAACATGATATAAAGCAGAAGGGAATACAAAGCTGACTGAGGCTAGTAACGTGCTGTAAAATCCTTAGTTCATCCCTTTCCTTTTTAGCCCAGAGCCTCTAAGAACCTCCGCCTTCTCCAATTCTTTACCTCTGATCATTCAGAGTGATGGCTGTACAATGCCCAGCTACTTCTCTCCATAGTTTATTATCTCTAAGTCAGAATATGTTCACATCAGCTGAGATGAGCACCCCACAGATGTCCATCCGGTGTTGCTGACTCAGTACAGGAAATGCACATACCGAACTTAGGAGCAAGAACTGTGGCTGGGTACTGTAACCCTTTACTTGTCCCCATTTGAATATGATGCATTTTGGAATCAAAAACTTCAGTTGGCTAAACCTTGTTTTCAAGAGCATAAAGGTTCCTTTAAAGATGTCGCTATCTTGTAAGTATTTTAACATTTTTATGGGTCTCTGATCCTCATCTCTAACAGCAATATTAACCTGCATCATTAATCGGGAAGCTGAAGAAACACATGCTTTGGAAGACATTGTAATACTGAGTTTCCACAAGATGCAAGGTCCATTTAAGTACCACAGATTTCAGATCTATTGTTCGAAACAGTGGAGGTTTTAGCTACTACTTTCTCCAGTCTAACATAGAGAGTCAAAGCCAATTTAGCCCTCAGTGCTCTTCTGGCATCTTGTGAGATCAGGCAATTTTTTAATTTATTATTTGTTTCTGGGAATGCCACAAAATCAAACTTGTCATGATCCTTCATTCACTTGTACTTCCAGTTTCAGACAAATGAAGGAAGTTTAGAGGAGCAGAAAAGTATACAAACCAAATGTAACTGAGCATTTGTGTATCTATTAAAAGAACTTCTGGGCAGACGCATGGAGGGAATGGTTAGGGCAAGGTTTTGATTTCATTCTTGTTGGCTCCCACGCCCCTAATTAGGACTGAGCTCTTTGTAGGTAAATAACATTTAAGTGGAACTATTTCTGACCACTGGGGTCCTGCACTCTGCTATGCAGTGCCCTTTCATTAGGAGTTAGCTGGTCTGATGCTGAATAAACACATTGTGTGTGGTGCAGGAGCTCTGATGTGGTCTCTGTTAATTACTCTGTCTAACCTATTGTAATCATGTGCCGCTTAGCCACATACACCACAGGACTGCTTGGGAAGGGGAAGATTATAGTGGATGCACAGAGAAAGGCATAAAGACATGCTACAAAGTCTGTTTAAACTGGTGTCAGATATAATAATGAATGGGTAGTAACAGTCATAAATGTGTAGCACTTTAGGAGCACTTTGCATTCACTAAGTGCTGTGCCAACATCAGGCAATCAATTATATAACCAGGATCTTCTCTCTCACCAACACCCTCTTGACACCATTGAGACTAGCCTGGCTTGCTCATTTGCAGGTTTTTTGCCACTGCCTTTGGCAGTGGTTTGTACTTGAAACTCTCCCTCTCCTCTTCACCCTTAAATTATACTCCCATTCATGAAAACCTATTCAAAGGGTGCCTAGGTGCATGCTTAATGCTTTATTGATGAGTTTTCCTCAGAAATTCTTAAGGGTTTACATCACTGGAACAATAAACTTCAAGTCCACCATCCTCCTCTTCATCATGCCTCTTTTTTGAATCCCTGTCTTCTGGAAGGTTTCAATGAGGGTCACCAGTAGCCACCAATATAGAGGATCTTCATTGATCCAGAGATAACTATGCACCAGCAATCACTATGTCACATCATCAGCTATGCTAATACAGTCTTCTCTTAGATCTAAATTGGCTAGGGTTAGAATTCTAATTTTTTGTTGTTGTTGTTTGAAACAGACTGCCCAGCAAAGCTGTGGGTACTTCATCCCTGGAGGTGTTCAAGGTCACCATTCGGGCCCTGTGCAGCCCAATCTAGTGAGTGGCAACCAGTTCATAGCAAGGTGCTGGAGCTTAATGATCATTAAGGTCCATTTCAATCTATGCCATTCAATGATTCTGTGATCCTTCTCTTGAGTGTGTGATGAAAATTGGACCACTTTGGCCTCTACTTAAGTGAGAAAAGTAGGCAGAAGCCTGGCTGTTTTGTCATTATTATTAGTCCAGTGAAACAACTCCCTTGTTTAGTAATTGAACAGCCAGTCTTTATTGGGTGTCTCCAAACATGTAGCTATTATGTAATTATAGCAACACCAACTGCTCTCATCTGAACAGGCCCTAACTTCATTTACCCTTGTTAAATCGCTCGATCTTGCTGTATCTCATTTCCCACATTGATAAAATAGGAGGCATTACTATTAACATTATTAATTATTAATACAACAATTAATATGTGTAAAGCCTCAAGGCTTCCAGATGAAAAGCGTTGGGTAATAGTAAGGTTCTTTCCACATAGCCATGAGCTGTTAGCAACCAATTGAAATGAAAAGAGGTTATCAGATACACAGACTTAAGGAGATTGGGCTGATCAAGTAAAGCATTGCCATGGGATAATGGTCTCCTGCTGCTACAGAACTTCTGAAACATTAATCTCCCAAGAAATATCTCAAGGGATCTGAGACTTTTCTCTTCAAAGAAGGCATTCACCTTGTCACAAACAGCATCTGAGAGCTGTAATGCTCTGTTATGCTAAATCACTCAGTGAAATTGAATAATTTCATGGAACGGATATCTGCATTGAGTCATGGTTACTAGCTGGCTATCACAGAACTCCTTCCCATCAGCCAATCTTGTGGAAATGCTGAAAGTTCCAAAATCATTTTTCTCTTTAATATTTATTTAATAATATGATATATTATATATATATATATAATGTGAGACTGATATATTATATATATATAATGTGAGACTGCGGCAAAGAAAATTCACAGAAGAAATCACTGGGGTTTACTTGCTAGTGAGAGCAGCATCAAGTTCTGTTATTACACTGCTTTGTAGCTGACACCAGATGGTCGCAACAGGATTACTACCATGAGTAGTAAAGGGAATAAACCTGCTCTCAAGACTTTCCCACTACTTTTCTGCAGTGAAATGCTCTATCATTCCTTTCCCTCTGCTGGCCAGGGTGCAAACTAAGATAGAAAACTTATGAATCAAGAAAAGACAAGGAAAGACCAACTACTGCCATGGGCAAAATGGGTTAATTTATAAGCTGTTAAATTAGATCATTGTAGTGGGAAAGAAATTCAGAAAAGTTAAATTAAGCTTTCACCATGATCCTCCTCTGGAGCTCTGGAGCTAACTTTGAAATGAAGAATCTGTGAGCAGCAGTCATTCAGAATAGGACCAACTATTCCTTAATATCTCCAGAAAGCTTTGTTTAACCACTTGGAAGTACCAAACTTCCCTTCTACCTGATCCAAGGTCCCCCTGAACACAGCACTGCCCTTGCACATGGAAAGTTGGCCAGGTAGTGCGACACAGAGAATGGAAAGATCATCAGAATACAAAGTGTATACACTCATTCTTGGGTCTGTTCTCCATCTCATAATTTAGCTACATCCTAAAAGTCAAATGAAGCTCTGCCATAAATAGGCACCTCATCCAAACTGCTGTACGAATAACTGTGTATTTTCTATGGCACATTTAAGTCATTTCACCTTGGCATCTGTACATGCTCCGCTCTTATTACACGATATAGTAAAACACTTCTCAAACCCCCTGTAGGAAGTGACGGCTTTGCAAAGAGGTTGGAACACTCTGGTTGGACTTAGCATTCTGTAGCAAATGGCTTGTGCTAACCTTGTAAGCAGGATTTGATGCCTGCTTGCATGCATTTCTGCTTTTCAGACTGGTGGAGTTAATTGATTGCCCACAGCTCTACCCTAGAAAGCCAGACAGCCGGAACCATCAAGGACTCTTCTGCCTAAATGAATTAAGTAAATGAATTAAGCAATCAGACACAAAGGAGTGGGTGTGCAGCAATTGCCTATCATTTGAAATGCAAGGCACAAGTAATTGATTGTGCAGTTATCGTACCACATGACATACATACACATCCCTTGCTCTTGTTTATATCTTTTCAATGTGGGAAAAAATAATTGCAAGACACAGATGATAATTTGTCTTACCCTGTGTGGTAGCAACATCAATAGTCATTATTCTAAATTCTTCCTTCAAAATATGCTGGGCACTTCAACATAAAAAGAGAAAAGTGATTCATTGCCTGAAGTCTGTGCTGGATTCTGCTCCACTCGAATAGCACTTCGCGCCATCGTTGGAGTCTAATGTAGGCAAAGCAGTCAAATTAAAAAGTAAAAAAAAAGAGCATCTAATAGAATAGAAGTGAAAACAAGACAAGTAAAAAGAGAATTTTGTTATTCTCTGTATGTTACCTGGTTGTTTCAACAGGCTACATCTTAAATATATGGATGCTGGCAGATAAGAAAGCACAGCAAAGCAGGAGAAAAAAAAAAAGAGGTGACAATTATGGCTGTGGCAATTTGGCCATTGGGATTTGATGACTGGCATTATTGACAGAGGAGATTGCAAAGGTCCCCATGGAAAGAGACAATGGAATACACTGAATAAATAAGACATGCTGAGAAAAAGTTATGAGGCTATATATCCTGGTTTATGTACAAGAGTATCCAACCCAGCTCTTCTTAGGAGCTTTCCACTAGCTTTATGGAAGCTAGATGGAGACAAGGATGTTTGTACAGAGGTCAAGTTCTTTCTCATGTATCATTTTGGCTAAAAGTGGTTTCTTTCTGGAAGTCAGAAGCTTAGGTTTCCAATGAACAGGAACAGAATTCTCTGAATACACAGAAATACTGTTTAATTGTGTAGCTTCAGAAAAAACAGAGTGCTAAACAGGGACTGAACCAGTGTCAGTTTGCACATAAACTCAGCATTTTTGAAGGACAGAAGACCTTTACTCACAAGCTATAAAACTGTGTCCTCTTACTCTTACATTTCCTTGGGTGAAAACAATTGGGAAATATTGAACAAACATCAAAACAACCCAGTGTGATCAGCTTTCTGTGAATTACTTCCTTGGATTTTGGTTCCTCCTTCTTTCCCAAGAGATCCAAGACAATCTTCAATTCTCTGAACTTAAAACATGAGTAGAAAACTTAGATAAAGAAGAAAAAGAATATTTTACTCTGCATTGTGATATATTCGTGCCCTATAACAGATGAATAGATAAATATGCACTGAGGAGCACTGAGGAGTGGAGAGCTGGACACTGTTCAGGGAAGCTCTTCCATTTTATTCAGAATATTTTCTCCTTTCTACCCGCTTGCATTGTGAGTAATTCAGTGTGTAGGCACAGAGCCATTGAAAATAGCAAGTGGAAGTGACCTGGCCAATATGACAGAGATGTAAGAACCAAATGTGAGAATCTGTGTGCATGTGAAGGAACAGAACAGTACATATGTAGAGGACAACATACATTTGTGCTCTACAAGCCTTGTCTAGACAGGTGGGATGGGAGGGATTTGATGGGAGCAATTTGATTTTAGATAGGAAACATCCAAGTACTTATGTGAAGGTTGAGAAATTTAGCTCAAAGACTTCAGGAGCCTGGGGCTTAGGTTTGGTTATGGATTTCCTTCATTTGCATTTTTTTCAAACTCTTTGATATTTGTCCAAACTTAAACAAAAGCTTTAACATCTTTGGCTTTGCTGAGATTTGTTCTATATGTATGTATGCACTTGTGCTCACATCTAGCTGTGTGACTTGTTATCTTAATGATGCAAATGCCTGTGGGATGGGGAGGTCTCTGTCACAGCTGATGATCTGGCATGGTTTGTCATCCACCACTGGGAGACAGACTGGGACACAAATAGAGCTGTTCTTGTTTTCTATAATGTGAGAAGGAACTGCCCTGACTTCAGGCTAAAACAGAAAGAAAAATCCTCTTTGAGAAGAGCAGACAAACTGAGATTTCAAGCCCATTTTCAGGGGCACATTTGTGCCTACTTTGTCAGAAATCAGAGGTAAATCATTGCAATGTCCTCTCTCCCATGAATATACACATATTGATAATGTAGGGTGGCCTCCAGCCAGTTCAGCTTGGAACCTTTGTTTTTAGAACTCATATGGGAGGGGGGTAAATATTTGCAAAAGTACATTTTTCTAACAGGAACATTCTCAAAAGTACATTTTTTGGAATACAGCTCTGCCATCATCCTCTCTTACTGTATGGTCCTACAAACCCAGGGCAGGCAGATAGATAGAAAAATAAATCAAGTGTTCTGAACCTGCATATTCAGCCTTCACAGCAAACCGGTGTACTGGCTGCTCAGATGGGAAAGAAGTACTGATAAGGTGACCCACCTTCACAGAATTTTTAAGAGCTGTCCTCTGAACTTTGAAAGCCTCATTTGTAAAAGCTAAGATTTATGGCCCTGAAGAAGGCAGGAAAGAGTGGACAAATTGTTGTCACCTAGGGAAGCCTTCCTGATAATTTTCAGTTCCACTTCCAAGAACAGAGCATTTTAGAAACACCAGTGGACAATAACCCTTTTGTAAGTCTATCTGACTTCAATTCCTGTCAATTTGAAATTTCAGGCTTTACTTAAGTGACTTTGATACACCTTTAAAGATTAAATCCTGACTGTGAAAGAACTTGTATACTTCAGATCTTTGTTCAGATGCTAAAAAAATGAAAACCCATCTGCACATTTTTGAAACCAACTTTGTCATTTGCTAGACATTATTATTATTTGCTAAGCATTGTTATTATTTCATCAGTTATCATATTTTGCTTGCAGCCCCCTGCAGGGATAGGACTGTTCAGTGGTAAGTACTGTTTATGGATGAAGGACAGCCCAGCCTGGATTCACCTGACCTAACTTGAGACAATTAATTGAGATGTTTCATTTAGGAACAGTCACTTGAGGCTTCTCCAAGAATAAGTGGGGGACAGTGTTGGGTGATTCATACATTTGTCAGCCAGAGTTTCTCCGTGAAAGTCCTTGTCTTTCATGTCTATATATAAATAAGTTAGGCACCTGAAAGGTTGATAGATAGGTAAGATAAATCTGGAACTTAGGTGATCTGCCCAAGGCTAGAAAGCAGGAAACAGATCCAGGTATTGATCAGAATTCTTTGAAAGCAGTATCTTTATTATAAAAAACTGTTTAAACTTCTGGCAGTGGCCTCAACATTTTTCATAAAAGAACAGAGCTGGAAAACGCTTCTACAAGAAAGAGTTCATTCAACTTATTTATTTCATTAAAATGTTGAAAATGACTATAAGGTTTACTTACCTCTATCATGTTTATTAATTTTCCTGTGAAAGTTCTCAGGAACATTCTTTCCATTAGCTCTCACATGTCTCTCTGAAAGTAATGCCTCGTATTCATTTTCATGGAAACTAACACAGATACAAAGGGGACAAGAACACTAGTTGATAGAGAAATTCCCAGCTATAAAACACCATTTTTCAACATAGTCACCACCATTAGCTGTACATTTATGCCAGCGATAAATAAGAGTCTGCATGCTGTGCTGTTACAAATCTGCATGACTGCCCAGAGGTGGATTTTCTTACATGTCACTATCACTGAAATGCACCATCCACCGCTTCACTGTTCAGTCATCCACTGCTTGGTCTCCATAAATGTTCAAAAAGCATCAATGAATGTCAGTGGGTTCAACTTTTTCTGCATGGGGGAATTCAATTTCCCATCCTTCACTTCATATGCATTTCCATGTCAGACACAGTTTTGTCAAACTGCCTCTCTCTGGTGCCGTCTGTTAAATGGCAACATGTTAAGGAATAATATTGATAGGAAGGCTCAACCACTACTGTCAAGCCACCAACCCCCACTTCTGGCATCAAGGACTAACAAAATAAAATAAGAGGCATTACCTTCAGCATGGCCCTCATATTACCACATAAAGCTGAGTACAGCTTCACTGAAATCTGTTTTCTGTCTCTCGTATGTAGTAGTTTCAGCCATATACATAGAAAAAGAAAACTCCAGAAACTAGCCATGTCTCCGGAACTTGAGTTGTGTGCCATATCCACATCCTAAACGCAACAAAAAGCAAAAAACTCTTCAAAAATTCCATAATTGATTTTCTTAAAAATTGTTTCATATTCAGTTACAGAAATTTTGAAGTTATATTGCAAACAGAAATATTTCATTCAGATAATAACAATATGGGGTACATCAACTTTTTTTTTTTAACTATAGAAAATTGCTTAAAACAACTCAGTATCATGAAATTTTACTTCTAACTTAATTTTTTCAAGGGACAGATACACACAAATAAAGTAAAGATTACAGCAGACCAGAACAAAGGTCTGTCTGATTTGGTATGCAGTCCTTGACAGTTTATATTTTTCATTTGTATATGCCAGCTAGATTGAACAAGAGAATAGAACAACCAGAGACACAGTTGGCACAAAGTCTGTGCACAACAAATGGATTGAAATATTCATGCATAAAATATGCAACAATCAGTTCCAAAGTTGTAAATAAATAGACATAGATGAAATAAAATTAATGAAATAAATTATTTGCTATGAATAATTTGGCCAGTTCTTATGGATGTAATTTCTGTCTCAAGAAGGAGGAAATAAAAATCTGAACTATATTTGTACAAGAGATTCTAATTCGGTATTTCGCAATAAAAGATCAAAATTATAGCATGATAGGAAGGAGAGGTTCACAGCTCAGTAAGAAATAAATTTAAAAAAATGCAAACTGGAGTATGAAAAGGATTTTGCACACAATCCATCTTCAGGACTGACATTAAAAAAAAAAAAAAAAAAGAAAGAAAATTTAGGGAAGGCAAAGAGGAGAGCTACCAAAATTAAGGAGGGAGGTCCCTCTCTATTCTGCTCTTGTGAAGTCCCTTCTGGAGTACTGTGTCCAGGCCTGGGGCCTCCAGAACAAGGGAGATGTGGAGCGGGTCCAGAGGAGGCCATGAGAATGATTGGAGAACTGGAGCAACTCCCTAATGAGGGCACACTGAGGGAGTTTGAATTCAGTCTGCAGAAGAGAAGGCTCCGGGGAGACATCATTGTGGCCTCCCAGCACTTGAAGGGAGCTTATAAACATGAGGGAAAGCGACTTTTCACGTGATCTGATAGTGACAGCACCAGGAGGAATGGCTTTAAACTAAAAGAGGGGAGATTTACATTAGATGTTGGGGAAAATTTTCACTCAGAGTTTGGGGAGGGACTGGCACAGGCTGCCCAGAGAAGCTGTGGATGCCCCATCCACATTCATGTCCAGGTTGGATGGCATGCTGAGAAGCAGGCCTGCCTATGGCAAGGGGTTGGAACTAGATCCCTTCTAAACCGAGCCATTCTATGATTTCATGAATTATGTGAATGATACAGAAAATGCACGGCTGGGAGATACCAGAAGCTTGCTTATCTGCTTCCTTGAGAGGGCAAGCAGGAAAAGACCTGACAGTGGGAAATGTTACCACTGGGAGACACTCCTAAGGCAAAAGACAAATTATCTCTTTCTTGATTGTCAGTGCATCCTTTAGCCAAATAAAAATTAGTGCAAAATTGTGTAATGTGGGAAGTGAAGCCTGATGTTATAGAAATTTGTGAGGAGGACAGTTGTTTGTTTGCTCACTAAAAACAATTTATACAGGCTTCTTCTTCCCTATAAAGAAAATTGAGAATCCAGCACTCAGGTTGTCCAGAATCCTGGCAGAAAAATGATCTCATGTGGAGAAGCCCATAATTTTCACAGGGGAGAAGGTTTGTTACATATTTACTCTCTGAAGAGATCACTGTCCTGCTGTACTGGAGTTCTTTCTGCTCTGGAGCAGACTTCAGCCATAGGCGAATTCAGAGTAAACAGGCACTGACCACAGGGAACTTTGTTCTGTGTTGACATCAAAAATATTCGTTGTGCCTGTGACCTAGAGAACAATGAACCCTACAAGTGCCAAAACCACCAGATCACCTGGTGAGAAAAGCCATGAGCACTCAGACCATTCATCTCCAGTGATTTTCTTGTACTTGGAAGGCCAAACAAATGAATTGTCCAAATAAATATAATCCATTAAATATAAAAACAAAGTAAAACCATGCTACACAGTTCTCAGAAAACTGTTTAGAAGAACATCCAGTTCCTCAGTAGTTTTGGTGTTTCTTCTCACCTGCTGCTCAGCGACCATTTCCAGCTGCCTGAGAAGGGTTCTCTCAGCAAGAACTCAGGTGCCTGGAGGCTCTAGACACTTCTAGGTTTAACTGGTAACAGAGCAGCTGTCCTGAGAATCTGAATTTTGGACTTGAGCGATATAATTGGAAGTTAGGAGGTAACTGAGCTTTGCAGAACTCCAACTTCATTAAAGTATGCAGTTAATAATATGGCATTAAAGAGCCACAGTCTCTTACCATCTTACAAAATGCTCCTCCCACTTCATGACTTCACGGCTAGTACTCTCAGTTCTCTTTTATTTCCTAATTTCTTTCAGTGTCCAGTTTGTCCACATGGAATTGTTCATGAAGCTTCAGCTCTGGTACAAAATTGTCTTGATGTCTTCTTTACCTTCAGTATCCTTTTTATATTCTTTTCTTTAACAGCTTTGTAAAATATCCTTCCTCATTGATCTACTAGAAGCAATTAAACAAACAAACAAACAAACAAACAAACAAAACACAACTATAGCACAAAATAATACACAAAGCTAATACCTTTAAATAATTTTCCTTGCAGTAGGTGAACAATGGAAATGTTTTGTTCTTATTCTTGCTTACCTAGACTGGCAGGAATTTATTCTTCAGATGTCATGTACCTGAAATCACATGAAATTACATTGCACAGAATGAGCACAGCTGAATGAAACTGTGTTCAATTCTATGTGAAGCATCAGAGTTCTGATACTTGTGTCTATACTAAATTAAAATACTATCCCCTTCCCCCCCAAAAAAAATTAGCAACATACATTGAAGGAAAAAAAAAAAAAAAAAAAAAAAAAAGTAAGTATTATAATATCAATGCCAAAATGTCATGATACTTCTTTTTGGTGATGTTTGGCCACCTCTTCTTGCACAACTATAGAGTGGCATATCTTTGCCCTTGTCTGTAACATGACCAAATTTCACCTCTCATTTGCTACAGCTGTAAATAACAAAATGTTACCCTGCAGCAAGTCAGTTAGGTATAAGACAGGATCGCAACTTCTCATCTTCTGTTCTACCTCTTTCTTTCTCTCTTCTCTCTTCTCCGATGTCCATCCTGCAACTTTAAATGCTCCAGAGCACTGTCTGTTTTATCATTCACATGTAAGATGTTTGAAGAAATAGAGCAAGGTGATCCTTAAATGCAATAATACCTCACAGGGCTAAATAAGCTATGGAAATCACTCTGTTGAAAACGGTTCCTATAAGTTTTTTTTTCCTGGATCAGAGCAGTGAAGTCTCTAAAGCACTTACTCTTCTTAAATGCCAGGGTAGTATATCCATGTTACATAGTTTAACCGCTTTGCCAACTTCCCCTACCATAACATTCATTTTTAAGGAACAAGGAGTTTTATTTAACATTTACATTAATTTCATTTAAATGTTTCATAACTCTCAAGTTTGCAACAGTCTTGGAGTTCACTGCAATGTCAAGCTTTCTGGACTTGGATGCCTTGCAAATTGCAGATGTCTTAGGATTTCTGCAGCTACATACCAACTACGTTATGGGCAATAGCAACTCCCTGCCATCACCTTTTTCCATATCCTTTCTGAAAGCCGTTGCTTATAAAAGAAATAACCATTCTAAACATTTGGCTAGTAGGTAGAAACCAAGCACCAACTTAAGTTTCATTTGAAAAATGTAACTTCTCTCACCTACAGTGAGCCATGTGTAATATAGGTGTCTATGCTTGAATGAGTCTATCCTTCTCTCCTTAGACAAAGGAAAGAAACTGGCAACTACAGTGTGAGATTTATCTTTTTTAGTCATCCATTCAAATCATCTGCTAATGCTTATTTTTCCTTACTAGTTATTAAGAGAATTAATATGCCTAGTTCAGACAGTCTCTGTTTTAAAAATGTTTACAGTGACTCAACATGGAACTGTTCAATGCAATAAGATCTTCCTACTTTTAAGAAAATGCTAAGCCATACTTAGTAAAAATAAAATTCTGAACCTATGTTGAATGCACAGTGTATTGCAGTGAGTTATAGCAACATTCACAAAATCAGAGCCAAGTCTCAGATTCCCTTACTGCATGCAATAGCAATTGACCAATTTCATTAGTTTGGCTACTCTAAAGAGGTTAAAGTTGACTACAGAGGCCACAGCCCTGACAGGATCACTGAGAATTTAATACTATGTTTAGAATAAAATGAAGAGTATATGACAGTGATGAAGAGTATATGATAGTGAAGATACTCTACTACTGGAATGCTGTAGTCTCTGCATGGTAGGTGACAGGGATACCTCTGTGCTTGGGAGGGGTACAGGATATAGCACATGGCCATAGAGACCACTAGAAGTTAAATGGTCTTCCTGTCTGGTTCACTGCTGAGCATGGATTCTTACTCTCTACCTTATATCAGGACTACTCCAGTACAAATAAGTGGTAGCTTATCAATACATAATAGATCTGACAGAAGTTGAACCTTCCTTGAACAAAATGTTTTACTCCAGCCTCAGTAAGATTACAATGACTGTAGTGATAATACCTGCCCCAGGAATACCTGTACCTCCAGTTACATTTGTGTGCAGTGTTTGAGCTGCATTCTTTATTCAGTCAGTCATGGAAAGCACGCTGATT
Source organism: Perdix hodgsoniae (assembly GCA_035772895.1). Classification (NCBI taxonomy): domain Eukaryota; kingdom Metazoa; phylum Chordata; class Aves; order Galliformes; family Phasianidae; genus Perdix; species Perdix hodgsoniae. The sequence continues at coordinate 5,320,964 of JAPSGF010000032.1, forward strand.
TCCGTATATCATTACTTACACGTGAGTAAATTTGAGATGTAGGAGTATATTGGAAAGAAAGACAAATGCAGCAGTTCAGAACTTGCCTTTCTAAAAGTAAACATAAAGCAAAGAAACTTAGGCTTAGCACAAAAGGCCGTTTTAGCTCGAAGAGGCCAGAAGTCCAACATATCTTCAAAAGAACTGATAAGGAAATGGAATTTCCATTCAGAGGAAACTCCAGTATCTAAAAAATAATACACAGTTTAAAACCCTGCATAATATTAGAAGTAAAATTATATATATTCAGTTTCAAATGGTTTCATGAAAACACCACCAAAACACATGGGAGAAATAAAAACTTTTAATTTATAACACCTGCAATGATAATAAGTATATATTCAATATAATATATAGCTCTATGCATTTATATGGTTATTTTAAGAGAAACATGGAAATAAAGTTAAATAACAATTCTAACATCTTAGTTTAAAATAATCACATTAAAGGAAGCTGTTTTGGAAGCACAGAAGTAAAATGAAAAGTAGAAATTATTGCTTATATCAAAACCAGCAAGGTCTCATGTCTTTCTCTCTCTCTCTCTTTTTTTTTTTTTTTTCCCATTGAGATCATTCTGTTCAACTCTGGACTTGAAACGTTCTTTTCTTGTCTGACAAGTTTTTCCTAGAAATATTAAATCCCTTTTACTTGTCTTCTCTGCGCAGATAAACTGTTGAATAAACATTAACTAATTCATTTTTAGCCTAATAACTCTTGTTCTATTACAAGCATCTAAAAGTCAAAGGACAAATTTTCCTTCAGTACACCATTAACCTACATAAGATTATCAAACCAACTTCTATCACTCCATAGCAAATTCACTTTGAGTGAATTCAGTGCATCTACTCTGATCTGATATTAGCCATTTAACCTTTTCCAGTAGCTGCCTACAAGCATCAACAGAAAAGGGGAGAGATTAGTTTGGCTATGCAGGTAAAAAAACATCTTAAATAAAACCTGTGACTGTTGAAAAATATTGTCCTTTTGTCGCTTGGAGATAGATAGATAGATAGATATATGTATATATATTTATAGAAAAATATGCAGGATAATTTTAAAACATTTGAGTGGGTCCAAGCGGTGGTCTGTGCAATAATTCTGTCACACCCACAGTTAAGGCAGTGCTTTAGTGCTATACGGTGCTAGCCCAGAGACTAGCTCAGTGGACTGCCACTGACTGCTTCCATAATCAGTGCAGAAATGTTGCAGAAATGCAAAAGCTGGACAGTCCTTAAATGAAGTGATGTGATTTTGCAAGTCATGTAAGATTATTTGAAAAGCTCTTACTAGAGAAGAAAGATACAACATTGCCTTTTATTTGAACACAACCAAGTCCCAACACAACCAAATAGCTTTAGAAGAGATCCAATGCATAACCTGTAAGCTCCTGTTAAATGTTATGGAATTACTGACATTTCTGTTTACACAAATGTTTAGAGTCAGGCCTGGTAATGGAACTGTGCTCCCATCATCATGGAGGATCATAACATTCTAACACAGTTCCTAAACCTGAAAAATATCAATTGTTATGCCCTTCATATAATGATATTTCATTAATAAGCATAAATGCTAAAATCTTGGCCCTGGTAATGATCAGCAGATTAAATTATTCCCATGCCTAACAGCTTTTAGTCCAAGTGGGATTTGTATACGGCAGTTGAGCTGAGAACTCAGCCTTCTGTATTGCTTGAAGCATCAGAGAAAATCAGACTTAACGCAGCAAACAGAGAGCAAAGAAGAAAGTCATTTAGTTATGCAGACATTAAAAATAATAAATTTTGGAAGACAATTTATTGCTTAAATTAAAACTCTTTATACCTCCTTGCTAGGTAGTGCTTAAATGTAATTCATTCTCATTATTCAACGTAACTGAGAAAATGAGACAAAGTTGCCGCTGCACCGTAGAGTTTGACTGGATGATCATTTTTGGAATAGATCCATGAACGGAGTCTGGTATCAAAGTAAAACTAGCAAGATGAAATCACAAAGGAGCTTTGATGACATTTGAGTTTGTATTCCCTTTGAAAACAGTACAGAATTTTAAGAATGAGGAATTGTGCAGACAGCTCTAGTCTCTAAATTCTAAATCTATTATAGTCTGTTTAGCTATATGTGTTAGCAACCTTCTCTATACCCTAAAAAGCTCATCAAAAAGTGAAATGGGAAAAATTCAGGACATAAGAGATGTGTATTTTTACATGTATTATCTATGAACTGAAGTGTCTTAGAGTCTAATAATTCTATATGACACATGCTGAGACAATCTTTGTTCCAATGATTTCACTTTCTAACTAGAGAAAACAGTTATTTGAAAGGGAGAAGGCAACAGAAAGACAAAGTTGGTCAAGACCCTTCAGACCACCAACATCAAAGCTGAATTTAAAACCTAAATCATAAGTGCCAAGCCAGTTTTGTGTGATTATACCAAGGAACACACAAGTTCATGGCCATGTTCTGAGTATTGCTGGGGCATCGCTACATCATCCTTTGATTTTCTGCTAAATATGCAGATCTGTCTAAACAGAGAATCTAACAACCAGTTTTTACAGCTATGCACAATCACTGTAGTCTGCAAGCAGAGATATTGAGGGTAGTGGCAGATAGATATTCAACTTCATGGTCATGCTGACAGTCAGTGAGTCTCCACCAGCTGGAGAAATGGGAGTGACAAGAACCTCATGAAGTTTGACAAATAGAAGTGCAGAGTTCTGCACCTGGGGAGGAACAGTCTCAAGCACGAGAGGATGCTGGAGGCCACTCAGCTGGAAAGCAGACTGGCAGAAAAGGACCTGGAGGTCCTGGCGGACACCAAGTTAAGCATAAGTCAGCAATATGCCCTTCATCACAAAGGAGAACAGTCCCTGGCTGTATTACACAAAGTATCACAAGCAGGTCAAGAGAGGTGATCCTTTCCTCCTGCTCAGCATTGTAAAGCTGTAAATGCATGCAATTCTGGGCTATCCAGTACAACAAAAGTATGAAAATATTAGAGAGAATCCAGTCCATGAGTAAGGTACTGGAGCATTTCTTCTATGAGGAGAGGCTGAGAGAGCTGGGACTATTCAGCTTAGAGAAGTCTCAGGGGGAATCTTAGTATCTATAATTACCTGAAGGAAGATTGCAAAGTCCCTATCAGGACAGGGCCTTTTCACTAGTGCCCAGTGCCAGAACAAGTGGCAATGGGAGTAAACTGGAAGACAGTGTGGTCCATCTGAACATCAGGAAACACTTTCTTTCAGTGCTCAGGTTATAGACTCTTGACACAAGTTGCCAAAGAGGTTGTGGGAGCTCCTCCCTGGAGATCTCCAAGAGCTGCCAGGATATGGGCCTGGGCATGCTGCTCTGGGTATCCCTGATTGCACAGGACTTGGGCCCTGTGATTATGCAATTGCATCCATCAGAAATCCTCCTGTTCTTTTTTCCACACTTTCTGTATAATTATTTCTTTCTCTGCTGTCAATTGCTCTATTTGATCTATTCTCTGATTCATTGGCTCCCAAAGCATTTCATGTGTGCATCCAGCACTTTTTTTTCTCAACGTATATCCAACAAAACTGCTTAGAAGAAAATTGGTGATTAAAACAAAGATATGACACATGCTTGGTAGCATTTCCTGATGATTTGTCAGATGAAATATTTTTATATGGTTTGTAAAACAAACAATTTTAGCGGAAAGGAAAGAAACAAAGGTTCAATCTGAATAAAATTAACCCGAGAGTAAAAGACAATGATAGCAGGTAAAGTGGCAGGTAGATTTGAATTACCCACAGCATCTCAAGGAGTATAAAGCACATAGTGCATATCATCCTGTAGAAAGTCAGTTGTGGAAAGCACTGTGTTCCAATCTTGAATCAGCTCCCAGCAACAAAAAGACATCATGCTCTGGAGATATGAGTTAATGTAGCGTCAGAGAAGTGAACAAGGATTGGTTACACTTGCTGAACACCCAAAGCATTTTATTCCCATCTGTCAAAACACTGCTAGGGCCACACAGCAGAGCAAGACCTGAGTGGCAGATCCAAAGAGCTCGTACAACAAAATAGAAGTTATATAGCCTCCCTTGGGGTCTCTTCAACCTTCCTGATATGCAAAAGCAGTCAGCTCCACACAAAGCTGCTCACTGCAGATGATATTTGTCCTGAATAAGCTAAACACAGCACTGTTCAGAGAAAAGGGAAACAGCCTGTCTCCACAGGTGTTTGTAACCCCTTATCCAAAGCCTGCAATTAGGCACAATCCTGATGTTACTGAGCAGTGCAAACAGACACTTGATTTGCGCAGATTTTACTCATCCAATGAAATCATAGCAGCTGAGGGGGCTCAACAGTTTTTAGGAGAGCATGATTAAGCCCTGTACAGGAGCCAGTTCACAGTGCAGCAAATATTTACAACCCTTGACCATTTGGGCCGCATAAGAGGGAACAGCTTAAACAGGGCATGTGAAAAATAAGTATAATATTCAGGATTGCATATCCCATCTTTTATCCTTTCACAGTCTCTGCTAAGATTATTCCATCCAATTCAAGAGAGAATCAGTTTGAGAGAAACTGTGATCCAGAAGAACTCTGCTTAGAGATACTATTTTTCAGTAAGCTCTCCGTGATAACAATTGCTATATTACTCATTGATTCAGCTTTATGGGAGATACTTCTGAAAAACAAAAGATCTTAAGACTAGTAACCCACAGAAGATTCATTTTCTCGGTATTTTACTGTAATTTGCTGTTTAAATTTCAAAAGTAAATAGTGTTACACAAAGATCTGAAGAAAATGGAACTGAAGCCTTCAACTCACATTAAATGTGGATAGGAATTGGCAGAATAATATAGAAAATTGACGTGATATTTTGGTTTCTAAAAGCCAAAAGATCTTTAGAAAAAAAAAAACAATTCATAGGGAGCAGAGAGGGAGGAACAGACAGTGAGACAAGTGATCATTCAGTTGTTTTCATGAAATGTCAACTAATACAATGGAAGATTTCAGCAAATGTTCTATTTTTTGCATAGAAAGTGGAGAAGTTTGCAAGAACATCTCATGTTTTTAAATCCTAGATAAAATGAATTAGTTTTTATTATTTTGCATCTCAAAATATATTTGTAAAGGTTGAGTGAAAATGACTTGATAAAACAAACTGATAAAAAAAAATCCAGGTGAAACCTTTGAACTGAAAACTATTTTTGACTTTAAGTATTCTTTTAAATCTTTAGTGACAGAAATGAATAACAGTAGGAAAAAGCAAAAAAGGAAAGATATAAGAACAGTTAGTGCAAAATGGAAATCCTGGGCTCTGCATAGAAATGCATTTGTTTTGTACATGCAGTGCAAAATTAGTTTCTGGAAGGCTTTAATAGGAGGAAGATACATTACCTGCTTTATGTGCTAAATGCCCAGCTGGGAATGTAACCCTGAGCACCTCTAAAACTCTGGGACAGAGATCAATTACAATTGAAACAAACTCCAAAGTTGTTTGCTGTTGTTTGTGCTTAGAATGCACAACCCCAACCAGGAACACATCTGGCAAGAACTTGTGAGAAATGTCAACTCCACTTGTCCCCTGTGGCCCACCTACATGGGCAGCATAGTGTGGATTTGAGCCTAATCTCAAGCTATGTCTCTTCTGCTCTGTTTACATGTAGGCACATGCTCCACGTGGATGCAAGCCAAGGTCTAGAGTTCAGTAGAGCAACAGCCAAGAGGAAGAGCCCAGCAGACTGAGCAGAGTGGTCAGCAGTGCACTGGGAGACAGATCCCCCAGCAATTAGGTACTGCAGTGAAGGCCCTGAGCATCAGCTGGGGGTCAGAAGTAGTTGCTGGGGAGACAGGCCAGGTGCAAATTTCACCTTTCTCATACTGTAAAATAAGTGTTGTCTTGATGGTGCAAGTCACGGGTTCAGGGACAAGAAGGTGATTACAAACATTCGTTGTGGATTTATCAGGGGCAGGTTGTGCTTGACAAATCCGATTGCCATCTGTCATGACATGTCTCTTTCTGTGGATGAGGAGAAAACAGCAGGTGCAGTACATTTGATTTCACTAAAGCTTCTTTCCCATCTTCAGCAGACCTCTCATTTGGTAGCTGAATATTTGCAGTCCACTAGATGTCGTGAAAGTTGTCTAGACATCTATGGATAAATTAGCTCAAAGGCCCATTCAATCTGACTTTGAGCACTTGGTCAAGGAACACCCCAAGGATGGAGCATCCACAGGTTCTCTCATCAACCTGTTACAGTCTGTCATCATCTTCATGGAAAATATTTTCTTCCTAACTTTCATCTTAATGTCTAGATGCCAGGAAATAAAGATGTTAAGAAATTAGGAGTGGTTAACACGATGAAAGGCAAAGCCTCAACATAGGCTTTGACCTTTACAGACCTGAGAATGGGGCTAAAAATGTTATAAATATCACAGAATAAAACCGTAGAATCGCAGAATCATTTGAGTTGGAACAGACTATTAAAAGTCTTCTAGTCTAACTCCCCTACCATAAACAGAGATGCCTACAGCTCAGAGCCTCATTCAGCCTGATCCTGAATGTCTCCAAGGACAGGGTATCCATCACCCCTCTGGGCAACCTCTTTCAGTGCTTCTCTATCTTTTTTGTAAAAACTTCTTTCTATCCAATCCAAATCTCCCCTATTCTAGTTTGAAACCATTCCCCTTGTCCTATCACAGCAAACACTGTTGAAGAGTCTGACCCCTTCTCTTTTATAGTCCCCCCTTTAGATACTGAAAGGCCATTATCAGGTCTCCCTGGAGCCTTCTATTCTCCAGGCTGAACAGCCCCAGCTCTCTCAGTCTGTTTTCACAGGGGAGACATTCCATCTCTTGGATCATTTTTGTGGCCCTCCTCTAGATGTGCTCCAGCAGGTCAGTGTCTCTCTTGTACTGAGGACTCCACATCTGGACACAGTACTCCAGGTGAGGCCTCAGCAGCACAGAGTAGAGGGGCAGGATCTTCTCCCTCAACCTGCTGGCCACACTTCTTTTGATGCAGCACAGGGTGCATTTGGCTTTCTGGTCTGTGAGGGCACATTACTGGCTCATGTCCAACTTCCCATCCACCAGTACCCCCAGGCCTTTTTTGGCAGTGCTGCGCTCTATCCTTACATCTCCCAGCTTGTATTGATAGCAGGGATTGCTACAATCTAGGTACAAGACCTTGCACTTGGATTTGTTGAATCTCATGAGCTTCTCCTGGGCCCACTACTCAATCCTGTCTAGGTCCCTCTGGGCGGCATCCCATCCCTCTGGTGTGTCAACTGCACCCCACAACTTGGTGTCATCAGCAAACTTAATGAGGATGCACTCAACCCCACTGTCGATGTCACTAAAGAGACATTAAAGAGTATTGGTTCCCCCTGGGGAAAGCCACTTGTCACCAATCTTCATCCAGACATTGAGTCATTGATCACCACTCCGTGGACTCGATCCTGCAGCTAGTTCTTCCATTGAACAGTTCCCCCATCAAGTCTGTATCTTTTGAATGTGAAGAAAAGGGTGTTTCAGGGGACTGTGTCAAAGTGATTACTGAAGTCAAGACAGGTGACATCAGTGGCTCTTCCCTCGTCCATTGGTGCAGTGACACCATCATAGAAATCCTCTAGGTTGGTGAGGTAGGACCTGCCTTTGGTGAAGCTGTGCCGGTTATCCCATAACACCTCCCTCTCTTCTATATGCCTTAGCATGGCTTCCAGGAGGATCCGTTTCATTATCTTTCCCATCTTAGAGGTGAGGCTAACAGGTTGGTAATTTCCTGGGTCATCCTTTATACCTTTTTTAAAAATGGGTGTGACACTGCATTTCTTCCACTCAACAGAGACTTCACCTGACAACCTGGACTTCTCAAATATCATCGAGAGTGGCTTGACAACTACATCAACCAATTCCCTCAGGACTCTGGCTGCAACTCTTTGAGACCCATAGATTTATGGATGTTCAAGTTTCTCAGGCAGTCTTAAACCTGATCTTTGCTTACAGCATGAAGGGCAATGCTCCTTTAGTTCCCACCTTCTGAACCATCTGCTCAAGGGCTGTGTGTAGAGCAGTCGGTAGTGAAGACTGAGGCAAAAAATTGTTGATGTTGTTAAAACATTGTTAAGTGAATACATTCTTCACGTCTGTTGCCTGCCTGTATTGCTCATTAAGGAGGCTAAATCCCCTTGGAATTTCCATTTCCAGTTGATGTACCTATAGAAGCCTTTCTTGTCCTTCTTTGCACTCCCTGCCAAGTCCAGTTGAAGCCGGGCTTTAGTCTTCCTGATCCTGTCCATACAAAGCCTAGCAGCATCCCTATTCTTGTCCCGAGTTACCCATTCCAGCTTCCACTGCCTGTGCATATTAAGTAATCTGAATAAAATCAATGAAGATGATGTGGCCAAACTTCTCAGTAGTGGCAGATGGTATAATGATGGGCAAAATCTACAAGATGTGGCTTGGGAGGCTCAGTTTGTATATAAGGAAAAACTTTACTGGAGCAAATACCCAGAGATGCTGCAAAATCACCATCCTTGGGGATTTTCATGGCATGGCTAGATGATGAGGCAAGGAGGCAATATTCCTGCACTGGGGAGGGAAGTTGGACCAAATTAACTCCAATCAGTTTTTCTGTGATTTTGTGACACCTATGGTAGCTTCTAATTCATTTCACTATCACTAATAGAGAAAACCCACTAATTGCTGACTTTACACTTCTATGGAAAATATAATTTCTATATTTGCTTAGCTTCTTTTCTCTAATGATTATTTAAGCCTTTCATTTTGCCACTCTCAGACTTCAATTCAATTGATAAATTTGTATGACTTTATATTTAGCAAAGGCTGTGGCTGTATTAACAGCCTCATCCAACTGACATGGTTATCTTTCACATGAGGCAGCACATCGTGGTCCTGATGACTCATTGTCACTAAAGATGTCTCTATCCAAGTTGCTTATGCCATTTTACATGTTTACTGTATATGCCTTTATCTCTTCTCATAAGCTGTTTTTCACAGTTATTAACTTCATATATATTACAAATTACACATAGTGGCCCTCATTTGAAGAGAAATGTCATTAGTTGGAAACAAAGTATGGTGTGGAAACACAAAGTGGGGTAATAAATAGAAACGTGAATAACCAAATCCACTCATATTGCTGTCTGAAGGTTTTTCCATATGTTTGCTGATTCCCATTAAGTCTTCTTCTCCATAAGACCACGCAACCAAGATGATGATGCTGTACCATAACTGCTATACCTGCCTGTCTGTCAGCAGAGGATGGGTTTTTATTCAGTTTCTAATATGCATAAAAGAGTTTGGTATGCTCTGGGAGGTAAAGAGTAAAATTCATTATAAAGCTGAAGGCACTAACTTGAGTGTAGAAGCACTTATTAATGTCCTGATTCAGATCTAAAGAATCTCTCCAACAAAGGAGGCTCTTCTGCTAGTGAAGCACAATTTGAGACTCATAGCTTGTATACACAGGGAAAATTACCAGTGTAATTATGCCAGTATAATTATACTAGCTTAGCTTTGCCAATAAAATTCCCCCTCTATGGACATTTCTGTCCCCATATAAAAATACCTCTTTTCTATGGAGATCATCTCAATATAATTTAAACCAGGACATTTATCTTGAGATAGGAAGGGCATGGGAAGTTTAGCCGGCAGGATGTACTGGGACAACTATACAGCTGTGTTGGACATTTCCATGTAGGCAAGCTTTCAGCTCTATGCAGGAGTGTGAGATGGTGTCCTCTTGATAAAAGCTCTGGGTTTAAATGTTTTCTCATTGCTTCATCCACTGAAGTCAGAATAAATAATTATAAAAGAAAATCAGCTCGGTAATTGGATCTGATAAGCATATACCTCTGCTCAGCAAATTGTTGTGCTTGCCTCATTAGAATTAACCATGCTGCAAACAAGGAAGCCAAGTCACAACTTCCAAGGATACAGAGCCAGATGGAAGTTTCTATTCAAAAAATGTCTCAGGAGATGTCTTAGTATCTTTCATTAAAAAACATTATAGATACAACCTTAAGAACCACTTCTAGAAAGGGCAAACTAGGGCCTAACTAGTGCTGGAGAAGCATTCATAAGGGTCTTGTAAAGAAAGTTTAATTCTTATTTTTTAGCTGAGATACTGCATTTCAGAAGTATGTACAGCCTGTAGCCTAATGAAAATCTCTTTACTTGGATCTTCATGAGAAAAGCCTTCAGAGTTTTAACATTAAAGCTTTGTTGGCTCAACTCTGCCCTGTGGTTAGTCACAGAGACTCACAGCTCTTTAAGAACAATCATGTTAAGAATTTTATTAGTAACTGAAAATCACTCTTGCAATGTGTGAAATAAAGAAACAGGAAAGAGTCTACCACTGGGTTTTCCCCTACTGCTTTTACAGAAACCACTCCTTTAAAAGATTTAAGATCTCAGAGCATCTATTCATCATCTCCTGATTTCTGCACTACCCAGTTTGGAACCATTCTGGGGCAGAGACTTTTAGGAAATGTCCACTTCAGTGCAGGCAGAATAGCATGGATTTGAGCCTCAGCTCCAGTTCTGGATCTTCTGCTAATGTAAGATCAGGTATAGTCTGAAGCCATGGTCTGTAGTGAATCATGGGTTCAAAGAAGTTGGAAGAGACCCATAAGGGTCATCAAATCCAACTCCTGGCAGTAAAGAGAGAGAAAGACAAGAGGATGTAAGAGGAGGAAAGTACAGGAGATGGGGCAAAGAGGTCAGCAGTGGACCTGGAGATATCTATGCTCATCTGAAGTGCCACAGTGAGGGCTCTGAGCCTGGCTCATAGCAGCACCAGCACCCAGCAAGGAGAAGGAAAAGGAGCAAACCACAGGACTGACCATGTGTAAGTCTTCTCATGAGTTAATCCTTTGTGTAAAGCACAGCCTGTGAGAAGTGAAAGAATGAATTGAAGACATTGAATGTGCAACCAAAACCTGCCTCCAATCTTTGTGTATGTTTGGTGTCCAAACAGTACATTTGACAGACCTTGCTCAAAGGCCTGGCTTAATAAGAAGGAAAAAAAAAAACAACGTTTTGTTTTGTTTTGTTTTGTTTGTTTTTTAAATTAACTGGTATGAATTTAAGAAAATGGTATAACTTTATTCAGTATTAGCAAAGTAAGGACTGAACCCTAGAAAATACCTGGAAATATCCATAGAGAACATTCCAGCTCTTAGGACATGCTAAATTCCTTCTGAGAAGAGGCATCACTACTCCCCTTCTGTAGTTCATATTCCAGGACTCCTCCTTTCAGGATTATTCAGCCACTAGATGTCCCTGTGTACTACGGGGCAAAGTAGAGAAGACGAACTTTGCCCAAATCCGAAGAAAAGTTGGAAAGAAAGGAGCACAGAAGGCTTTCTGCTTGTGTCTCAGATCCCTGCCTGCATGATGTAGCAATGGAATTATTTTCACTTGCTGACAGAATACACAGTTGTGAGCATACTTCAAGGAACGTGCTTCTTGCGTGTCCTAGCTTGAATTATTGAGCTGGAATTTGGGAATATACACAGAAAAAAAAATGAGAAAGAAAAATCTTAAGCCTCTCAAGTGGCTTAAGACAAATTTTTATAAACAAATCAGCCTATTCCACAGCAGAAGGAAGGTCTACAGCAAGGACTGTTACCTATTCATTGCAGTGGGTAAGTTGTTAAAAAAAAAAAAAAGCATTTTTTCTTCCAGATTCCCTCCCTCTGTTAGTTCTGCCATCTATACCCACATATACTCTTATTTTCAAACACTGTTCTTGTGTTCAGGGCCCATATTTAGCTCATCAGCACTTTAGGGCATGTAAGGTCAAGAGCCATAAGAAAAGGTTGTGCAAATCTGATGGGGTCTGCAAAAAATTGGCATCTGTGACCTGACTGGAGAGGTAGAAATCAATAGATGAGAAATGTGTTTGAATGACTACAGAGTGATCTTTTGCCTGACAAACAACCTTTCTCATTTGTGAGAGCTAGGACACGCAACTGTTCTGAACTCTGCAGCAAAACACATAAACTTAGGAGGAAAATAATGCCTTTTTTTTTTTTTTCCCAAAACACAAATATTGTACTGTAGACCCAACTCCGTGAGTTACTGACACCAGAGATATGACGGAAAGCTGTGTACGTGAGCTTGCAAATACTCTTTCAAAGGACTTAATATCTAGAAGGAAAGAGCAAGACAAATATGTCATACTAGGAACCCATGGAAGGGAGGCTACATAAATCATACTTTTGACAAGCTTACCCAGAGACTTCCTTCCCATTTTTATAATCCTAATCACAGCTTGCTTGTAAATGAGTAGGGCAGTACACGATGGGCCTGATCTGCCAACAATGATGCACTATATCTGCAAGCAGAAATTATCCAGTAGTATTAGGACCACCACATTAGCTCACAGGAAGCTTTACACGTATCAACGAGGGGTTTAAATTCTCAAATAAAAAGCTGGTACGTTAAAGGAGATTTCCAATAGTACATCTTATTACTCATGTAAAGTCACTGGGAAAAGTTGCCAGCATTCCTTTGTGTTATAATCATTAAAGAGCAACCGCCAGTGTTCCCACACTTTTAACTTTTGCAAAATCGTTGCTCTTTGCCCTTTACCACATCTGTGTTTGCATAACCAAATGGTGTACAGCTTGTCAACACCTCTTTATGCCTTACCTTCTTCCCTCCAGGGTTTTGTTTATGTGTCATCAGAACAAATCCACTTCTGAGGTGCAGAACATCCTTTTTCATAGTACACCAAAGAGATCAATAATTACCATATTAATTCTCAAGCACAAGCTCTGAAAGGATGGAAATGGCCTGTATAATCAAATCCAATTTTAGGAGAAACAACTTGTCTAATTGCCTCACACCCTGGACTGCAGGGGTTCCTTTCTGCTTATGTTTGGTGTCAAGTAAAACCATCCAGGATGTAGGCAGGAGGGAAGAATACATCCAACTTAGTGTTACCCTCTGGCCAGGGTCACTGCAAGTCCAACACCAGTACCTTCACCTCATTAACACATGTGATGCAGTGCCCATGAGCTCAGTTTACAAGGTATAGAAATTTGCCACCACTGCCAGCCAGAGGACTGTGGCAATGTCTGTCTTTGGTGGAATTTGGGTGCCCTAGAGCCATGTTCAGTCACCTCACTTGAACCTAAGTCACTGTGTTTCTTTTCCCATTGGTGTTTCCCTGCAACTTCCTTCTCTGCACCTTGCTCTCGTTGGCTGAATCACTCCTTCTTACTCTTTACCAAGTAGGTGTAGGGAATTGCAATGAATTTAGGCCAGCTGTGAAAACAGCCTCCCAGTCCAGTAGGTGACTTGGACAGGTGTTCAGGACTGTGAGATATTGGAGGTAGCAATAATCTAGTCCAATTCTACTATTCAGAGTCACTGAGGTGCTTCAATTTCTGCTGGTACGAGTGCTCAGGAGCAGCCAGGTTTGCTGTGGTAGGCAACTAAATTGTTGTAATTCAGAGACAGACTACAAGACTCTGACACTACCTCAGAGAGGCCAGATTTGTCAGATGTGCTCAGACTGTGCCTAATACCAACAGCATCAAAACAGTGCTTACAGTTCTGACTCCTACTTGCATGAGGACATTTGAAGACCAGATTCCGGTGCCTGTCCAGACATATACCTTTGCCTACTGCTTCCCAGAAGTTAGCCAGATGTCCTCTCAGTCCATTCAGAAATGAATCACTCCTATGAATGTTCAGTAAGCTCACTATATTGCCAATATACTCCTCTTTCAGTGACCTACATTGAATCCAAGGTACTTAGATGCTATGAATCACCCTGATGGATAGGTACTCACTAATCTCAACTTTGTGACACTTATATTTGATGTTTGTGCTAGTTTGAACATAGATTTTATCCTTTAGTTCAAACTGTAGCAGTTTTTTAAGCACTCAAACTTCTGCATTTAGTCTTTGATAGTAAACACATGGAAATTTGGATGGCTTCTTTGAACCTCAGACTCTGGGTTACTTTTTAAGGAAAATTTTCCTTGCTGGTTCAACTATAGCTGTTGTTCAGCAGTACTACCTACCTCAACAGCAAACAGACATTTGCTGGTCTTGATTTCTAAGTGCTATTCCACCTTCTCTTTGAATTTCCTTTTTGATGTTATATCGGATATTTGCATAAAACTGAGAAACTAAGCCAAATACTTCTTTTACCGCTTCAAAGCTGCTGATTGCCATGAAGCAGGACTGGTGTAAATGAGGGGAGAATCTGACGCAAGACGGTAGTTCAGTATAATTATATATTTATTGTCCAATACCAAAAACCGACTTGCTTCAGTTGTGTCTGGCCAAGCCCAAAGTAAGCTTGGACTCAGCTCCAAGCTAACATTGTCAAGCATCTTTGGGATCACAGCTGATTCATGCCCTGCTGGCTAAAGAACTTGCTTTCACCTGTCTGCAACACTCTTAGTAGATATTTTCTAAAGATGAAGTTTAGGCGAGATTTGTACTTTTCTTACAGGGTCATAGCCAAGTTACTGGGAATCCCACATACTGTTTAAAAGGTGACATTGGAGAAGGTTATAGACAGTCTGGGAGACAAAATAAATGAAGGAAATAGTTACAAATCTAAAACGGTTCTTTTCATTCCTCTGTTCAGTAAACAGAAGAACAAGAGAATGGCTGAAATAGTTGTGTTTCTCCACATTCCTTAAAACAGGTTATCCTGGCTGAAGTCTCAGGTTTGTCACACAAACGCAGTAAGTCTGTGAAACAGGAGAGGCCAGTTGGGCTCCCTTATTCTAGTAAATACCTAGATCACTGTTCTCCATGTACAAAGTAGAATATGGGCTGTGTGAAGTGATGAATGCTTCAGATGTATTTCGTAGAGGAAATTAAATGAAATGTTAAAACTCATCAATCATCCAACAGTGACAGGTCTTCACTAGGATGTACAATTTTGGAAGACTGTATTCCTTTGCTGGTATTATTCTTTGATCCAAATAATTGACAATTAATTTCAATATGTGAGCATAGTTCAGACTGATCTTAATCTGATTCATATTATATTAATGCTCAGTCCATCAGAGTATTTCACTATGCACAATAATACTAATAATAGATCTGGACTTGAACTTGAAATACATCTGAGCTTGTGATGCAGACTATATGGTAGAAGTTCAACTGTGAAAGTTGTGATTAAATAATCCATCCTTGATGAAATTTAGAATCCAGGTTTTGAAATCAACTCTGTTCTGGCCATAGGGTTGTTACTCATACACACTGTGATATAATATCAGTGCTTAAGATAAGATGACTTTTGTGAATTAGCAAATGAATCAGGTATGTGAAGTTGGATTTTAAATTGTTTTTTTGTTTGTTTGTTTGTTTGTTTTGAGTTACAGTGGACACTGTTAACTCCAAAATCTCATGGACTCTGAGCTTGGAAACCTACTACTGTGCTCAGTATGCACCTGAGATCACTTAGGATTGATCTCTCTTTGAAGCTCTGAGCTGTAGACATTTTTGGTCAATAGCTAGTCATTACAATTATGGATCAGATACAGCAATACTTGAATGCATTTGAATGCACTGAAAATTTTAAAAATAAACTGCAGTTCGGATAAAACCACATCCCATGACAGAAAGATGTTAACTGACTACAATCTGCTGTTTTGATGTTGGTGAAATCCCTGCTTCTAACAAATAGATCAAGCTGCTAATTAATGAAAGTAAATTATTTTACTTTTCCATAATTTGTTTGTATTTTGACAGGTTCCCCTTATCCTGTTATTTCAGGACATGGTATTGACATGCCATATCATAATATAATTTGAAGTGACACTGTCAAATGTGGTATGGAAACATACCAAGTAAGGGAAAGGAGCCCCGTCCCTTATGCCCCATCCCTAGAGGTGTTCAAGGCCAGACTGGATGAAGCCCTGGGCAACCTGGTGTAGTATTAAATGGGTAGGTTTGTAGTGCTGCATGTGGCAGGGGGGTTGGAGATTCATTATCCTTGAGGTCCCTTTCAACCCTGGCCATTCTGTGATTCTGTGAGAGCTCACACTGTCATGACATGTAATTATTTCAGATAGCAAACTGCTGCAGGTGAAGTCTATTACACTGTCATTAACAAGAGCGTGTATATCCTGCATGTTATCCACTATTCAGGCAATGAGGCTTTCTGAATGGAAGACAGATAATCTCATGGCTGGAGGAGTTTTGGTTCTGAGTTCTTTACTTACAGTCACCTCACATAACCCTCTGAAATTCACTCTAGCAACAGTGATGTAGGGATGAAGAATCACTAAGACATCCTTTCTGGAGCATTAATAGGCTTTACTATCAATATCAGTATTGCTGTAGTGTTTTAGAACTTAACCATACTAAAAAAAGGACACATGAACATAGAAACAATATGGTGTCAGTGACTAGCAAGAGCAAGACTACACCATGAGGGAGGATGAGCCAGGAGCAGAGGGTAATGCTGGCAAAATCTGTGCCCTTGCGCACAGCACCTTAACACAGCAGGCAGAGCCAGGTGCTGGTAGCAGGGTCCATTAACACAGTCCCATTTAGGGTAAGGAATGAATCAGGTTCAAATTCTAACCCAATGACAAGTCAAGAACAAAAGGAAATTTAACTGCAACATAGGTCCAAGCTCCATCTAGGTAAACATATGATATCATTCAGGTAGATGCTGAAGATCCAGACTTGAACTCACACAGAACTCTTGGGTCAATGGGCGAAGGCTCTAGGTGAAAGTCCCATGTGAAGTTTGGCTCTTAAGTTTTTTTAATGTAGTCAGGGCCCTAAGGGATCTCCTGTGTCATCAGAAATGATCTCTAATATTACAGCAAACCACGCTCAAAAATTATCTCTGACAATGTCAGCCTGAAATGCTCAAAGTTTTTTCTCTTGCTATTCACAATGAGAGGCAGAATCATAGAATGAGAATATCCTGAATTGGAAGTAACTTATGAGAATCATCAAGTCCAACTCCTGGCTCCACACAGGACCATCCCATATCTGAGAGCATTGTTCAAACACTCCTTGAATTTCAGTGGGCTGTGCCCTCTGCCCTGGGAAGGCCATCCCATCTCTCTCTGTGAAGAACCTTTTCCTAGCCCCTGCCTGACACTCCCCTGACACAACTCCATGCCGTCTCTGTTACACAGAGCAGAGCTCAGCATTGCCCTTCCACTCCCTATGAGGAGCTGTAGCCACAATCAGGCCTCCACTCAGCTCCTCTGCTCTGGGCTGAACAAACTCAGCAGCTCTTCATATGTCTCGCCCTTCAGATCCTTCACTGTCTTTGTACCCCTTCTTCGGATGTTCTGTATGTTTTATGTCCTTATAATGCATCCAAAACTGCACCTGGTTCTCAAGGTGAGGCTGCACAGCACCGAGCAGAGTCGGACAATCCCTCCCCACACCTGGTGGTAGTGCTGGGCACAGTTGGCCCTTTTGGTTTCCACGGCACACTGCTGACTCAGGTTCAACTTGCTGTCTCCCAGAATCCCCAGATCCTTTTCCAGAAGACTGCTCTTCAGTCTCTTGTTCCTCATTCTGCCCATAGATCCAGGGTTGCACTATCTCAAGAGTTTAGGCTGTCCTAAAATCTCTTCATTATCCTACAGTTAGGGCAGTTCTGTATATTTTTCTGTGATGTCCTTTTGTTTTCAATCTCAAGATTGGCTTTAGTTGAAGCATCTGAATTTTCTGTTGCTCTGTTGCTCACTTCTGCTTTGTTTTTAGGTTTGGTTGTTGTTGTTGTTTCTTTTGGTTTTATTTGTTTTGATCTCTTTTTGAAAACAATGGTATCAGGACTTCTTTCTCACTACTCTAAATACCATAAATGCTACATAGCATTTGCTCATTTACAACCAAATCACAGTAGTGATACCTAATTGGCTTGTGACTGACTAGTGCACACTACTCTGTTTTCTACCCTTTTCAATAGATGCGGCTACAGTTTGTTGTGAAAATTCTTATGGTTCCTCTCTAAGGACATGAACTTGCTACACTTAGATAGATGCCCCTTTCCATTATCTTACCCATCAAAATCCTTCATTGCCTCCCGTGTTCTGATCCTCTAGTGTATTGATGATGATTCCCATCTTTGTGTCAACACCCAATTTCATCTGCACACTTTTTCTGTTTGTGTGAACATTACTAATTAAAAATTTGGCAATGTGTGTCAAGAACATTCTCTGATGGCTCACATAAGTACCCTCTCCTCATAGAGCCAGATGACAGGTTCATAGAAAAATTCAGGTTGAAAGGGTTCTCTGGAGATTCATTAAATCCCTGTTCAAAGTAGAAGCACAATTGGATCAAGTTGCTCAAACCATTAAATCCCTTTTCAGCATGTTTCATCCTTGCCTAATTTCTTGTGCATTTTGAATCTTTTGTAATTTCTTTGTCATCTTTTCTCTATTAAAAGTAGTTCTCATTTTACACTATATTGAGATGTTCACAGAAGTCCAAATATCTTAGTCCTGTACCACTTCACTTCTCTGGAATTGGAATATTTTTTTATGTACTTCCCTTTCTGCTACAAATTCTGAATACCCAAAATGTTGTTTTGGCTTATCTAGTGGTCTGGAGATTTCTTTGTATTCCCGTTGTCTCTAAAGGTTATGAGAATTCATAAAATAGGAAGGGCAGATCTTTGAGATCTCAGACTATCACTCCTTCCTTAAATGAAATCATTCAACACCAAACTGTAATTTGTGTTCTTGTCTTAATTCTTCTCTTTCCTTCCTACAAATGCTGCAGTCATGTAATCTGTTCTTAAAAAAAACCTTTCTTTTGTCACACTGTAGACCAGCATGCCCATTCTTGAGACTCTTTGTAAGCGAACTAGAACACACAAGGAAATTAACACTCACAAACAATAACCATATCCAAATACAACAGGATGGAAGGGAGGGAGAGAGGGAGGGAGGGAGAGAAGCAGGCAGGGAGGGAGGGAGGGAGGAAGGCAGGAAGGCAGGAAGGCAGGAAGGAAGGAAGGAGGGGAGAGAGGGAAGGAGGGAGGGGGGAAAGAGTGGATAATGAAGTTTCTAGATTGAACTATGCATCCTGCTGACTAAGGAAACATTTGTCAGAGCATCAGGAAAACTGATGTCCAAATTGATGCCCAGATCCCACTGCAGTCTAAGTTTGGAAGGAGCCAAGAACCAAGATAAACAGGAATTTTGACTCTGTCACAAGGCTAGGGCAAAGCAGAAATATCTCTCAGCACAGCAATAGGAATTAAGCTCGTCTCTACTTGCTAAGCCTTCTGCTTGCTTAATGCCAAAAACAGACAGGCAGGCAAAACTCTAACAGTTATAGGAAATACTATGCAAAAAAACTACTTCAAAGCTAGCAAAACACTAACACAAATTGGATGCATAGATCTAGAAACAATGCATTGTTTGATCAGATCACATTTTTGCTTTACAAGCATACTGGGAATACAACTGACATATAGTTTTCTACAAGTACAACAAGTATACAGCTAGAGACATCCATATGCAAGAAGATACAAAATGGGATATGTGAACCATTCAAATACCATGCAGGAGTAAAGGATTATTCAATCACTGCAGCTGGGCGGCAAAAATCAGGTGCAACATCAAAGAATGTTGGACCTTTCTTCGTATTTTTTTTTAAACCAATTCATGCTGCCAACTAATAAAGTAAACACTATGCCGTTCAGTTAGGAAAGAAGTAGCTTAAACCAGCTGTTCATTTACTTTCTTTGCGTCAGAAGCAGGAACACAGTGAGTTCCTTGAACTCAGCATTCTCTTTTCTTTCAACTTTATATACATGCCTTCACAATCTCTCGCTATGTTTTGTGTTTTGTTGTGTGTTTTGCTTTTTTTTTTTCCCTGCATACTGCAGGCAATAACTGTGAAACTCTTTAATTTAACAATATGTTCTTTGTCCTGCAACTCTTCCTGTTTTGCAACCACATAGATTATATGTATGGGCCTGTAGAAATAGTCAAACAGTTAATATGGGTAGGGTTTGGCATGCTTTCACCATGTACAAATTCTACAATCAAGTCTTGACAGGAAAGCACTGTATCACCTGTGGTTCCCAGTCCTGACTAAAATATGCAAAATATCACTACTGGGAATTACACCTATTTCCCAGAGAGCTGTAATACCAGTTTCTTCTTATCAATACATCATTGAAAGGTATTTTGTTTATAGTTTAAGCCATTTATTTTCTCTGCTACCTTAGGTTTTTAAGAGTGACCCCTGCTTTATTATGCTTTTCAAAAATACAGAGACGTTAGTTGAAATTGTGTTAGATCCTTAATTTACAAGTACAAAGAGACTTATACCAAATACCTATATTAACCCCTGAGGTTAAATATTCATCTGCATGATTTCTTGGATCTTCTGTTTTAGCCACGTGCCCTCTGCTCGGGTGTACACACCCTACCAGAAGGCAGAAATACACTGTGCAGAGCATACAGCCAGTACGAGAAGAGCAAGAGTCTAACCTGCAAAGCAACTCCACAAGTTCAGTTACAAATCCTGTTGATGAGATGGAACCCAGAGTAAAATCCAGTGTGTTTCTCTAGGTTTCTCAGGAGCAGCAGGAACACAAGACGGGTAATATAGTAAACAACAACCACTTCATTTGTATCTAATAAAGTAAACAGTCATCAGTGTGAACACGCATGGAACCAGATCTGGAAGGTAAGGAAATAATACCTTTGCATAATCCTTTTTTAGACAAGAAAGGTATTTCAAGTCCTTCATGTGGGCTTGGGCCTTGAACCTGAAGACCAAATTGAAGCAGAATCTAAAGACAGAATACAAATGAGAATTTTCTACTCTTTAAAAATTGCCTTATAGAGGTAGAACCTCAAAAGACTTGGAATTCTTGCTCTGACCTCAAAAGACTTTAAAAATGGTTACTTAAACCACTGGAATGCATAGGAACAAGTAATCTCATGAGGTTCACAGTCAATCCCAACCCAGAAGGTAAGAAAACTCACTCAGAAATTTTAGACTTCAACAAGGTGGAGATTTAATTTTTAAAATGATGTGCAGAATCTGTTGACTGAGTCTTCTTTGGCTTGTGCTTGGAATGGGCATCCAGTTCCACATTCTGTGGGGCCAGAGTCCTTCACTTCCCCTTTTAAGGTCCATGTGATCTGCTAAGCAGGGTGAGACATAGTCTGTTTACTTTCAAATGGAGAAAATGCTGTTCTGTGATACAGCAGCCTTTAAACCTAGCAGAGCGTGGAGAAACAGTCTCACTGATTTTCTCCATTAACATTCACTTAGCTTTGCCTCCATTGCAGCTCATTAAATTTCTTGGCCAGCTTTCCACGTATGCAAGACCATCTACCTTTGAAAATCATAAGCACAAAGAGCACACAGTGATTTGTCCTTAATTCTGCTTTCAAAACATCTCTTTAAAATAAACACTTAAGGAGATGCAGTGAAAAGAGAAACACCACTCTGCAGAAAGCGGGAAAAAACAATCTAGCACAAGGGTTAAAATAGGCAGTAGCAAGAGAGAAATACTTCAGCATACAGCTCATGAGCAACCAGCAATGATGGTGCAATGCTGGTCTGCCCTTCAGCCAGGCAGAAGGAACAAAGCTCTCTTTTTTATGGAAGTAATGGGAAAGACAAGCTCTCCCACTTTTCCTGTTCTTTAGGGACAAGTACTGCTCACCAAAGAAATCTCTCCCAGGAGCTTACCAAGCCAGCACAGACTTGGCAGTTTCGCTGCAGGAGGGAGGAAGAAGACAGTTCAGGGTATGCTCTGTGCTGCATTCAGCAGGTTCTCTCCTCTCTGAAGTGCAAAAGTGTGGACAGGAGCAACCAGCTCACCTCTTTCCATGTGACTGTGTGTGTCTGGTAAGGAACTTGCACAGACATCACGGAGGTGCTGCATATTTGCCACCTGTGGGGAGAGTGAGACTTTGCCCCTGGTGCTAAGCCCTTTCCCCTTTGGGCTTGGCAGAGGGCAAGTATTTCTCTTGTAATGAGCCTGTTAGAACTCAGAAAAGCAGTATCTCTGTGTAGTGCCATATCTCCCAAGTTCCTTAGACCTTCTGCCTAATTAAACGTGCTTCACTCCTATGCCCCAGGTTGTCTCAGGTCGTTAAACCAGAGCTAGCTACTGTTCTTGCCAAAAATGTATGCATTCATCTTATTCCTGTTTTTTCGTTAGATTCCTTCATGCCGGGGGACACAGACAGTAGCAGAAAGTTACACTTCCTGACTAATCCAGTGTTTTGATCGGTATACACTTTTGTTCTGGCTCAGTGGTGTTTAGAAAGTTAGTTTTCCTCTCATCAGACATTATTTTCTCTTGGACAGATCTGTTGCACAAATTAACATATATGTCCAAAGCACCACAAGAGACAGTAAGTAGATAATTTTATTCCCCCGTTCTTTCAAACTTGCAGTTACCACTAGAGATGAGTGGTCCCTGCTGAACTGTTATTTCTCCTGCTATGCACAAGGGTTGTAGCAATGCTCAGTCAGCGTAGCACATACTCATCCATGGTTCCATTAAAAACTATGTCTCAAGAGTATTTGTAAACATTCACTTTAGTTAGCCAAATGTCCCAGTTATAGGAATAATGCAGGCATTGCCCTCAATGAGTTCTGTTCAGAAGACAATTTGAAAGGACCTAACCAAATTTCAAATAGCAGCACTGGACTTTATAGCTGTTTATATCATTTGGCTATCTTCCAGGTGCTTAAGCTTAATATTCCTGACTCTTAGGAATATCATTATCTGTAAAGTGCCATGGACATTTATGGTGCTATATAAATGCATATTATTAATTAATAACTACATGTACAATACTAAGTGCTAGTATTTTAAACACTTACAGGAGTAGTCCAATCATCAGCAGCACATGTTGCATTTTAAAGTTTGTAATGCAATCCACCATTCCAATGGATCACAATGAAGCCCTCTGGCTCTGTCATGGTATGAGCTTTCCCTCTGCATCCTTCAGCCCATATGCTCAAGCTCAACTCCTGAAGCTCAGAAGCTGGACCCAAGCCTGGATGTCAGCCCAAGATCTGATTGAGGACCAGAGCCTACAGGGCCTCCCCGAAGGAGGGTATGATCAATGGCTTATGCTGTGATCAGAAAATTATTTCAGTAAACTATTGCTTGTTTAGCACTGGGAACAAAGTAGAGACAAAAGGGTTTCAGAACAACAAGCAGACTACACAGATCTATGATACTTTTTACATCTCCTAAGAGTACCTTAGAGTAGACCTCATATTTCTAGAAACCCTTCAAGGTTTGCTTTTCCTCTGGCCAGCACTCATAGGAGTCAGTTCCCTAAGCCATATTCATAGAATCATGGAATCATGGAATCATAGAATCATAGAATCATAGAATGGCTTAGGCTGGGGGAGACCTCAACAATCTAGTCCCAACCCCCTGCCATGGGGGTTGCCACCCACCAGATCAGGATGCCCAAGGTGCCATCCAGCCTGGCTTTGAGCACCTCCAGGGATGGGACATCCTCAGATTCTCTGGGCAGCCTCTGCCAAGACCTCACCACCCACTGAGTAAAGAATTTCTTCCTAACATCTAACCTAATTTTCTACTTGCCTTTAGCATTCAGAACAAAGCCCTTCAATCTGCTGGTGTATTGGTGATACTTGACAATCCACTGTATTGAAGTGTTAATGCATTAATGGAGTTTGATCCTGTCCCATGGAGTCAGTGGTAAAATGCTGAACTCATGCAAACAGATTGACTGCCTATAGATTTGCAATCTGAAAAATATTGCACACAGCCATCTTCCACACTCATCTGCGAGATTTCTGTACAGTCTTTTTTTCCTGCCACCTGCCTTCACTAAAGCTATTCTGTGAAACTTGGTTTCCCACACAGTCCCTACATGTGTTTTGTAAAGATTATACACCAAACTCTCATCTCATTCAAGCTCCTGAATGACATCCTGCAATAAGCAGAGCAATGAGGAAGAACAAGCTGAGAAGTCTTCCTTGTATTCTGAGGTTCAAAATTACACGCTTTACCTGTCTGATCCCCCTTTGTCTAGTGTCACACCAACCCAGATCTCTCATAGTTACCGTGTCCCTATTTTTCCAGTCTACTGATTCTCTGGCACTACTCTCTTCCTTACAAGACACAGAAAATCCAGTCCCTCACCGAATACTTTTTTAATAAATAGAATCATGGAATCATACAATGGCCTGGGTTGAAAAGGACCATAAAGGCCATCTAGTTTCAACCCCCTTGCTATGTGTAGGGTTTTCAACCACCAGACAAGGCTGACCAGGGCCATATCCAGCCTGGCCTTGAATGCCTCCAGGGATGGGGCATCCACAACCTTCTTGGGCAACCTGTTCCAGTACATTACCACACTCTGAGTGAAAAATTTCCTCCTCATATCTAACCTAAGCCTCCCCTGTCTCAGTTTAAAACCATTCCCCTTTGGCATTCCCCCTCCTATTTATATGTTCCCTTCAAGTACTGGAAGACCACAATGAGGTTTCCCCAGAGCCTTCTCTTCTTCAAGCTAAACAAGCCCAGTTCATTCAACCTTTCTTTGTAAGAGAGGTGCTCCAGCCCTCTGATCATCTTAGTGACCATCCTCTGGACCTGTTCCAAGATCCTTCTTGTGCAGCTTCAAGCTCTGCAACAGTCCCCCAGGGAGGCCTTTGTCATAAAGCAGGTGGTTAAGCAAAGCCTCAGATAAATCTTTAAACTGTTATCAAGGAATTTGGCCACAAGATCAATAAAAGGTAAAGCAGGAAGATGGAAATTTGGAGAGAAGTTCAGAGGCATGCAGTAAAGAGAGGAAGAGAGACAAATCCAGACTGTGGAGGTTGCTTCATCTCACAGCAGGTCAAGGCAAGATAAAGGCTCAGGAAGCCTGTGTCTGCTAATGGAAGCAGAGAATTCCCAGCTAGAGCAAGTGGGAACATTTTTGCATAGCCTTTGCTGATGGACCTGCAGTATCTTTTCCTTTACACCACTCATTGCTCTTCTTGGACATTGTTTTCTTCTCCCACTCACCCGAGGCCTCAAATTCTCAGCGTCTTAGTAATGCCTTCGTGCCCTCTGGATCAGGCCCTTGACAAGCACTACTTGTTTAAGCAATGAAGTGGGAGGGAAAGTAAGAGGTGTATAATGAATCACAACAAACTTAAAGGGGATTGATTGTGTAAATAAGAGGAATGTTTAGTCAACAGAGTGCGTAAAGTTATGATAACTGTGACAAGTTTAAGTGAATGGATCTGTCTTTACCTAATCCCAGTGTAACCTAGATTTATTCTGGAACAAAATGTCTCCCTAGCATTGTCAGCTCAAGGTAATATTTGGGAAGTCATGATTTGTCATGTAGATTGCACGTTGGGGTTGCATAAGATAACTTCCACAGAGTCAGCTTTTTCTGAAGTGTTGTATACATATGTCAGATTAATTTGACCTGGATGAAAGGTAGATTTTTTTTAAGAGCTCCTGCATCCTGTAATGCTAAATGTTAACACCTAGTAGACTTACGGATATCAAATAAAATGATATATAATAATGGATTTATATAAATACTGCAAATTAAATACTGAAATACTGGTGAAACCCAGGAAAATAACAACCAAGAGTCCCAGTGACATAAAATGGATTTAGACAAGTAGATACTGATAAACATACTGCAGTGGGGCAGAAGGACATAAATGTTTAGGCAGGCATGAACCATGCCTGAAGTTAAGATGATACTCCATGCAGTTGCCTTTTTCCTTCCACCTAAGCATGTGGTTTGCTCCATTTGTAACAACTGTGAAAGAAGAGTAAGATTTTGATAATAAACTTCTTGCACAAGAAGTTCTATGAGAAAATAAGGAACCCTTTATTCCAGAAGGAAACAAATAAAAATAGGCAACTGAAATGACCAGAAAAGATACCAGGTTCTGGAAATGCCTTACAACACTTGCTAGATTGTGAGCTGCATGTTGTTACCACAGGACAAGTGTGTCTTAAGGAATGATTTGCCAGGATCTCTTAGGGTGTGTTTAGATGGCATAATGAGATTCCGACACATTGCTCAGATGCCTGAACATATTTATCCTGGCCACTGTATGCTAATCATCTATGCATTTACTACACTCCCTTAGCTTAAACTTTCAATATGGCAATTCAAGCCTACACTTCACTTGAAAGCAGAGAAGATACTTTTAAAATCATATTGACGTGCATGATGTCTACCTCTGACTGTAGTCAGCAAAATGTTCTAGAGACTAGTCAGCAAATATTCTGGAGAATGCATATAGAAAAGAAAAATATTCCCTTTGGGTTAGTATGCAAAACTGAACCCATGCTTTGTAAAGGTAAAGAAAAAAAAGGAAACAAAGCAAGCAAGGAAGAATTAAAGAAGAAGAAATTTTATTTATTTATTCATTTATTACAAGGAACATGAAAAGAAAAATATTTCTAGAGGAGGGGCCAAAAAATTTTTTTTTTCTTTTAGGTTCCAACATTAATCATATCTCAATCAACCTCAAACAGAAATTTTGGAAGCTAATTGCTATTTCTGTCAGCCAGTTATGTCCTGTTTTAACCATATTGCTCTGAAATACTTGTTTTGGAGGTTGCTAAACCAGCTCTGTCTCAGACTCATTACCAGAGTAATTCAGAGCTGCTGCCTTTTAGTCTCAGCTCTCATGCACTTGATCCAATAGAGCTAAAAAATATTGTATCTCCAAAATAAATTGTAGTACATTCTCACGAAATCAGATGTAGAGAAGAACCAGGGTGAATAAGAGAGGAGCAAGAGTTAGAGTGGTAGAAGAGGGTCAGAGGTAGAACTACTCACTGGGTCAGAATGAGTGAGGCTACTGGGGACAGAGTCAGTTCTGGGTAAACAACTATTACATACACGCCTATTATGTATACTGCCAACGACCTAAAGAAGGGTATTGATTGTTTTATTTAGTTATTACAGATAGCCTACAAGTTCTGCATGTGGAAATATCATTCTTCAAATTCTCCTTTAGATAATGTTGCAAATAAGTGCTCATTAGACTGATCTTGGATGGGGCACTGGGCAGCCCTTCCCATGGCAGAGGAGCTGAAACTAGACAATTTTTAAGATCCTTTTCAACCTACATCATTCTGTGATTCTGTGATTTGAGGAGATTGGTTGTATTCATATGTATGCATAAAAGTCCTTCTACACCTTCTTTGCTGGGACAGGCAAGTTAGTACTGATGTGGGTGGCTGTAACCTCTTGACTTCTCTCAAGTAAATACATAATTCCTATTCCATGGTACACATGTTTTTGTTAGTTTACTCCAGCCCAGAGCTTCAGGAGTCTGGAGCCTTTGACTGTGAACTTCTAATTCTCTACCCGAATCAAAATGTCATCTAAATAAATGTTAACACTCTGTATAAAGACTAAATTATGTTGTAGTTTCTGGTAAGGCATTTCAGTATACAGTGTTCTGAAGACATGTTTTTTTCCAGAAGCATAAGTGCATGCTCTTTTTCTTCCAACTCTGTTTATTGGAACATTCACCTACAAAGAATACTTGTTATCAGCTATGGTGTTTCCACACTCATTCACATTTTGTCTTGATTGCAGTAGAAAATGTTCCCATCTTCCCATCTTACAGAGGGAAAGGATTTTAGTTTTTGTTTCTCTTTATCTCTGTATTACTAAACATATCTATCTTTCTATCAGTCTCCTCCTTTAGTGTTAGGGCAGAAAAAAAGCAGCCTTATGGTAAATCCTCTGTCTTCTGTAGCCTATGGGAAGATTCTCTATTCCCTGAAATATGTCCTTAGGCATATCCTGAAGGATTTTATTCCTCCCTTTTTCCAAAAAACATCTTCAGCAAACTAAGAGCTTGACATACTTTTAACCCAGTACTTGTTTTCACAGTGCTGTCTGAAAAGTGTTGCAATTTCCAGGTTATTGTTTTTTGTACACATGAAATTCAAATGTATCTTGCAATATAGATAAACACTTATTTTTCAACACAATGTCTCGTCTTTTCAACAACATCACAACTCATGCACTAGCATCTACTGTAAAGTTAATAACTGGACTGCCTTAGGCAGGCAGTCTTCATCTCTTTTGCTTCAGTGAAGTCCATTAGTTCTGTGAAAAGCTCATTCAAGCTGGAGTTGCTATCACCATCATCTCCATCCAAAATCATGTCAAGTGGTATCTTCTGTATATCTTTCCCTGGGTATTTAGTTTATGGTAGTGAACTGAACATCAGCACGAGGAATGCCTGGGGCTGGTTTTTTCTGAGCCAAAATTCACATGGTTTCCTGCTCCTGAACTCTTTAGAGAGATTTTGCTTTCTCTTATTTGGTCTGGAGTGTCAAATAACCAACAAGAGTGACATGAAGATTCACTATTTCTCAGATATGCTTGTTTGGCAAATTCAAAACAGTCTTGTTGGGTTGAATGCATCTCTTGCATAGTTTCTCAATTTTTATTTAAAGTCTCAGTCTGATGTGGTCATCTACAAAGTGATCCACTGAATTATTCCCCCAGGACTGAAAGGTCAGATCTTCATCTGATCAAAGCTGAAGCCTATTCTCCAATAAAGCTTCCCTTTGTCCAACCAATGTTAAAAATTCCTTTTCATTGTATTTCAGTTTTGTGTTGTTACAAGGGAGATTCAGGTAAGTGTTAGGGAAAAGTTCTTCACCTGAGGGTAGTGGGCATTGAGTGCGGTCACGACCTTGAACTGCCAGAGTTCAAGAAGAGTTTGGATACTCTCAGACAGTGTTTGACTTTTAGGTAGTCCTATATGGACCCAGGAGTTGAACTCAATGATCCCTCTGGGTCTCTTCCAACTAAGGATATTCTATGATTCTATGTTTGTTTGTTTGTTTTCTAATTCTACACACTTTAATTTTTTGTAGTGCCATTTCATATCTACCCTCCTCTGTTGCATTAATTGAAAACTGTTAAATGCACCAAGGCCTGGTCTAATTAGACAAATGCTCCTTCTTAATTGACTTCTTTTTGTTTGGCACTTTGCAAGTGGAGAGTTAAGAGTCATCTGAACATCTCTTATAATCTTTCATATTTCCAAAGAGATTCTATTTCTAGGTTAGCAATATCACATTGTGCTTATTTCATATGGACCTTCAATGTTATTTGTAACAGCCCATCTAAATTGTTAGAGGGAAAAACAGGCAGCATTTGAGTGGAAGCCTCAGGAAATAATTATGAGGCTGCCTGTCAATGAGATAAAAATAGTCTCAGACAACTTTTATATATCCAGACAGAAGTCAATTTAAATGAATAAACAGATTAAACAACATAATCTCGCATGAGCCACGAGCAGGAGCACTGCTGCCTTATCATAACAGAAACAGGGAAAAGACCTCAGGAGTCAACTGATCCAAAATTGCTTTGGGCAACGCATTTGGAGCCAAAGTTACATGATGTCCCATTCCTGAATGGTGGTATTTTTCTATGTTTGTTTGTTTAAATAATTATTGCCAAATTCAAGCCCTGTCAGAGAACAGCAAGCAAAAGAACACTCCCAAACCCAGCTCCAAAGGGGCAGGCTAGATTCAATCTATCACCATATCTCCAGTAGTCGGAGATGTTCATGTAACATACTTGGATCCTTTTGGGAACCACAAGTTGTTTAATGTACCAACCACGGGAATACATTTTGTTATGAATTTCCCTGCTCATTTATAGAAAATATGTATGCTGTCTATTCTTGTAGTGTTAACAGGCTTCCTTAAGAAATTAAAAAATAAATCTGGAAAAACAAAGCATTACCTTTCAATGACTTAATAAGATTTTGCATCATCGTGACTATTATTATTATTATTAAAGTAACCCAGCAACAGAATAATAAAATTATACTGATGTGAGCAATTCACACACCTTTGATTAAGAATGTGTCAGCACTTTCCAGCATGAATCCTCCGTTTCGGTGGAATGAAAAGGAGTGGGAAAGAGATAAAAATCACCTGCTGTAATAATTCTTTGTGGGCTGCTCCCTGGCAGATGATGTTCTAACACAGAAGCCACTTCTTTATTAATGCACCTTTACAAAATTAATTAGCCTGCAACATTTATGATCTTGATTTTTGTACTGTATTTCCATTTAATTTGCAGGCCCTGGTGACTGTACAGTTTGCTAGCTGCTTGTGTGAGGGCATATTTACTGGTGGCATGCATGAAGACATGGAAGCCAATATACTTTAGAGGTGTGACCAGGGTTTGTACACAGCCTATGATCACTCATATGCATCAAAACCCAGGGCAAAATAAATCCTTTAGAGTTTAACTTTAGAGTTCAAGTCTTCCACTTGAAGATGTTAGTGCTCTACAGCAGGTGTAATAACAGAAGCCTGTGTCTGTAGAAGTTAAAGGCTGAAGAGGGACCTAAGCTACACCATCCATCTTCGGGTGCTTGACTTACACACTGTGATGGTAGTTGGCCCCAGTGGAACAGCTCGGACAGCTTAGACTTACTAATAAAAACAAGAATGAGATCAGACACCTCTAGAGGGCAATTCAAGGATTCTGGGTGGTAAGCTAGAAGTTCTCTTAAGCTCTCAGATAGGAAATAGCTCCAGTGTAGACAGGAGGAGGCAGATAAAAGTTTCATCCATGTTTGATCTTAACCCAACTGGTACAAAGTAAGCTTTTGAACAGCAAGACCCTTTATGAGAGCAGTGTCTTTGAAAATCAAAATAACTTTTTGTACAGCAACTTAAAGGTAAAGACACAGTAAAGGTACACACCTGTCAATGGATGTCCTAGACCCTTGTCAGCCTGAGGGATTTCAGTTCTCCATCTCCCGTTGCTTGAAGGCATGGTCTAAGTACTGACCTTCAGGACATATGTTCTTCTACTTCTGCTGTCCATGTTGTACAATTAGCACAACCAAAATGGTAACACGAAGAGACTAAGAAAGAAAGATTATCATCCTGCCACATTGGTGAAGAGTGCAGGATAAGCCTGTTTTGACTTCTTTATGTTCTGGCTCACTTATATATTTTCTATCATATAATCTGTCAATAAAAACCATCTGGGCTGTGAGTCAGAATTAGTCCTGTTGATTGACAAATCTAGCTTACTGCTCATGAAGTAACATATACTGCAATGCAAGTAAGGGTACCAGTATGCTGGTAGCATTTGGTATTTATATTAACTCTTTCCTAGTGGCAGAAGATAAAAAGTTCATGTTTATGCTAGTAATACAAGCAATCCCATAGAACACAGTAGGGACATCAGAAATTCATCATCTCCATTGTTTAGTTGTGGAACAGCTCATGGCACACTTCTGGCCTGTAACAAATAATGCGTCCCTAAACAATTCCCAGGAAGGCCCTGCTGTTAGCATAAGCCACAGCCCACTCTCAGCAGGCAGTCTGGGTGCAGCCACTCTCTGTTAGATAGTTACAGAGCTTAATAATAGGGAATCTGTGCCATAGAAGGGTACTAGGCATGTTTTCTTTAGACTTAGAGGTGTATCCAGCAGGAGTTTCAGTGTGCAAGGTGCTGTATGAACAAATAAGGGATTGTGTCTGAAGAGAAAGAGGCTCTGTCCCAAGAAGTCTTCAGTTACAGATGGCTCTTCAAAATAAATTCCATGTGCTGAATTTCAGTAATGCTTTGTGCCTGTGAAATAGTCATGAAATGCCGAGAAATGATGAAAAGAAGACCAATGCAATGTGGCAGTTCAAAAGAAAAAGGGTAAAAACTTCAGATAAATAGAGATTGGTTCAGTACAACATAACTTCAGGGGCTGCCCCACACAGAATGCTGTCTGTAGGGACAGACATTTTCAAACCACAGCCTGAATTGCTGTTCTGTACTAAGCAGTGTGATTATTACATATACAACAGTTTTTGGGCAACACAGAGGAATCCTGGAAGTATTTTAAGCAATGGTTTTCATTTCATTCACAATAATTTATGGTTGTGACAGATACACAATTAATGATCAGAGCATGTAAAGTGACCTTGTTAACTCTTTATAGATGCTGATCTAAGAGATCTTTTTCAGAGAGAAGTCTTAACAGAGTTCTTAGGGATAACAATAGAGAAATGCTTATTTTTAACTTACATATAGGGAAAAAGAAAACATAGAAACATATTTGGAGTCCAAGAGAGTATCTCAGAAAGGAACAGCAGCCAGTGGTTCACGAGTTGGCTGGATACTTATACTCCTACTTTGGCCGGTATATGTGTGTCTTGATTTTCAAGAGAGCTCCCATTGGCCTACAAGGGTAAACTGTGATTTACAGAGCTGATGACCTGGTCCATCAGAGCTCCCTAGAAGACGATGGAGCTCTCAAGGTAAAATTAATCATTGTCCATAGAGGTTTTCAAGAAAAGGGTAGATTATAGAATCATAAAATTGTAGAATCATAGAATCACTACATTTGGAAATGACCTCCAAGATCATCTAGTCCAGCTGATCATCTGTCACCAATATTTCCATACTAAACTGTGTCCTTAAGTACTACAAGGATGACCCCAGGAAGTCTCACCTCTGTGCCAGTAAGGATCATGGAGCACATCCTCCTTGAAGCTATGCTAAGGCACACAGAAGGCAGTGAGCTGATACAGGAGAACAAGAGTGGTTTCACCAAGTACAAATCCTGATTGATCAATGTAGTGGCCTTCAATGATGGTGCCACTGCATCAGTGGACAAGGGAAGAACAACTGATGTCATTTATCTCAACTTCAGTACGGCCTTCTCTTCAAATTGGAAGGATAAGGATTTGATGGGTGGACTGTTAAATAGGTGAAGAATTTGCTGCAGGACTGAATACAGAGAGTGGTGGTCAATGGCTTCATGTCTGAATGGAAATCAATGACAAGTGGAGTCCTCCAGGGGTCAGTGCTGGAACCAATACTTTTTAATATCTTCATCAATGACATCCCACATGATCAAGTGGGATCAAGTGCACCCTCAGGTTGTGGATGACACCAAGCTATGGGCTGCGGTTGACATGCCCAAACGATGGTATGCCATCCAAAGAGGCCTAGATAGGCTCAAGCAGTGAGCTCAGAAGAACCCCATGATGTTCAACAAGTCCAAGTGCAAGGTCTTGCACCTTTGTTGACGCAATTTTTTCCTACTATACAACCTGAACATCCCCTGGCACAACTTGAGGCCATTCCCTCTCATCCTGTCACTGGGAGAAGAGGCCAATCTCCACCCAACCACAGCCTTTTTTTAGGGGCCTTCATAGAGTTATAAGGTCTTCCTTGAGCCTCCTACTCTCCAGACTAAACAACCCCAGTTGCTTCAGCAACAGCTTCTCATGAGATCATAGAATCATAGAATCTCCAACGTTGGAAAAGACCCACAGGATCACCCAGTTCAACTGTCTACCAATCACCCATAGTTCTCACTAAACCATGTCCCTCAACACAATGTCACAATGTTCCTGAACACCTCCAGGGTCAGCGACTCCACCACCACCCTGGGCAGCCCATTCCAGTGCCTGACCACTCTCTCAGAGAAGTAAAAGATGTGTGCTTCAGACACTTCACAGGTTCATTGCCCTTCTCTGAACATGTTTTAGGACCTCGATGTCTTTCTTGTAGTGAGGGGCCCAAAACTCAACACAGTACTTGAGGTGCGGCCTGAGGGATGTGGTTTAGTGGGCATGGTGGTGATGGGATGAAAGTTGGACTAGATGATCTTAGTGGTCTTTTCTAACCTTAATTATTCTATGATATTAAGGAATTCAGGGCTTGGAGTCTGTTGACTCCAGCCAGTTTTCCACAAGCAATAAAAGATGGTGCAAATCCTCCTAAATGGAATCCTTGAAGCACTGGACATTAATATCTGGACACATAAATGGAAGCAGGGAGTACGAGTGTGGGGCTTGGCAGATGGCAAGGAGGGCTATGTGAACCTGGGAAGAGACAGCAAAACTGGAAGAGCCCAGTGTTGGATTACTCAACCCAGACATCAGAGATATCTCTAATTCAATTTCTTGTATGAATCCTATTATGTGTTACATTTTAAGAGAGAGTATCACAGAATCACAGAATGACCCGGGTTGGAAGGGACCTCAAGTATCATGTAGTTCCAACCCCCCTGCCTAGCAGGGCCACCAAACATACACCTTTACTAGATCAGGTTGCCCAGAGCCCTGTCCAACCTGGTCTTGAACACCTCCAAGGACAGGGCATCCACAACCTCCCTGGGCAGCCTATTCCAGGACCTAACCACTCTCCTAGTAAAGAACTTCCCCCTAACATCCAACCTAAATCTTCCCCCTTTCAACTTAAAACCATTTCCCCTAGTCCTGCTATTATCAGCCCTTTCGAAGAGTTTACTCCCCTCCTGGGAGTAAGTTCCCTTCAGGTATTGAAAGGCTGCAATGAGGTCACCCCGCAACCTTCTCTTCTCCAGGCTGAACAAACCCAACTCCCTCAGCCTGTCCTCATAGGGGAGGTGCTCCAGCCCCCTGATCATCTTCATGGCCCTCCTCTGGACCCTTTCCAAAATCTCCATGTCATGAGTACAGTATGTAACTTTTGTAATCTTGCATATCTTGTGAAAAGTGAAGCAGAAGACACGCAGCAATGCAAGCTTTTTTCCTACAGTTTGTAATTTTAGTCTCAGTCTAGTAACTAGCAGGTCAGCCTTTCCCTTGCAACATCCACTAACAGTTCCAGCATGGTGCTTTTGTCTGAAAAGCTAAGGTTTCCAGTCACAGATGCTGTTCTTTCTATCTAATACCAGTAGGAAGCACAGAAATCATTGGCAGATTTGAAACTGCCTCTCTGAGTGTGGCAGACTGTGCCCTGTGGATACCTCCCTAATGAAAGAGTCAGATGTCCTGAAGCATAAGATAGACTCACTTCCCATGCTGAGAAGATGCAGTCTTCTCTCAAAGAGGAAAAGGATTTTGTTTTCTTTGTTTTTGTTCCAAGTGACATAGTAACATCTACCTGAATCCAGACAGTAATTGTGACTGATATCTATCAGAATATGTAACATTATACGGCAGGATTTGACATAGCACATAGGAAACACAGTCATTTTGTTAAGATCTGGGTGATGACCAAAAATGCATACAATAACTTAGGGTCAGTAGTCTTGTCTGGCTGTATGTCTCTCCAGACGACTGCGTTACAGAACAGTTAGTTGCAGCCAGAACTTTCTAATTCAGCAGCTGCAGCAAAACACTTTGTACAGTTGTTTAGCCCCAAACATATTTGCCTGTGTAATTGTTTAATAAGATAAAATTAAATAACTAAGTATCACTGGGGGGAGGGATGTTGCACAACTCCAATATCTTGTTCTACCTGAAAGAAATTTTTTACTTCGTTTTACTAATTTTCTACATACATTTCTTTCATGTTGTCTTCTCTTTTCTCAAATATTTTAATTTCTTTCAAACTGAAAATTTAAAGGATTTGAATTTCTGAAAAATCTTTGTTTTCTTACTCAGCTGAAACAAATCCACAGATTTAGTTTCAATTTCAATTTCAGAAAACAATTTCCGTAACTCTCTGACAAACTATATTCACACTGAAGTAACAATTATCCAAAATACCAAAATCAACTCCTCTTTGGCACTTAATTTCCCGTCATATGGTAGAGAAGAGGCAATGCAGACAGAAGATGGCTGGCCTTGTACCTGTTCCAAAGATTGCCCTTAATATTTGCAGGGAAGTTGAGAAGAGAATATATGGTTTTTGCTGATCTCCAGCTGACATATCAACTATAAGGGTATCAGTGAGTTAGAGATCTAGAGGACTGCTCTGCACTAGGATATGTTCAAAACACACCAAGAGCCCCTATGTTCTCCCAGTCATCTCTACCAACTGCTCCCAGCAGACACAGCACAACAAAGACAGACTCACATGAACTTCTGCACATCCCTTTCCATGGCCCTGAAGATTCCAGAGATGGCACGCCTTCACAGGGTGTGAGATAGCAGGGAAGTGGGAAGGGTGCAGAGAGTCTGGCAACTTCTCGTTGCCACCTAGACCATGAAGAAGCATTCCTCAGGTACCATCATGGTGTGTTGCAGCCATGGGCTTGCTTCTTCACAGTGAGGGCAAATAGCCAGACTCATCCCCATTGAGATGTCTGGGCAAATCCCCCTTTCTGAGGAAAGGGCAAGCTGATACATGTCTCCTCCCTCACCTGGCAGTCACTGCTTTAAATGCTCATGTTTTGCAATGAGTTCTGAATTATCCTCTACAATTTTACACAGCATCTTCCATCTGGAACAGATGTCAGCATGGCATATGTTTACCTGGGAACATGCAGATCACTCTGAGTTTCCACAAGGAGAAAGTCCTCTTATTTCACTTCTAAGGTCAAACCTGCAGCACTGTGAGTTCTGCAGGTGGCAGTCAGATGAAACAACTGTTGGTCTATTTCCTGAAGGCTTAGATA
Organism: Perdix hodgsoniae; assembly: GCA_035772895.1. Classification (NCBI taxonomy): domain Eukaryota; kingdom Metazoa; phylum Chordata; class Aves; order Galliformes; family Phasianidae; genus Perdix; species Perdix hodgsoniae. The sequence continues at coordinate 5,357,341 of JAPSGF010000032.1, forward strand.
CACCTTCCAAGCTTCACCAGGACCCAAGAACCTTTACCTAGGGTGCTTCCAAAGCTTAATTTGCTGTCCTCTAAATGGGATGCACAGTGTCACTCAGCTGATCTACGCCCTGAAACTCTCTGAGCAATGAGGTGGGCCTCCTGTTCTCCTCCTAACAGCACTCTTCCCAACTCAGCAGAGTAGAATGGCTAAAAACATCAAATAGACATCAGCCCTCAACTGCAAAGTGAACTTCAATAATCACAGCATAGAAACATCATCCTTTGAAACAAATAAAATATTTTTAAAAATGCAAGGTAGAAATTCTGATATTTTACAACCATTTCCAGTCATTTGTTCTGCATTAATTTTTTTATGCCAACCAGCCAGAAGTAGGTAGTCCTCACAAGCAGTGATGTTTCCTAAGACAAACTGGTCCCTCGAGTATTTCATGCATTGGTCTGTGATTCTGTGACGTCTGGTGCATTCAAAATACTTAAATGAATGAGGAAAAAGATGTTTTGGCATTTGCTTTTAACTTATTTCCTTGAAACAATAATTTTTTTCAAGAGCAGGGACAGCCCCCCTTGTTCTGTGCTTATGCAGCACCTGTTTCAGCGGCGTTTCATATATGAGATGTCTTCCTATACTAATGGCTTCATTTAATGTTGCAGTTTCTGAAAGTCATCATCTTTCATTGAATTTAAGATACATTGATACAAATTTCACTGCCCTATTATCATTTACTACTCCACCCCTACAATAGCAATATATGTCATTTAAATGAGTCTTTTCTTTAGCAAGAGTGTCAACATTTTCATGCAGAAATAGTTTTAGCCACATCAGTGAGAAAACAAGGTTTAAAGCACCAAATTATCTTTACATATCATTTTAGGACCGGCTGAAGCAAACATTGTGATATTAGTAGAAAAAAAACACACTTTTATGTTATGCAGCTACTCATGTAGCAACAAAAAATAATATACAGTAAATAATCTTCACAGGTTCCCAGTTCTGCAGTCTAGCAGGCATCTCCAGCTCTTTATATTCACTGAAGTTGCATGTATTTCTGTTCCTGTTGGAAAATGAATAAATAAATAAATAAATAAATAAATTTGTTTTTTAGAAAAATTTGTTAAGTCTAAATTTTAAGGACAGAGAAGGCTGCCTGCATGTAAAACAGCTGAACTGATTCCATATATACCACTGATCTTCTCTGGACTAATTCCTGCTCAGGGTCCATTCATAAAGTAGAACTTGTCATAGCTGATTTAAAACTGATTAATTATTATTTGCAAACCCCTTTAAAATGACAGAACTATTCCCCTAAACAGAATGAACTCAAACCTACTGTTAGATCAGGTTTTCTTTGATGTTCATGAAGCAGCCCTTGGTTCTGCATCAGTCTACTGAGCACAGGCTGAAAACCACTGAGCTGGATCAGTTTTCTATGTTAATTAAAAGCCTCCTAATGGTGGACAATCCACAGTAACTTTGGGAATTTTTTCTCTTCTTGAATTACCATCACTATTAAAAATATGTTCACGATTTTCAGTCCAATTCGTCTAGCTTCAGCATTCAGGCTTTAAATCCCACCAAACATCTGCATGCTGACTTGAAAGACCCTCTTTCCCTACAGTATACAGTCATCAAATCATACTGTAACATTTTTATACACAAACAAAGTGTGCAACTCATATAACGTCCTCCATATCCATCAATGATCCGCCATTAAAAGAGGTTTTCAAAAAACTTGAACACAAGTCCATCAAAACTTTCACAGTGTCATGTGCTCCACTGCTCGGTGATGTTCCAAGAATGTGTTGACATACCTGCCCCCATATGAGCAATAACTCCTGTGATGGGAGTGTTTGAAATGCCCTGACAGGAAAGCTTGAACTGAGGCCAAAGGAAGCTTTCACTTCCAAAAGGCTGGGATCTGTGAGCTCCTGTGGTGGATTTAGTCACACATGGCAAGCCGTTCAGACTTGTCACCCATCAGATAATGAAAGCAAATTAGGAGTTCCAGCCAGTGCAGGGACCAACACTTGGACAAGCAGCTGAATCCCCCCTAAATTTCTGATGGGGCTGGGTGGAGGAGGAGTTTCACACTGAGGATGCTGATTGGAAGCCTATTTCCAAGTTGAACCTCTTTTTGAAGCTACCAGGAAATGCAAACATACATGAAGCAAAGCAACATGATTTGTGTTATGGTCAATATTTGCATAACACAGTTACGCATGTCTGTATGTATGGGTGTATAGCAAGCACAGCTAATAGTCTGTAATTATGCCTTGGAAGATATACACACCAAGGAATTTCCAAAGAGTCTGGCCTGGCAGAAAATGCAGTCCCAGAAAAAGTGAAGCAGTTTGCTGGGACTATCGCAATGTACATTGGAGCTGTAAGGCTAAGACTTGAGTCTGTCAGATAATTTGGGGACCCCATCTTTTCCCCAGTTGAACACTGGTGTGATAACTTCTTGGCAAAAGCACCAATTTTAAATTCAGTTTCCTCAGATACATCCATATGTAATGTTGACGTTGGCTTTCAATAAACATCTCTGCCAGTAAAAACTAACTCCTAAAATATTCCTGGAAAGTAAACAGAAAGAGGCACAAGCCTTAAACAAAAGGGAATTGACTAAAAAACCTGGGCCAGACAATGCCCGCCTTCACACAAAATGCTGAGATCACAAATAAATCAACATTTTATTATATCTCCTCAGCTTTTTAATGTGAAAAGGTGGTTCTGCACTTTTATGTGTCTAAGTTATAATTTGTTAACAACATGCTAGCACCCGTTTGATAATGCTTTAGTAAAACACTATGCCACCAAGCTGTCTCCTCTGTAAATTTCTGTCATGATAGACTTTAGTCCCACTGTTGCACATGTCCTCAGGTTATGGAGCAGCTTAAAAATGCATAGAGTTTATCATTTTCTGCTAATACTGGACAAGGATTATGTGGAGTTTTCTGTTTGTTTGTTTTCTCACTCTGATTTAGAGCTTTGATGTAGAACCATTCCCAGCCCCATTCTGTGCCCTCTGTGCTGCTGTTCTTTTTGCTGTTCTTGTTCTTTCCAGACAACCAGGATTCATTTTCATATGGGTGTTTTGTGATATCCCAGACTGCCTTCCACCAGACTGGATGATATTTGTTTCTTCTCACTGCTTATAACATTTCACTCCAGATACAAATAAATTGGCTACAATGTCCATTTCACAGGTTCTGCAGTGTAGATGCTGTTGTTTTCAATGACATTTTTCATCTTGTGAATTATAGGTATTAATTTATCTTTAGGGTGGGTAGAGGAAGCAAGGAATTGTTTTTACTCTTAGAAGTGCCGCAGTGTTGCAGCCAGTGTTTGTTGTAAGAATCTGAAGAGGCAGACAGACAGATGGACATGGACACGATTAGTGATGTGCATGAGTCAAGTGGGAGAGCTTGGCTCTCTGAAGGATTGGGTGTTAGGCAATGGGCTGGAGAGCAGTGATTTGATGAAGGACAGCAGCTGTCTCCATTATCTGTGGGCTACTCCTTTCCTGCAACTGGCTCCAAGGCAACCACAACTCCCATGTGCCAAAATGATTGATGAGAGGAGATCCCAGCTTCCTTTCTTACAAATGGGTTTAAACAATTTGCTGCATGCCATCAGCTAATGAGGAGAGAATAATTGCCTTGAACCATTATATGAACAGATTATGGCTGTCTTTACGATATCTGAGTTTTGAGGAGAAAAGTCCAAACATAATCATCATTGCTATGATGTCCTCATCTTGGAAAGATCACATACCTGTTCCCTGGAAACTGTTTTTGTTGTTGTTGCTTTTTTTTTTTTTCTTTTCAAGGATAGACAGAAATATTTTATTAATGCCCTATACATGTTCTGGACAGACATTTCTTTCCATCTTGTTCTGGCTTGAATTATCACAAGGACTACAGAAACCCTCTTCTTTCACAGGTTAATTAACACTGTCATCTGCAACATTGCTCTGTGATTTTTTGTTCTCTATCAGCTTTTCTGTGCTGTCAGTCTTCTTCACGAGTCTGCAAAATATTCCTGCCTAATGAAGATGGGCTACCTATATTATTTGTATGTTTAAATTCATTCAATTTGCACAGGGTAGTGATTGCAGAAGTAAGCATCCTTTCAATTAATGAGTCAACATTAGGCATCCACATATTTACCTACTGTGTTTTAAAGATAATAGAAGAATAGAAATGTCTTGATAGAATTGTGACTTCTTTAATGAGAAGGGTCTCTGAAAGATCAAATTTACATGAAGAGAAACATTCATTACTCAAAGAACTTCATATTTTCAAACTTTGGCTTATCAAAGTTGGGGAATTTATTTATTTTCACTTGTAGAGTTGTATACATCTAAGAGAAAATAAACTGGCTACATAGAAACATCTATCAAAGCTTTTAGAATAAAAGTTGACTTACGTGCTCTGTAGAATGATTTTATATGGATTTATATATGTTATTAATCTTATTTATTTAGAAAATGTAACAATGTAAAAGCTTATCAGCAAATAGAATAACAAAGTCCACTGTAAAGTTTCCAGGAGAACCAAGTCTACCTTCTTCCTGACATCTAGCACCAACTGCCAGTTCTTTTCCATGGGAGCTACGGAGAAATGGTAAAATGAAAAGTAAAAGACGCAGAAAACTAATAGTTGTTAACTGTTAATGCAGTCTCTTACTTCATGGTGCGACGCAGTGACGTGGTGCTTTGTTCACTGTTTCTCTGCAGAGATAACTGTTTTTACTATGGGCCTTGTGTATCCACATTACCTTTGAATGATTAGCTTGTAAATCAAAAGGCATTTGTTGTATTGCTAAGTCTGTTTCCTCCCTATTACGTGCCCCCTCTCCAAGCTCAGGTAAGCTTCTGTGCGAGGAGGATTTCCCAGGGTGCAGGGCACAGCACTAGATGAAAATAGGCAGAAAACTTTGGCTTGCCGGGTGCACTCAGTATGCAGCCAGAAGCAGGAGAAGCCATTTACAAAGAAGACAGCCCATTGCCTGGAAAGATTTGTTAGAACATTTGAAGTTGATGTGAAGCTCTGATTCACCTTCATTAGCTTGTGCCCAGAGGGGAACTCGGCATTGTTGAGCTGCAGTGGTGTTATCCATGTAAGGATATGTGTCTACACTGCACAAAGGTGTGACTTGCTAGACTAGAAACCACAAGCTAAACTCTCAGGTTATATCTCATTCTAATCAAAAGGACAATGGAAGGTACACGCCACTATACTCAAATGAGCTTTCAACACTTCATCTGCCTTCAGAACAAAATCTAGCCCAAGTTCTGTGGGACTTTATAGACTTCCCCTCCAAAGTCTTCAGAGCATGAGCAAGACTTTTCCTGTAAACTTTACAGTGGGAGGCAGAATACATTTTTGCTGGAAAGTATCCAGACAAAATTTGCTGACTCAAAAGATTAAAGAACATAGATAGGCTCATAGATGCAAACATGAACCTCTCAAGAATGTGATGCTGCTCCTATGAAGTTCAGACTCACCTCTAGTTCAGATGAAAGCTTGACCTGAGGGTGTCTATCCAAATTAAGTTCTAGTGACAATTACTCAGTGTTCTAAGAGTTTTGCATTTACCTTTTCTATTAAAAAATGAGCAAGCATCTGTTTTGCATATTCCTTTTATGTTAGAAAGGCGCATCTAGATAACACTGCTAAGCTCTGCTGCAGTAGTTCAAGACCCAGCTGAGAACCTGCATACAAACACAAAAGAGCTCTGGCCTCCTGAAAATAGCAATGTAAACAGACAAGACAGACGTAACTGTGGGAGGAAAACATTTGCAAAGATGTAACCTGCAGGGCTACAATGGACAAGTGAGCAACAGTCTGTAAAAGTTCAAGAAGAAAAACCACTAAAATCAAAGGGCTTTCCCCAGACTCCAGTACAGCCAGCTTTGTAGCCTAGATGAAGCTGAAATTAGAGTTTCCAGTATTTACCCCACACTCTTAAAGCTTTGGAGTGTAATGATGATAGAATTTATTTGTAGATTTCTTTTGTGCTTGAGTAGTCAAAGGCAGAAGGGAAGATATATCACTAAGTGACACTAAAACAGATGGCAAGCTGGTTGTTGTGCACCAAGTTAGTGTATTTGTGTGGATTTCTACCTTGTTACCATAACTATACCTTCCAGGATCTCCAGTCAGCAAGTTCCTAACGCCAGCACCTCAACGTTCAGCATCACCAGCTTAAAATGATAACACTCAGCTATAAGAGCACTTAAGGGGCTTTTGTCCTGCCATTTTATTTAAAGTTTCAGGACTGATTTGAGCTATATTTTAAAGTTCTCATCTCTGTCCATAAGGGTAGAAACTATTAAAAAAGAAAAAAAAGAAAAAAAAAGGAAAACTGAAACAAACCTGAAACAGCATTTAGGAATGTGAGACTCTTATCTCTTGCAGAATTCCAGCAGAAGAGGAAATGTCACAGAGTGGAAAAATGCATTGGTAACTGCACTAGTGAGGCAGAGGAATACAGTAAAGCAGGAACAGCAATGGAGCTTTCTGCACTGAGTATAATTAGTGCAGGAAGAATTTTGGCGTTGAGAGTTGTTTAGAAGTTCTCACCATGAAAAATTATGTCCTAAGGCTGAAACAGCGGCCCATGTGAGCAATGAATTCCTTCTGCCCATATACCTTCCCTGGTCTTCTTTCTTTGTTATTACGTTTGAATTGGCTCAAGATTTTCTAAGAAAACTGGAAACAACTTTAGATACAATTTACAGCTTTTTGCTTACCCTGCTTTCCCAGGGAAGCCAGGCTTATGTGAACTTCTTGAAGGCATTTTGCCCAGCATCATCCAAATCTGACAGCAAAGAAGAGATCTTAAATGAAACATGTTTTTACAAGAGGTCTATATAAAAATACACATTGAGGCTGCATGCTGCATGGAAAGACATTTGTTTAGAATGAGTGGCATTAATATCAGCTTGTTTCTTAAGGAAGAGGTTCTCACTACCCCATCACTCATGCAGGTCTGGACCAGCTGTGTGCTCTCTGTGCTGCCTTTTGTTTCAGGTCAAACTAAAAGAAGCAGGGAGGGGTCAAAAGACTTCACCTAACTACTGCTCACAAAGCTACCAATTAAGTCACCATTTTCAAACATCTCTGGTATTAAGCTTCATGTTTTAGTTTAATGGTAGAGCATTTTCTTTTGTGCACAGTATTTTTTTTGCTTTTAACTTCTGCCTTTGGGCTACCATCTTCCATGTGTTACAGTGAGCAAAATGCTGAAATGTCCAGCTGTAGGATATGTTGTTCTCTCATTATCATTTGAGTTCACTTGTAGAGTGAAAGAGCAAAGAAGTACCTCTGTGAGCCATCAGAGACTTAAGATGCATAGACAATAAAAAAGATCATCATGTGGTAGCATATATGGAGTATTTGTCTTAGAGATAGCTATATTCTACAGTGCAGTGCTTCCAGTCAGGATCAGGTGCCTGAGGCTACGTGGTTGCTGTGTAAAAAGCAGCTCCACACCTTATGAAAGCATGTAACCCTGTATGACAAATGGGAAATTATTACACAATCATTATATGCCCTTGCAAAACCCAATTGCTTTAGAAAGCTGGTACCTACCATGACAAAATATATCTCCTAAGATTGCTATCAGTTAGCTTACACTGTAACAGTCCCTCAACTTGTGTCCTCCACTTAAGGCTTTCAGTGTGATGAGTTTCAATGGCCCTTGCCCAGACTTTCTTTAAAGAATCACAGAGCATTACAAAGAACAGCCTTGTGCTTGGTTGACAGTAGGCAGGATGCAAAGATGGCCAAAGACCAAGTTTCAGAGATCACAGAATCACAGAATTGTAGGGGTTGGAAGGGACCTCCAGAGATCTTCAAGCCCAGTCCCCCTCAAAAGCAGGTTCCCTACAGCAGGCTGCATGTGTAGGACTTCATACCTTCTCATTCATCTGTAATGTGGAGATAATACTTCTGTTTGACCCTTCTTAGCTAGTTCTATCCCTAAGGACAGAGAAATATCCTCTACCACAATGTATTTCAGGTATCTATCTCAGACATACATATAGGACTTTCTGTACTTTGAATAAGGAATAGCAACAACCTCACTGCCATTTGGAGCTGCACCTATTTATGTTAAAGGGGCTCATCATCACTATCCAATTAAAATGGGTTGCAGCTAATCAGAGGCAATGATGTTGCTGAGGGGGAAGTGCTGACATGGGGAAAGAAAGTGATTAAATATCATTAGCCATCTTTTATGTTATCAGAACAGGCTCCCTGTCTGAGCCAAGTTAACTCCCACTCTCTCATTGGTGCACCGGAGGATGTTTTCTGAAGGATTCAGCTGTATGGCTTTCATTCATCACAACTCATTGTGTGAGCACTCCTCTTACCAGTCTGATCTATCCAGCCAGGACTTGCAGAAGTAGAGGCTCAGCTTCTCCATGTACTCTCTCTTTCCAGGCACTTGAAAGTGTTTTGAATTCTTAGGTATTTCACATGATTTTTTTTTATCTTTTTTAATGAGGTGAGCATGGTCCAGTCTTTTAGGTCAAGGAAGGATTGACATTGAAGAATTTTCCCCTATCACCTGTTATTTTGTTAAAAAGATCTTTTAAGAAGCATACACTTCAGCACAAAGGCTTCAGTTAGGGTCAGGGCCTTGTTGTGTCAGGCACCGTAAACACAGAGTGAAATAGAGTCCCCATCTTTAAGATATTGCAATGGTGGTCTAAAAAAAAAAGTAGAGATTCAGCATAGTAAAAAGTATTTTGTAGCTGTAGAGCTGTTCAAAGTCCTAGTCCAAACCTAACTCAGGATTTGAACCAAATTAAATCTCAGTTCTTGCTGTGTTTCACTATGGGAAGGTGTCACTCACCCAAAAACAAATTCGTGTTGCCTGACCATGGCAGAGGAGGGGGGCAGCTGAGCTCCCACCACACACAGGCTGTACACACACTGTGTGCTGAATGGAATAGGTGTTACGCTTACATTTAGCAGTCACAAGTAACCCTTCAGTTCCTATTTGCTTGGTTCTTCCATTATTCATTTCTTTGCAATCTGTATCAGATCTTATATTAAAAGAGCATGATGGTTGGAAGCAATAAAATCTCACCAAGGAGATCAAGTTAGCAGTAAATAAGAAGCCAAGACAGGAGCTGAAGACAGTGATTAATTTTGGCAATGTAATGGAATGGCACTGAATAAAGGAGCCTGTAAACACACTGTGAGATTTTCCAGTCTCACACTCATGTGATTTCTAATTTGAGTCTTTTCTAAATGCTGAGATACATCTTGCCAGTGTTAGTATACCCTCAGCTATTGTTACCTGAGGTCTGATGGTCTCTTTATTGTTATGCATCAGATACTGTCATCTAATAAATGCTGGGAACACAAATGGACAATTCCTCAGTGAAATCAGGTAAGGTTTAGTAAAGTCAGAGGAGCTCCACTGATCTACATCAGATGATAATCACAGATAATGAGCTCACATCTACTTCAATTCATCGGGAAAATGTTGCAACTCCAGTTCCCTGGCCCAGCTACATCCGTCTAAATGTAGAACAATGCTATTCTCCTTATGCAGAGCAAACAGCTATGGAGTGTGCAAGTGCATCTTCCACACTCCTCTTCACGCATTGAGCTGCTGGAAAGGTCAAAAACATGTTATGCTTTAAAAAAAACCAAACAAACCATATTTCCTGCAGAGGGTAAAAGCTCACTCATACATGAAGTTAGATGTGTAAGTACACCGAAATTAAATCCGAAGTAGCATAACCAATCTTTCACTCTATCCCATGTTGTTCCAGGCAGCACCATTTTGTTTTTAACATTTTTAGACAAGCCAGAGTCCTAATAATAGATGCTGTAAGTAGTGCTGGAACATTATCTCCCTGTACAACCCCTACCTTCCTGTTCTGTCTTCAAGCTTTCTCCAACTCAGCCATGAGGCCTTTAAACCTCTCTGTTCCAATAAGCAGAGATTGACTTATTACTCCCACAAATTTTACACATGGGCTAGCATATGTGACCACATGCCCTTGTGACCATTAATCCATCTGCTCTCCATGTTCCACTCCTTTTTCACCCACTCACTTTTCAGATTAAATGTGCCTTAGGGGGAGGGAGAATATTATCTCTCTGGGGCAGATTGATGAGCAAAGGAGCCAAAGGATGCAGCAGTTCCACCCCAGGCTGTTTGGAGGACAGACTGTTTATTTTAGCCTTGCAGCTAAAAACTGCTCCCACCTTCCCAGTCTAGCCCTTCTATATGAAATGTCTGTACAACCTATTGTAATGATGAGATCTGCCATCAGAATGTTAACACTTATAATTGCTTTCTACTTTTCGCTTTTTCTTTTTTTTTTCTGAAGAGTATTTAGTAGATAGATTTAATTGCAGTGATAATTCTGTAAATATGTATAGTCCTACCTATAGCCTATATCTTGTGAGCTTTGCTAAGCAAAAGACTTGCGAGACTATTGATGCCTTTGACCAAGGTTGGACCAGACTCATCTTGGCAAGCACTGAGGATAATCCACAACTTCTACCACCTCCTGACAACTTTTTCTCCTTAAACATTTTGGTCTCACATCAAGCATGATGGTGCATCAGAGAAGTCATTCGAGCTATCTTCAGTAGATTCAAGATGGCACAGGACTGCTGTGAAATACATGCCACTTAACACAAGTAGCACTCTCTATCTCCTAATTCTGTGGAGTCTTGAAATTCAGACTACTACTGGTTTACCAGCAGTCCCGCTAAAATCCTCAGATTTTATAAGTTCTACCTACAATCTCTCATTGTCAGTTCCTTATGTATTGGAATTTTTATAGGTCTGGAATTTTTTCTGCAAAACTTGAGTAAAATGTATAGCTATTCATTGAGCTTAGTGCCATAAAAATGAATATTTGAATAAAATAAACCCCCCAGGGTGCAAATTCAGAATCAAGTTAACACAACGTAAGCTTCTAAGTGTCAGCTGAATCATAGTAACTGCCCACATATTTGGTCACAACCTTGGACAAAGCTGCAGCAATGTTCTGAATCAGAGGAACTTAACTGTGAGGTCTGAGCCCAAAGTAAGCCCTGAGAAAAAAAATAAATAAATAAAAAGTATGAGATGAATGTCAGTGAAAACCTCTGCGTGACTGGTTGGTGGAGGTATAAATGGTTTTAACAGAGAAATCATCCTTTCCAACCTTGTTGACTATTCTTATTTCTCCCAGAAGGGAGTTATATTAGGGTGGATTGAAATATGGGACATAGAACTAGAAATCTTTTACTTCTAATATCAGCATTAGTATTCCCTCATAGCTGTCTGCATCTATAGATACTACCCTATGCTGTGCAAAAGCAGGAAAAAAAACCTTCCTCTGAACCACTCAGAGTGTAATGTTAGGAACAGCAACCAAATCCAATCTGCATTTTTTTCTGGCAAGTACTACAGAAAGCTTTAAAAGAAAAAGGAAGAGGAAAACAGAAAGTACTAACAGTACTCTGAGTGCCAGCCTCCTCTCTGTAGTTATCATCCCAGATCAGCCACAAACAAACCCAGCAAAGAAACAGCTCTCTGAAAGATTTAGTGGGGTACATTTAGCTGCAGGCTGATGGGAATTGAGGGAATAGTGTCTATACTAACACTTTTTGGCTACTCAAAGCATTTTCTTTGACTCCAGAGGCTATCTTGTCCTTTGTAATTCAGAAGTAAAAGAAATGTGAAGGAATGTCTGATACTGAAGCCATTGGAGTCTGAGAAATAGTTTAGAAATAAGCGGATAATAAAGACAGGTGAATAAAAAATAAGATGAATGGCCAGGCCCAGAGGGGCCAGGCACAAAGTCTAGTTGATGGACAGTAAAGAGTGGAGTACCCCAGGGGTCAGTGTTGGATCTCATCCTGTTTAACATCTGCATTAGCAGTTTGGTCAGTGGGATAGAATTCTCCTCAGTATGCAAAACTAGGGGCAAACTATCACCAGCAGGACAATAAGTGATCATTCCCCTCTACTCAGAGTTGATGAAACTGTACGTGGCATGTAATGTCCAGTTCTGGGCCCCACAGTACAAGAGAGAAAAAAGACATACTGGAGCAATTACAACACGGGTCAAAGGACTGGAGTACGTCTTTTGTGAAGACAGGTTGAGAGAGCTGGGATTGTTCAGACTGAAGGAGACTCAGATGATCTCCTCAGTGTGTCCAGGCATGAAAGGAGTTTACAAGCAGAAGTTGGACCGGATAGCCTCCAGCAGTCCCTTCCAATCTGAGTCTTTCTGGGGCTCCATGGATTCAATTAATCATGCCTTCTTCATTGATTTTTTTAGCTTGCCTTCTCCCTCCTCTAACATTTGATAAATTACAGCGGCAACTGTGAGCTCCTCCTGGGCTCAGAACCTGGAAACACTGGTCCCTGAGTAAACAGGCCTTCTTCCCAAAGAGTTTGCAGCCAGAGGACTGTATGATTGAAATACAGAGACTGATGTGTCAAAGTTGCTCAACGGTTTGTCTCATGGAAACGCATTGAAAGATCCAAGTTCTGGAATCAGCCTGTCAAGAGTCTTCCTCCCTGTTCTTTTCCATAAATGCAGGTCCAGTGTTCAAGGCTTAGTAATTTACTTTTCACATGGCCTCTTGCCTCAAAAATTCCTCAGCTATCCATGTCTATTTTTTCCTACTTTCTGAAATAGATGGATAATTCAGTCTAATCTGTTTATTGAATTTTAAATGCACTTGTTACTGAAGAATTTATTCCAGGTAATAAGGCTCGGCTATCTATGTGCTATTATCTGATCTAACATCCGGAGGCCAAATTTTTATGAATCTGAATATAGCCAAGACTGAGCAAATTGTGGTTTCAACCAACCTGCTCTTTTCCTCTGGAATGTATTTGTGGTGACATTTCCCTTCTTATTATCATCATCAAGGAAAGACCTACTATTTGAACAACAGTTGTAAAATGCAGTGGAGTATAATTACTGAAGGTCACCTTGGGAGTATTTGCAGGCATCAAAGACATTGTGGCTTTTGCATTATTCCTTGTGAATTGAACTACCTATGCTGACCATGGAAACTCAGTCCTTGCATCTTTGGACTCAGAGGAAGGAAAAATAATTTGCTTCAACAGCTCAGATCCTTCAAGTATTTTTGTTCTCATTATCACACAAACAACTTTCACTACCCACTTTTGAGACCTGTAGCAAAAACAATGGAATTCATCTAGAGAGAGTAAATGGGATGTTATATGCAGTGTTTCTTCAGTCAAAGAGGGCTTCATCATGGAAAATGAGACTGAGGTTAGGACTGTATACATACACTGCCCTTTGGCAGTCTCCAGTACATTACCTGCTGTTTGGAGATATCTGTGTCAAACCCTCTAATGCCTAAATGACAACTGAGACAGGTTTGCATAAGATTGAACTATTAGCCAGATAAGCCCTTTGTCTCTTCTTTATGTAACAATAGTAGCGTGACTTGTTGTCAATCTCTCTTCAAGATCCTAGCAGAAATAAAGCAGTTCTAAGGCTGAATTTTCCAGTAGTTCTTTGTCTTTGTTGCTGGCAAATCATTCTGTGGTAGGACACTGGGGGGAGGGAGGTCACAGCTTGGCACTGATTTATTCTTACATATTAAATCACTTTTTCAGACTTGAATTACTTCCACAACAATCCAGCACCAATGTTTTAACAACCTAAAAACTTATCAGACACCAATCTCAGATCTGTGTTCTTGCTTTTTTTGCCGATTTTTATGAGATGGAGGTGGCAAAATGCTTGAACCATACACCACTTATCACAGTATCCTTCAAAACAGAGGGGTACTTTGGCTTCTGAGAACAATCTGCTTACACTTTTATGACTGAATCTAAGGTTCATTTGTTGTTTGTCCTTTTGTTTTGTTTTATTTTGCTTTGTTTTGTCAAATTAAAAATCATGGGAAAGAGTTTGGATGTGATTGTTCCTCATGGAGCTCAAAAATTCTGCAGATTTCACAACTGGCAGCGAGCAGACTGTACAGTAAATGATGCAAAGGCCCCTTCTGGCTTTTAAGTCTGAATTTGTCAGAAATTGACAACTTTAAGCTAAATATCATGATAAAACTGCTCAGGTGAAGGCTAAAAGTGAGCTTGTATGTCTTCAAGGGAGATAAGTCAGAGGATTATATGAATTTACACAAATTGCAAATCTGACCCAAGAAGTGACCAACTGCACGACTTGAGAGTAAATAGCTCAGGTGATGTGCTGACCCATTGCACTTTCTAGGAATAAGTTTAACACCAAAGAGTCATCTAGAACAAATACTTCATAAAATAAGCAATGTAAATGCTTTGTAAAATGGTGGCTATGATAAACAAAAATACATAAATGCAAGAAAGGATTTCCAGGCTAAAGAATGAAAGGAAATACACATATAAAGTTTCTGCCTTGTTTCTTTGAGTTGAGCTATATTTAAAATGACTGGTAGTATTATTCATCATCAGGAAGAATGAGGAGATGGGCTAATGGAGGAAATTAATGTCCATAAGGCAAAGGCCACTGGCTTCCTTTTGCTTAAGCACAGCTGAGAAAATATCATTATAATATTATCTTTCATGCAAGCAAACGGCTCTGAAAGTGGCCACCTCTTTCTTCAGAAGCCAGCTGCTCAAGGAAACTATCAGTCTGTCTTCAGGTCCTCCATAGACTTTCACAATAGCACTTAAGCACTTCCCATGTAAATTAAGGGTGCTTGAATCAAGAAAAATACCCATGTTATCACAAACGGTGATAAAGTCCTGTTTTTCAGATAAATAAATCAAATCAGTAAGGAAACAGCAATTCCTTTTTATTTGTAGGAAATAGTCAGGCTCCCATTGGATAAAGATGAAGAACATAGGTTGACTAATGCTGTGCATAGATTTCTTGCCAAAAACATATGTTCTAAGATTTTTCAGACAAGAATGGCAGCACATTACATTTAGCCCTGAGGAACTCACTCCTCAGCAGTGTAGCACAAGGAAGGCACCTTTGCTGTGAGCCTGTTTCCAGGCCGTGTGCTCATGGAGCAGAGGCTGCTGCTGCCCAGCACTTGAAGCAGTTCTGTGCAAAGATGGAGCAAAGATAAACAAATTATGCTTACGGCTTTAAATGAAGTGGCTTTAATGAATTTTCCATGCTGCAAATTTCAGTTCTGCAAAGTGTTTTTTCTGTAAGACTCCTTCATGATAGACAGGATTACCCCTGTAAAAACACAGCAGGCTTCCTTGAGTCCCACAGTTAAGGGAGAAAGAGGCCAAAATTAGTCCTGCCAGAAGCAGTCACAATTCTCCCAGAAGAAAAGGAAAGATGTGGTACTTACTACCAAGGCTCTGTTTTGCCTAGAGATTTTAGGCACAGGAAGGTAGTCTTTGAAGAAAACATCTCTCTTGGAAACTTTTAAAAAAACAAAGGTAGTGCTTGAAAACAAAATTACCTTTGTCTGTGCTAATTTGCAAATGGTGCTGGAGAAAATTCCAAAGGGAAATTGCTATAAGAGAGGGGCATGGAAAATCTTTCATGAGAAAAGGGATTTAAATGATCACGTGTGTAAGAAAACAAAAGAATAAAGGCCAATCAACTAAATTAAAAAGCATGATATGCAAAACTACTCAAGGAAATGCCTCTTTCCATGCCCTGTGTAGTCAAACCATGGGATCCAAGCTTACAAGGCATACTAGAGATCAAAAAACTCAAATGCTCAACTTGATTGGACGTTTATAGGAATAACAAAAATATTTGGAATTTATATAACATTACAGGAGATAAAACTTTGGAAAGAATATCTGGTCCCAAATATGATCTCCTACAGCACAATCAGTCTGTGAGGAACCTTATTTGAGCTGCAAGAACTTAAGAATATGAAATAGTGAGAGCTTGAAAAAGAAACAGCATCTGCCCTGTGCCTGCACCCAGGGATGGAATGCAAGTGGACTGCTGAGCAGAGAAGTGGATAATTGATCATTTAGTTGCCTATCAGCACTTATCCACTGAAGAACTAACTTCCCTGTGCCATATACACCTCCAGACAAGCTACCAGGTGCCATTTGGGATGTCAGAGTTTCAGTTTTTCTGCATTCTTGGTTGGTTTGCTGGTTTGTTTTGTCTGATTGCTTTAACAGAGACTATCAAATATCTCTAGGAAAAGTAGTGTGTAAAGCAAGGATTCATACTGAGTAAAGGTGGGGCAGAATTTTAGAACCAACATCTTCCATGTGCAGTGACATCCACCATGCATTTTTGATCTTTGTGCACTAAAATCTTTAGGAGAAAACATGACACCTGTATGGCATTCAAATTCTAACATTTCATATTTTAATAGAGTAGTAGGGAGAATAGTTTCCTCTCACCTAAAACTTTGAGCAGATCTGAGACTATGTGCCAACAGTGTCTTGACAATTCTTCATTTGCTTTAAGGTCCAGTGGTGATTTACAAGAACATTTTTAATCAGTTCATTAGGTATCAAATACATACCACGAAGTTTACATGCCTGCTAGAACTGTTTCAGCTTTGTTTCAGTTTTTATTACCTTAACTGGATGCAAATTAATAGAATACAATTATAATTTATCCACTTCATTTCTTATGGCGACTTAGTATTGAGTTTTGGCATTCAATAACATAGCATCTAATGGTATCCACAGAAAATAACAATTAAGAATTGCACTATACAAAATAAACAAGTGATAGTTTTCTTTAATGTGATGTTACTACGTATATATTACAATATATGTAATATATTACATATATACTGGTGTGTATATATATATGTGTGTGTGTGTGTATATATATATATATATATATAATTACAGGATAATCACGGGCTTACACACATTTGTGTAACAATCTTTGCAAAAAAATATCTATTTCCCATTAGATGTTAAACAAAACTAGGTCAAACTGATTAGCTGCTAACTATCTGACATGCAAGAGCTGATTCGTCTCAATTAAAACCATGCACACTACCAGTTCTGAGGGCATAAATGTTTGGGGGTTTCTTCGAATTTCACAGGCCAGGTCACCTTGCAACTCCAGCAGATGATATGCAGCAGGTAGGCATGCTGCCACCAGTACAGAATAGGAACCTTTGTTCTGTTTTATTTAGCCAGTAAATTGCTGGACTCCTTCATACTTCAGCTGGGCACATCTCTGGCCCCAGCTGGGAACCCTCAGGAGAGCTGCAATGCCAGCAGAGCAGCCAAGATGCAATGGAAAGGAAACAAAGAGACGTGGCACACACTGAGCTAGTGACAAATGATGCCCACAGGATCCTCTTTGCCATGTAACCATTCATTTTAGTCGTATGTCCTTCAGAGTAGGCAGGAATGAATTCACATGTGATCAGGAATATTCCAGACATTCGATGGATAATAACTTCGTAATGTCAGAAAACTTGCAACTTGTGGCTATTTTTTCCCCTTAGATTTGGTTTCTTTTTATAAAACAGATCCTACACCTGGGATCTCTACATTATTCAAGAGTACAGGCCTCTAATGAGTGCTTATGGATAGTTACTGTAAATTCTTGAGCATTAAATGCCTTAGATCAGTCCAGTAATAACATATTCAACATGCCGCCAGAATGTACGATATATATGTTCTTGTTATAGCATTGATCAGCAGTGATTTAGAGATTTAGCTTTCAGTTTTTATATCTTAAAACATAAAAATAGCATAATTTGATTGAGAAGTAAAAGGATACTTTTTGTTAAATCTGTAACTGTGAAATTCTGGCTTCCTGGTGCTGAAATTGTTCACGGAAATGATTGCTACTGTGTTAGAGACCACAGCTTTGGAAACAGCCGGAGCTCTTCAAGGTGTGAGAGCCTCAGCTGCTCATGGCCCCATAGCTGGAGCTGCCACCTTACAGCAAAGCCACCAGGAGAGAGGGAAGTGTCACCTTCAGCCAACAGTCATCCAGGTCCTCCAACAGCAATCCCCACTGAACCAAGCAAGTGCTCACCAAAAAGAAGAGTGTTTTTGAACAGGTCTGGATACAGAAAGCAGCAGTTACCTCAGAACACACATCAATTACACATTTCCGAAGATGTCCTAATTGGTTCTAGAAAATGGATCAAGGTGTCTCTTGGTAGCATCACCTCCCCTGTTTGAAAGCTGGCCTTGAGGCGTGCATTACAAATGTAAATACAGATGTGTGCTTTCGCTGTTTTACAAAAAGTGATTGTGCAACCAAATTTCTGTTTTCTTATTTGGAAGAATCAGTTGGCTGCTGTCATCAGATTACAGCTAATTTGTTCCAGGTGACAGCAATAGAAGTACACTATAGAAAAGGTTTATTATGGAATTAATGTGGTGGAAAGGCATGATACACAATGGAAACTGTTTTCTTTGCAGTCTGGCAGATGCCAGTGTATAAATTCAGCTGCTAACATCACTGCATTTTAAATATTGCTTTGTCCCTTTGTACTGATTTATTTACTTTGGTTGCATGAAATTTTGGTCATTTCATGCATTAAGGCCACTATTGGTCCTGGTGATGTTAGTTGTTAGATGTTAGAGTATTGATGTGTCAATTGCTTCTAAATCTGTCTTTTCACCACCTACCATCCCTTTCCTCTTTTCATCAAACAGGAGATGGGTATGCACTACCAGATGTACTGGACATTACTCACAACACTGACAGTGAATGCAGTGTACACAGGCTGCTCTGAAAACAATGCCTCTTATTTTATTATTTTTGCCTATTATGTCAAGGATGGATATTGGTGGTACAGCAGTAGAGGTTGAAACTTCCCACCAATATTCCATTACGTTTTTTTTATGTGTGACAGATGGCAGCAGTGGGGCAGTCTAACAAACTGGCCTCTGACAGAAAGTGTGTATGAAGCAAAAGAGGGGAACTGAATTCTTCCACGTGGAAAAAACGGCACCCATTGACATTCATTGACAGATGCTGAACATTTATGGAGTTCAAACTGTGGATGTGAGCACAATGAGGCTATGGCTGGTGTTTGTTAGTGTTATCTGGTATTTTGGTGAATTGCAACAGATATCTACTCTCCTCAGAGATGTTTAAGACTGGCAGCTGAAACCTGTGTAGTATCAATAAGCTACTGGATTTAGGAAAAGAAAAAAAACAAAACAAAAAAAAAAAAAAAAACCAACTGATTTCTAAAGAAAACAGTCTCACTGTGAAGCATAATACACCAGGATGATGTATCAAGTGGAGTGAGGAAGAGACAGCTTTTTGAAAAATAAGGTATTCTTTCTTTTACCCCTCTTTTTCCATCGACAGATGAAATACCTTTTAAACAGCAGAGGACCTGAATACTGCCTCTTATGATGGCTGAATTCAGATGTAGTATTTCAGTTTTTGTTTTAAAACATATAAGGACAATGGGTAGGGAATGGCCACTCATGAGTACTGTGCCTGCCTTCTGTTAGAGGAGTACTGCATTATCAAGCAGCACTATCAGATGTCCCCTGCAGAAATGTCTGTTCCTGGTGAGGTTGTGCATCCATCCAGCTTCTTGTTGCAGCTTCCCTGCCCATGCATCAGGGCTGGCAAAATGGGTACCAGCCTCCATCAGTCACACTGTGCCATCAGGTGGGTTGTTTTACTAGGCTTCCAGGGAATTAACTTGTTGCAAGAAGTTGAGATGACTTCATTGTTAGTTCTGGTGACCCTCACCTGCAACATGATTAAGAAATCTCACGAATGAAAAAGAGGAAGTTAGGTTTTATGCTGGCAGAAATACTTCAGCCATATCTGTCTCTAAACAATTTATAAACCAGTATCTTTAAATAAATAGATGCTTTGTTTAGTTATATAGAAATAGCATAAGATCAGCTGGAGAACTGGTATAATTTGAGCTTCTTCTACAAGTCAGTGAGTTGCAATTAGTTAATTAAAGTCATTCTATCTCAGCACAGTAGCAAAATACAATGGAATACTGGTGGGAAGGGTCAGCCTCTACTGCCATACCACCACCGTCTGCCTCTGACATCATGGGCCATCATAATGAAATAGGAGGCATAACTTTTGGAGCTGCCCTCTTAGGTAAAAGCAGCAGTTCCTTCTGAGAGTGTATGAATCACTCCCTTGCAGGTCCACAGGCCTATTTTTGCTAGAGGCACTGAACAAGTGCATGTTCTCCTCTCCTACAAGTATCCCTGACTCATCTCAGGAATCAAAACATGCCAAGCAATATAAAACAAAAACAAATCCTACATATACACCTATTGTGCTCACTGGACTGTTCTCTGGTATTTGCTCACTGTCCTTTCTGCAGCAGTCAGAGTGCAAAGGGACAGCATAGCAGAGAAGGGCAAGAGACAATTCCATAGCAGTGCCCAGCAGACACTTGGAATGCAGTGAAAATGAAAATTGTTTGCAAAATTGGGCTAATTTGCCAGCACCTCATTTTAGCAGACAACCAAAGAATCTGTTCCCAAAATACTGACCTGTCTTGTCTGAGCACTCTGGAACAATGCATCCTCAGATCCTTTTTGGGAATTTGTAGCATCTAGGTAGTTTTCTTTTGTTCTGTTCTGATGTTTTCAATCAGAGTCGCAGTGCCCTCTTTCCAAACAACAACAACGTTGTTGTCAAAGAAAGTATCGTAATGGTTTCCAGAGGAAACATTTTTTATTTTTCAAATTTCACCAGAGAAAATGTCAAAGCACTATTTGAAATCCTATTTGGAATGAAAGAAAAAAAAATCCTGGACCATTCCTGAGAAAAATACCCTTTCTCAGCCGTACTACTAAGCACAGTGTACACCTTTTCAGTTACACAGGAGTCCCATCTCTTTGGACATGAATTCACACATTGGCTTTCTGCCTCTCTTTCAGCCATCAGCAGGATTACGGCCACATGCGGATCCAACACCAGGCAGCTGTTTGAAAGGGGAGAAAGAATGCTGGTGTTCAACCAATAGACAGAAGAAATAAAATTGATGAACTGTCAGAAGCCAGTCATAATTTCTTTGCATTAGCACCTCTGCTTTCTTCTCTAATTGCCATGAAGGATTGCACTCGGTCCCAACCCCAGTCCTGTGTTTCCCTGCAGGATGGCACTTCCAGCAAGAAGCCGGATTTCCTCTGCTCTTATGTTGGCAAACTGGCATGCAGGAAGCCCTTGGGGGTCTCCCACAGAACAGCAACAAAGCCCACATGCTTTGACTAGATCATGACAGCCAGATCGTGACTTTCTTCTTCTATGTTATCTTTCAAGCCTGGCAAGTTATTTTACATGCAGTAGAGAATAGTATTATCAGGTGATCATTTTCGGCTAACGTAGGGTACGGAAATCACACACTGTGTTTAAAGCCCCTAGTGAAAGTGATTGTCAGAATTATTTTAAGCAGATTAAGCTATTGCCGATCACTCATTCCCTCTGAATTGAACAAAGCTTTAGTAGCTGTCAAAAAGAGCAAAAGACTCCGAAATCCTCCTTCTTTTCCTCAGGTAACTTAAATGGAATCTGTGCTAGAAGATAAGGATGTTACAAAAAGACACCTCTTCTCATAAGCAGAAAAGACTTGAATGGGTTAAGCCATATCTGGCTGAGTCCCAACAGACATAAAAATCACCTGTGCCTGCTCTGAAATAAATCAGTGTCCTTTTCTGCTGCTACCGTTGTCTGGAAATAATGCAAATGCAATGGGCCTGCAGTGACATTGTGCCGCACTCGAAGGATACACATAATAAATTGTCCCCTAATACTGTTAAAGAGACATTTTCATCTTACTCAGTAGCTTTTGAGGTTGAACTGTGCTACTTACCAGTTGAGGACTGTGATATGGTGTCATGCCATTCTGCTCTATTATTCATTTAGTCTCATATTGCTTATATGCACATTTGGTTTTGAGTCTCAAAATGAATTTTGCTGCTTACATTCAATGATAGGGTGCTTGCTGGCAAGCAGAAAAAAAATGCAGGGAGTTTTCTTTCCACTTTGTAGCCATTGTTTTAATCATTTCTCTTCAGCAGCAGCTGGAACAGATCGTAGATTCATATGATTTGGTTCCACTGCATTCATCACTGGGAAAAATGCATGGCTGTGTTAAAGGAGGACAGAAAGAATTTGTCTGCCCAGCAGGAAGCTATTGCTGTTCCATAATTGTTTGGTAAAAGGAAACTGGAATAAAAATGGAGGTAAATGAAAATCCCTGTCAACCCAATCCATCAAAATGGGTTTAACTGACAGGAATCACAGCTTAGGAGCTGAATGTGAAAGCTGGTGAACCTAATATTAAATGAAATAATTACTCATTTAGTTACAACATTTTAAACCTTAAAATTGTCTGATTGCATCAACTGAGCAGAACTAACAGCAAGACATTTTCTAATAAAGTCAAGTGAGTACAAATGTAAGAACTACAATAAGAGCTCAAACAGCAAAGCATAGTTGTATTGCATTTGTTTGTTTGTTTGCTTTTTGTTTTGGTATTTAAGCATCATTAAACTCTCCAAATGCCCAAACATGGTCATCTATCTTGTGCCAAGACAAGTACTTGTGTATCCTTACTGAGAAACAACTCAGGGACCCAGGGACCTGATCCTGTTAGAAAATAACTCAGTAAAAAAAGAAAAAAAAAACAACTTTCAGCTCTGGTTGCCCAGTACTCTTTGTGCTTTTGCCAGAAGAGGATGGCGTGGGGCTGAGAACAACTGCCTGTGCAGATCCCTTAGCATTGCAAGCCATTGCCCACTCAGCTCTTAGTACCCAAGATACTTTAAATGAATAAAAATCCTGTCTTGGCACCTTTCTGTCTCATTTTCGTGTGTGAACACAACAGACAGAACAGAGACAATGAAAACCACTGAACCAGAGTAGTGGCAGAACAGATTTGGCTTCAGGCACCCATGCTGTAAAACTTGTAAGCAATATGGTTATACCCATTAGTCATTTTCTGTACATAAGCGTTTCACAGAATGGGGAGCAATAGCTGAGTAAGGGCTAATGCACCGACATGCAGCCACATTTTGGGCTGAGATTCCTAGACTACAACAGTAGAGAAAATCCATGCCAATTGCTTAGCCTGGCTATTTGTTCACCACAGCCCATGGGACTGCCTCGGCCAATTCCCACTTCAAGCCTTGGATATATGAGTGAACAGCAGTTTTTCAATATGTGGCACATGGACCATGAGATGAGGAGTTTATATACACTGTACAAAGGGCCATCCTGACTCTCAAGAAGTTCTCAGACATCTGCTTATCAAAAAACAACCCACAATCACTTTCTAGAATACAATCTTTTAGAATATCTCCCAAAATTGACTTCAAATTTTACACTACGACATCAAGAGGTCATTTGTTGTTTAACTGTATTTAACTGCCATATTTTGAGCTCAGTTATTCCTTAGTTCAACTCCCAAACATTGGCTCTGTTATAATGTGGTCTGCAAACTGAAGAACTCTCTATAATCAAATTTCTGCTCTCCAAGTGGGTGCTTCCAGGGCAGTTAAATCAGTCTTTAACCCTCAATAATCTAATCAGGCTGTGCTCTTGGAATCTTTCACGACACGGGATGCTTTCTTGTCATTCAAAGCTTCAGTGCTCCTTACTGAACACTTTCTCATTTTTCAGTCATTCCTGAGATAAAAAGCTTGACACAACATTGCTGCGGATGCTGCACAACTTGAGCACAGAGGTAATAAAGGCTCTTAACTTCAGGCTCAGACATTGGTATTCATATTTGCAGGGCTGTATTAACATTTCTGTTAAGTGTCTGTGGCACATAGGAGGATAGAGTCCTTATGCTGCAGAAATCACTCATGTTCTTAGCTCTCTGTTGTATAGCATTTATTTATTTGTTCAGACTTAATAGAAACCTATGCTCTTTACTTCCACCCTCCCTACAAAGTTGTTCCCATTAAGAACTTACCATCTTTGAAGAATACTCCATAAACTGTATGAAAGTTAAAGGTTCAGATGGACAACCTCTCCAAATACCTCCACACCATTCACCTTATGCTCTCCTGCGTGTTTCAAACACATACCACGCTCTTAAAGTCTTTCTGGAAACAATTAATAATAAGAAACAAAAATAAAAAGATACCAATCTACCGTGCTTAGGTCTGCTGTTATTTTACATAAGGAATCTCCTAATATTTATGACATACTATTTGCCTTTAGAACTCCAAATAACCTTAATTTCACTGGAAAACTCTAGTAAATAAGGAAAGGATCAATACTGTACATGATTACCTGGGGGAAAAAAAGCACATTTTTGTTAATACCTGTGAAGGTTATTCACATTTACAAAATGATCAGGCTCTCTAAATACTCTTCATTTCCACACGGCTGTACTGGTGTAACCCCAAGCTACGAGACATGGAAGACAAGGAAAAACCCTCACTCTACCCTCTGTATAAAGGAAATAGCAAGATTAGAAAGCAGCTTTGTGTATCTCAAGATCCACAGAAATTTACTGCCTGTGACTCAGGACAGGTTCCTCTGATACCATTTCATGCTCATTTTGAGAGTACTGTGATTTCTTATAGGCCACACACTTCACAGTACTGCATTGCAGCAGTGTGTAATCCTTGCTTGTTTGTAGTCTGGCCACTGCATACTCAGAATTCGCTGGTTACTTCTGAACCCTTCCCAAGCCACAGCCTTCTGCAGGACAGACTGCCTACAGTTGGGACTGGAATAGGATTGGTCCTGTAAAATCCCCAGAAGAATTGTGCCCATAAGGGAATTTTCCTGGTCAGCTTGAAATTTAGTCTCCAGATTTTGACCACAAGGTCAATGCAAATATTTTAGTGTAAAGTACTGTTGTCTGGGGTTTCTTAGTATTCTCTGAAAACGGCAGAAGCATTTTATTTATAATTTGCTGTTCTGTGCAAAATTACTGGGACACTAAAATTACCTCAGTTGATGCAGTCTCTGAGTCACACAAATACTCCTCCACGTCCTCTACCATGAAGAAGTTTTCCAAAGGCAATAAATGGAAAAGAATACACTAAACTGGGCACACATTGTCTCTTAATTAGAGTAATTTCATTGATTATGTGCTAATTGTTAATTGTTAATATGTTAATATATATTAACTCAATATACACATCTGAAATAAATAAGCTTCTTTAGTGCTGAAAGTAAGTCCTACCATCATGAGCACTGAAACATTTATATCCAAAATTACCATGAAAACCATAGGAACCTCCATTTGAGGCATATAAAATGATCACATGCTGTTCTCCTGTCAAGAGCTCTTTCAGATAGCACAGTGTTTGATTCTCCACCTGGATATTCTAGGGGAGCCCTATGTCTTCCCATGGGGAGATTCTTCCTCCACTTGAAACCATTTCTGAACCAGAGACCTCCATGAGTTTGAAGTCTTCCCTGCTCTTCCATATACAGCTTCCAAAAAGTAAACAGTGGCACATTAACTTTATTGAATGAGGAACAAAGTGTTAAGAACAATCCAAGAGGTGACACAGGTGACAACCATACATTTCTCTAACCATAGACTCTTACACAACGTGGATTTTCTCACCTGCAGGCCTCACATAGCCCACGTCATCATTTCACAGGCACTTCATTTCTTTCTTCATTATTACAGGGTGGTACTAAGGTGAAGACAAAACTCAGCCAAGAACATTTTCAAAGGCTGATCTAACCCTGTACTCAAATAATGTCTGCTAATGCAGTACTCTCGTCTGTGATAGCCCTGTAGCATTTAGAGCTAATTAGTAACCCTTTCAGTATGGTACCTTCCCATGAAATGCAGTCATCAAACAATTATGCCAAGGAATAATTTGACCATCTGGACAAATAATAGATTTTGTTGTACTTCATTATTTTTAAACACACAAGCTTACAATATAATTGCCAGTTGCATTTCTTGCTTTACACCTTTCTGAAAAAAACCACCAAGGAACCAGTATTTCAGGCTGTGAACCTACTGAGGCAGAGCCTGAGGAGACACTGTCAAGAGGGATACCACAGTCTCAAATACAGTCAGAACAGAGCTGAGGAAGGACTTTTGATCTTCAGTCCAAGCTGGGATCTGGCCAAAAACCTTCTGAATTCCTAAGGGTGGTGACGATTCTCCCCTCAATACTTTCTGATCCTCAAAAGCCCTCACAATACAACCTCACATCACAACTTCTTGGAAAACTCCACCCTCATTTCTCTTTTCAAATCCACACTCCTTGAAAACCCAGTATTTGCATTACAGCAGTTTCTTATTCATGGTAGCGTTTACATTCTCAGCCTTCCTTTCATCAAAGTAATGTCCACACCTCTTCTTAGTAATAACGCACCATACACCATACACAGTCAAGGTTAGACACTGTCTAACCCAGGCAAAGACACTGGTATATATGACAACATCAATATATGTATGTAGAGGAAGTCTAAGATGTTTGCCCAGAAGGAGTGAAATACCTCTGTTTATCTCAAATGATGTTTATTCCTGGATTCAATGTCCAGCCAATACCATTTTCCAGAATATCTGTCCTTCAACTAATTATCTTTAAACTTTACTACCATATTGTCACTCTAGGGGAAACTGGGTATTTCTGCTACTTTCTTCCAAAAGCAGGCTTGTCCATGCAGCAGAATGCTGCTCAGGAATATTACCTTTTGTTATCACCATTTCTTCAGACTTCTGGAAGGGAATAACATCATTGCACAGACAAGGAGCCATGGGCTAAAGGAGCTCTGTGGTGAGCCAGAAACATCAGGCAGCTTTCCCAAATGTTTTGTTAATTTTGTCATTGACCCTAAGGCCAAAGCTTTGAACCAGAAAATCACCAAGGACATTGAAACACACATATCTTCACTGTATCTGTTCCAAATCAGTGCCAACAGCTAGACTCTCCAAAATCATGTTTTGTCCTCAGAATGTAGACATTTAAATTATAAATTAATTTTCCATTTTTTAGTAGATTTCTCTCTTACATTTTCAATACTCTTTTCTTTAAAAAAACTATTAACTCATAAAGAATGTAGAAAGAGCTCAGCTGAGCAGTGTCAGGATAGCACATAATAGTCTGAAGAACTACATCAAACCAAACAGAAGGCGTGGACAGAGAAAAATAAAAATGAAATAGTAAAACAAATTTTAAAATGGAAAAACAAACAAACAAATACAAGTTCTGAACAAACTGGACTTCATAGCAAATATTCTGGAATGTTTACCTGAGATGTTACAAAGGGTCCTTTCTAACCATCATAACAACTCTATCAAGTTACTTTCTACCTCTTTGGAGCTGACAAATCTTTTGCATGGCTATGGCTTCTACTTTGCTGAGCTTCTACACACACGCCAAAATGAAATGTTTAATTAATGCCTCAGAACTTGAGTTTGTAAAACTCAGTCATCAGTTGTCTTTCAGAGGAGTTCAGGCTGGGAGAATTTATGTCAAGATTTAGTATTAGCCTAACTTCATTATTTCTAAAATCAGCATCACGGAGAACTTTTAAAAGCCTTTATTTACTCTTGACACCAGCAGCCTTCAGGAAAACATTCAAGGGATAAGTCTACAGCCTTTTGCAAGCTGATAGAAGCTTGCCCTGCCAGAGGAACAAGCAGACTCCGGGCTGTGTTAACACAGCGCAGAATCAGTATGTGCAGACTCTCAGGCTTATTAGCTCAGTTTCAGAAACATGATGACTAGAGCTACAGGGCTTCCAGACTGCAAACAGTACAGTCAGAGCAAGCTTATACTTGTCTACAAATACTATATGGGTTTCTTTTAGAGAGGATGCAGTTATGCCTGAAAATGTATGCAGTCCCACCTGTAAACCTTATAGAACTTTATGTATATATAGAAGTTTCTTCCCAAAAATCCAGCTATAGTAATAGAAACTAAATTCTGGTTTTTCACAATAGAGGCACTAATAAGGAACCTGCAAGTGATGCTAGAACACATAATGAATCAAACATTACTCCTGTAAAATGCATGCTTTTCTGCACCATGAATGTTCCCACGATCTCTAATAGCAATTTCAGTGTGTTTGCAGAACACTGTATAGTTCTATCATAAACAAACAACAGAAAATCAATGCAATTGTTTTACTAACTAGGAAATAAAGATTATTATTATTAAAAAAAAAAACAAAGAACAAAGCTTAATCACCAAGAACACAATAGGCTGAATTTCGCAGAAAAGCAAATCATTTTCTGGTGCAATAAGAAAGATACATCTTTATTAAATACTCAGGAGTAGTTAGGTCTAAGCAGGATTAGAAGGCAAAAGAGACTTAGTAGAAAACTACTTGTTTTCTTCCAGAAATATTGTAAAAACTATCTTCTTTTAACACGTTCTCAGTCCAGACTGGGCTCACTTTCTTTCATCGACAATTCACCCTGCACCCAATACCGGCAGCCCTTGGTTAAGGTCAAATACCTATATTACACTGCCCTTCAAGCAATATTGAATTGGTAAAGTATCTTTTCAGCTACAGTTATATTAGATATAGCTATTGACTTCCTTCTTCTTTATTGCACTATAAAACATTCTATAGTGAAAATAAAGGTTTACTTTGCAACAGAGAATTCACAGACATCCATTACTGCTGACTCTTCAAATCCTTGGACATGTGTCTTGCTGCCTGCGTTGATTGAGACGTTCTGAAAACCAATTAACTGTCCTTCAACCAGCCCCTGACTTGTATAATTAGTGCACTGTGGTTTATGTAGCGATGTACTGTAGATGTTAAAATAGTTGCATGTGTCCCTTTATGTATAACCAAACTATTAATAAAAGGTTGGGTTTCTTTCTTTCTTTCCTGCTTTTAGAAAACAGGCAGAAAACTGCCATCCTCACAAAGGCTCTAGTAGGAGTTGGCTGCCTCCACTTGATTTTAAAGATAATAGTGTCTCATCCTGATTCATTCCACTCTAACAACTGAAGATCCAAGTGTTCTTTTGCCAAATACTGAGGTAGTTTAGAGACTGATGTAGGATCAGGAACAAGCAATTATATTCATTGTTACAAGCCTGAGGTAGAACGTTTGACAAAAGAAATGTTCTATGATAATAAAGCAAATAATCAGAGGCAAAAACAGCTTCAGATTTCAAAATTCCATCTTGTTCCTAAAGTAAACTACAAAACAAATCATCTAAAACTATTTTTAAGGTCATTTCTTTTTCAGACATCTGAAAGACACGTAAACTGCAAGAAAATCTCTGTTACAAACAGCCATTTCATCTCTGATTTTGACCCACATTCAGATGCAAACTCCCCTGAGAAAATCTCTAGCCAAATTAAAAAAAAAAAAAAAAATCAATTAACAAAACTCAACACCATTATCAAGAAGATATACAATGAGGAATGACATTTCATAATCTTTAGGCTCTGAAAATATTCAAACACAGACAAGCTGAATTAGAACAGCCTTCCCAGGGCAGTGGTCTTGGCCCCACGCTGCCAGAGTTCAGGGTGCATTTGGCACCACTCTCAGACACAGGGTTTGAACTTTGGGTGGTCCAGTGTGGAGCCAGGAGTTGGATTTAATGATCCTTGTGTGTCCCTTCCTCTTGGGGATATCCTAGGACTCCAGGATGCTAAGCTTATATTTTCTCATTGCCTGTATGCTACAGGCAATACCTCAGAATGATGTGACAACACACATTCACAGTTTTTGTGTGTCATAAGATCACAAGTGGTTTTCATTCACTGCCTGCCTATCTTGGAGGAATCTGCAAATCAAGAAAGTGCATTACAAAAGTAGAAACTGGTGATTCCTACCAGGCAGAAGAATCAGAAGAACATCTCCCCTGAATACAATTTGGTGGGATCCATCCACAAAATGCATCTTTCAGTACTATTCTGGTCTTGTCGGGTCATTGAAGAGCAAGAAACATTTATGCAGAGATTCAGGCTCGATCACAGGATACCTCTCCTTCATTTAGAAGCAGGGCAAGGAGAAGTGAAGAACTCAGTTACGGTCTTCCCTTTTGTGACAAATTTAGCTATTGTGAAAAATAAATTAAATGAGATCTCTGAAAAATTATTTCTTGCTTACAGGAGAGGTGTGGAAGGTGCTATAGCAATAACGATTCCTGGCTCCCCTCTCTAGGAGCAAGAGATCTTACACTCTCTCTATGTTTACAAAGGGAGTCATTTATAATTAAGTAAAAGCGGGGCCAGACCAAGGTATTGTACAGACATCACAGTCAAGCAATCCTCAAGAGCTTGCAATCTAAATAACAACACAAATCCAAGGGGAAGATATAAGCAGAGCAAATTATATAATAGTAGTAAATGGCTGTTAGTAGCCCCACAGTTCATTCTCAAGCTTGTCTTACCTTTATCACTTTCTTTGAAAATGGGAGCATGATCAAAGAAATAATTGAAAAGAAAGTGAAAAGGCTGAGGTGGAGGAAGGCTTGGAAGACATTTCACACTGGAATAACTGCTCTGGTCTGTAGCTATCTCTTCACAACATGACCAGGCTCATCAGGAGTCTCAGCAAACATGGATACTGATAGGACAAGGGGGAATGGTTTTAAACTGAGACAGGGGAGATCTAGGTTAGATATTAGGAAGAAGTTTTTCACACAGAAGGTGGTGACACTGGAACAGGTTCCCCAAAGAGATTGCGGATGCCCCATCCCTGGAGGCATTCAAGGCCAAGCTGGATGTGGCTCTGGGCAACCCAGTCTCCTGGATGGCGACCCTGCACATAGCAGGGGGATTGAAACTAGATGGTCATTATGGTCTTTTTCAATCCAGGCCATTCTACAATTCTATGATTCTCATCACTACTATTCACAGCTGTCCCCAAGCTGCAGTGAAACAGCATCTGAGTAGGAGGGAAAAAGCTGAAGACTATTATGCTCAAACTAAGAGCTAAAAGGATGTGTAAGTCCAAATATCAACTGTTCCAGAGAGCTAGGCAGTGAACTAAACAAGGGCCATTTCTTACCCCAGGGATATTTGAAATCATACAGACGCTTCCTCTCAATATGTGTGTATACACTGATAAACAGAGTATCTTTCAATACTGTAAAGAAAAATATACCATTTAACCACAAAAGTGTTAGTTTACAGTAAATTACCACAGTTCAGTCAGGCAAAGCATCTTGCAAATACTGTCACTCATGCATCCAACTGGCTGGGACCAGACGGCATCCTGGCACAAATGCAAGTTAGGTATGAGAGGTACCACGTACTGTGAAGAAATCCCCCTTTCCTGACAGCGGGACACGCTCTCAGATATACTTACCTGTTAGATTGTGCTCCACAGAGGAGCTGTTTATTTGAGAGTGGAACTAATACTGTGAAACAGACTGAAACTAAACTGTAATTTGTGTGGTGACAAGGCTTTGAGAATCCCATTGTATGGGGAAATTATAGCCTGGTAAAACAAAAACAATAGGCACTGAGGGACAGAAATGCCAGAGATTACGCATATTCTGATCCTTCTACCCCTAAGATTACCATTTGAGTCTGTCACAATTTGCATCTACATTTGAATTGCAATTGTTCCCTGAAAACCTTTGCATTGGAAGAAATCCAGATGGATTGTGGAACCTGCATACACACATGGTTGCAGGTCCTGGGTAGATGCCTAGCTCACAATTGTAGGAAGAACTTGCTGTTTCTGAAGGCAGAGTTTCTGAAGACAAAGCTCTCTCCACTCACTTCAGATGAGTCAAAGGAGCACTTGTCACAGGAACTACAGATAAATGTTCATCTGCTCTGGAAACCAAATAACTTATAAAGGTATCTAAGCAGGGATATAGGGGGCCTAATTTCAGGTATCCACCTTTAAAAGTATATAATTACATATTTCCAGTGGAATCACAGCAATGCCAAAAGGCCCTAGTGTAGATCAGCAAGCTTGTCTGCCACACGCTGTTAAACGGAGAGTCAGGTCTTGCCCCAAGCAGTTTACAAGACAGGCAAAGCCATCATTTTTTTCTTTCTGGAATATGACACTGAGACCCAAGGACAAACAGAAGATTTGAAAACTAAAGCAATGTTACTCATCCAAAATAAATGCTGGGCCAACAACTTACATCAAGGTGCCATTCTTCACTGAACATAAACATTTTGACTATTACAAGGTTTAGCACCCTCTGAAATTTCAAAATCATGCTGGGCCGAGGACTGGGCCTTTGTTCCTCAACCAAAGATGCTGCATTCAATGCATTTTATGTAGGCCATTTATCAGATCAGGCTGAAGCAAAAGCCTTGTCTCCTTTCTCTCAGTGTCTTAATGAAAACATGCTCCTTTGCAACTGTTCCAAGTACAATCATCTGCTCAAGAAGGGCATTTCTTGTTTCTTGACATCCAGCATATTGACTGCCAAATTGAAGAGAAGCTTTAGACAAGAAAATGTTTGGGACATTTGGGACGCTTCCTTATTGCAACACTCCCTCAGCTGTGGCACACCAAGGACATCTATACTTATCAAGGCAACAGCCTGGAGACTGGGTTTGTCCCAGAACACAGGACACAGGCAGTAAGTCAACCTAGTCAACCTGATGTTCAGTAGATACTATGTCTAGTCTGGGGATGGGAGCATGGAGACCACTGGAAGATAATAATTTTTGCATCAGTGACAGTATGGAATTGCAGTTTGTTTAGTCGCTGTGAACTTAATTGCTGTCAAATACAAAGGGTTGTTTTACTAAGTCATAAACAGATACAACACTTTGTCCTAGAGACTCCTAGTTCTCACTTGGCAGAACAATTTAAGGAGATGTTTTAACTAAAAAAAGAGGAACCTTTCGTCTTTGCATACTTCTATTCTTGGTATTTCTAGTCTTCGATGTGGGAATGCAGTAATTCCTGGGACTTTGCAAGCTTCACTC
Organism: Perdix hodgsoniae; assembly: GCA_035772895.1. Lineage (NCBI taxonomy): Eukaryota > Metazoa > Chordata > Aves > Galliformes > Phasianidae > Perdix > Perdix hodgsoniae. The sequence goes on from JAPSGF010000032.1 coordinate 5,390,089, forward strand.
AATAAACTAGATCTTCAAAATCATAGAATCAAAGGATCATGGGATCATAGAGTGGCTTGGGCTGGAAGGGACCTCAGAGCTCATCCCATTCCAACCCCCTGCTGTGGGCTGTCTGCCCCCCACCAGCTCAGGTTGCCCCGGATCCCATCCAACATGGCATTGAGATCCTACAGGAATGGAGCATCCACAGCTGCTCTGGGCAGCCTATGCCAGCGCCTCACCTTCCTCTCAGTGAAAAATTTCCTCCAGACATCTTATCTAAAACTCCTCTCATTTAGAAAAAGTCTAACAACTACTAATGACCTCACTAAAAAATAGTTTGTAACAAGGCTGTAGTTTAACATTTTATATCAGATTCCTTGAAGAACTGGGTGAGAAGTGAGCAGGTAAACTTGCAAAACTGAACTGGAGACAACCTTCACAAAGAGCAGAGTGGGAAGACTCAGCAGCTTCATTTGGCTCAACACTTCTCAGCAGTTCATATGATCATGCCCTCAGCAAAATAAGTGGGAGAGTTTGTGGGCTGAATTTTTTTTTTTTTTTTTTTTCTGATGCTTGTGGGACCTATCTGGGGGCTTATATTCTTAACATACTTGAAAAGCACTTTGTTACTGAAAATACCACCCAGACAGATTGAAAGTCGCAAAGTAAACTGTGGACAAAGAACAGCACCAAGTCTATTGACAATGTCAATGCAATACTTTTAGGGAAAAAAAGAAAAAAAGAAAAAAAAAAAAAAAGAAGAAGGGAAAGTAAGGAGGGAAATCCAAGAAAATTACAGGTTTATTTCTCAGAACTGCATCATCAAAAAGGAAGAAATGTAGCAAATAGACATTGAATGGTATCTCCTTCTAGTGCTGTTAATTAGCACTGATCAGTTAGTTAGCAGAAAAGCATCTCTGTTTCTAATACATACATTTCATTGTACCAAAAGGAGGCAAAGGGTTAAATGATATAGGACACAGTTTCCTTTTTTATATGATAACTAAGAGCTGCAATATAATTGCCTGATTTGCTCTATTTCATTAAGGCTCCTTTTTCTTCTACTTCAAAAGGTTAATGCCACTCATATTTCCTTTTTTTATTGTCTGGCCTCTCATAATGCCATGGGACAAGACAAAATAAGCAGTTGCCTCAACAAACTATAATTCATTCCAACAGAACAACAACCGGTTGTAATTCAGTCTATTTTTAAATACAACACGTAATGAAAATCACTAAAAATAATACATTTACCAGAGCCAAGACAATAGACCTAAAATGCGTAATAATTAGTGCTCTGGCCCAACTGCTTCAGGCTCTGGACTGTTTTATGACAGTGAGATCTGTTCTTAGCAATCAACCCAGTTCACTGGTACCCACTTAACATCTTTATTATTAACATGTGTTTCTCGTAGCATCTATGTGTAACCTCAAGCTAAAAGCACAATATGCCTGCCTAGCAAAAATCTGTGCTTCTCTACTCATTCTATGCCAGTTCAGGACACTCTGAGGTAACATAAATGAATTAATTTTCTAAAAAAGTGGGGAAAAAAAAATCCACAAGGAAATCAGCCAATCATATTTATGTATCAAAGAAAAAAAGGCTGCATATCAAAAAACACCTAAAAATAACCAGCTGGACCAGTTGCATGTCCTCCCCAGTACAAAGTATCACAGAGATAGATCACCACTTCTTTTATTTCACAGTCATATTCTGCAGTCTTTATCAAGACCCTCTGCATAAGCTCAAAGTGTGTGTTAGGATATAACATACACAGCTATGCTGAATGATCCCTGACAGCCTGCCAAAAACACCTGCTACTGCAGCAGTGCTTTTTTTCACAACCTGCATATGCTTTTTCTTTAATTATTGTCTTACAGAATGATCTGATACCTGCAAAAATGTTTAGTGCCCACAGTCCTGATGTTTGCACCTTCAAAAATGGTTCCTTGGGGCTGAATGCATAAAGCAGACATTTTTCCTGGAGCATTTCAGTGTGCTTCAATGGTGCTGAAATCAGATGGGTCTGATTCAGACCTTTGCCTTCATGGGCAAACAGGGTGATTTCTTCTCTAGTCTCTTAGCTTAATTGAGTTAGCTTGAAAGGATTGAAAAGTCCTGACACAGAATTAAAGCTCAGCTAGTTAATATGCTCCATCACTCCAGCCTGGCTATTATTTGTGGTCCAATACTTCTGGGAGTCCCCAGCCCAAACCCCTTCGGGCTCAGTACCGAACAAAACCAGAGGGAAAGGTCCCTGCCCCAGCCTAGCAAACCTTGATGAGGAATTTCAGCTCCAGTGAAGAAAATTACACTGATGTTTTGAGGCTACAGGATCTCGCTGGAGACTAGGAGCCCGTAGGACATTCTACGTTCTGTCAGCCTTTTTCCTTTGATTCTGCAGAGCACAGTACCAAGAAAAGCTTGAGCACTTCCCTCTGACAACACCACCGTTACTGTAAAATTAACACAGGCATTTTCCACCTCCGTTCACTCAGATAAAACTCTCACCAGCTTACGTGATGGGTTTACATGAGCAAAAGCTCCAAGGCTTCACACTGACAATCTGAATGCATTTGTTCAGGACAAGAGTGAGAAGAGCAGAAGCATGACCACTGACAAGACAGGTGAGTCTGTGTGCATGCAAAGAGCCTGCTGAGGTGGAGTCTTGCTTGAGTAAAAGCATTGCTGCCAAGTCCCAGATGGATACAAAAGAATAATAATAGGGCAGAAATCAATATGGGCTGCTTTCAGAGCATCACGCCAACAGAGCATGGAAACATGAAAGCAAAGAATTGCTACGGCTGGAAAAGACCTCTGAGATCATCTAGTCCAACCATTGACCCACCACCATCATGCCCACTAACCACCTCCTTAAATACACTTCCAGGACACCAGATGGTCAGAATACCCCAAATGTTATCAGACCAGGATCTCTTTGGAGAAAAAAAAAATGTTAGTCTACTTAACAGACAGGAAAACGAAGAACAGGGCTTGGATATCTGTGTCTCTGCAAGGCTTCTCCTTACTCTGGGTGAGTGTCCCTTCTGACCATTGGTCTTGCAGTCCTCATATGCCAACCCGAGGTTTCCTCTATGAGAATGGAGAACAACCAAGAGATTTGCGTACAGATGTCAGGATAAGTGGAAGCTGTTTCCTGAACTTCTTCCCAGCTGGTCAACTAGTGTGGCCTCTACTACCTCTGTGACGTTCGTTCAGACCAAAGCGCTTTCTCTGAATTGCTCCACTTTTGTATTTTCATACTTACGTTCAGTCATGCAACCAGACCTCAAAAATGTTTCAAACAGCCCTAATACTTCTGTTGAGATCACATTGCAACTCAAATCCTTCATTTTTCGTTAGGGCTTCATCTTATCTCTTAGTCTTCAATTGTAACAGTGTACCACCAGAAAGCCTTGATGGTCACAATTTAAGTTTCATAAGGGTCAGTTCACAAAAATAACCCACCGCTTCCATTTTTTTCTGTTTGCTTAATTACTGTCTAAATTAAAAAAAAAAAAAAAAAGTTTTTTTTTTTTTAGTTATTTATCAACAATATTCAAAAGAAGTGGCATTTCACTTATCACACTGCAAGCAGTCAGTAGTAGAGATAGCACATCTATGGGACAATTAATTCTTCACAAGAACTTTACTGATCCAAAGCCTGGCACAAAATGGTGGCCTCGTTTCTTGCAACTATTAACCTCACTTTAACTCTGCCTCTTCCAGAAGCACACTGTGCTGGTTGGCTTTAATCCTCACATCCCTCACACCTCCCCAGCAAGTAAGAAGAATACAACCACTGGCATGTTCAGGCAGATAGATGTGAGGCCCAAGAGCTCTGAGGTTCTCAAGAACTGGGCTTCCAACTATAAACTCAGTGAGAATTAAGCATCTTAATCTTTATGAGGATCTGGGCTTGCACCACACACCTGAGGTGGTTCTGTAGCAGGCCACTGAACCTGTCTGCTGAGCCCCAGTCAGCCCTGCTAGAACCCAACCATGTATTTTGAGTCTTGCACTTGCACAGAGGTGTCGGTGCAGTCTAGGAGTAATTTGTATCCAGATTATTGCAAAACAGCCCTAGAGCTTCACACAAGTGAAGCAGATAAGCTTTCTGCTGTATCTGAGCTTTAATGACCAGTCTTGAGGCACAACTCCAGTGTCTGTCACCTAAGCTTGGCATTAAGTCTATGCCCATATTAAGACCAATGAGCCACTACACTGAAACTTTGTCCTTTCAATCTTTAGAGGTCATTGAGTGAGCCTGGAAATTCAGAGACAGAACAAGTTCTCACAGCAAACTCAGCTGCATCCATGCAAGTTGAGGAAAATGGTGTCATCTCCATAGAATCATGGAATAGAATCATAGAATCATTTGAATTGGAAGGGATCTTAAAGGCCGTCTAGTGCAACTCCTCTGCAGTGAACAGGGTCACCTACAGCTAGATCACATTCCTTGAAGCTCTGTCCAGCCTGATCTTGAGTGTCTCCAGGATGGGGCATCCACCAGCTCTCTGGGCAACATGTTCCAGTGCTTCAGTGCTTCACTACCCTTTTTGTAAAAAACTTTTTTCTTACCTCCAGTCTAGATCTCCTCTCTTTTAGTTTGAAATCATTTGCCCTTTTTCTATCACAACTGATCCTTCAAAAGATTCTGCCCCCTTTGGGTCACACCTGCCCCAGCAATCCTACTCTTGACTTCTGTCCACCTGCATTCTCCTCCCACCTGTCCTCAGAACCAGCTATGGAAAAGTAGATCAGACTTTAGAGCTAGAGAAGGGAGCAGCTGCACTTTGGAAAGTACAAAGTGGGTACTCCTTCTAGACCTTTGGTAGAAATACAGCAGAGGATGGAAATCTGAGGTAGCTGTGGTTAGAAAAGAATTGCCTTCATGATGAATATAAATAGATCAACATGCCTAAAATATACCCAAAGTGTAAAAGCTCTGAGGTTCTCATTAATCAGGAAGAGTAAAGTACACTGAGGAGGAGGGGGTAAAGTGCTCAGTAGGTTATTATTGAAGATGCCTGTTCAAGTAATTCTAGAGTTTGTTGATCCAGAATAACACTGAAAGTTTTACTTTCCTCCCAACACTTCCCAGCAGATTGCTTGGCTAAAAATATGACAATTCTTTTTCTACTGCACATAGATATGAAAGATTTTCTGTTTTTCTAGGTGTAAGTGAAGCCACTCTAGCACACAGTAAGAGTTTTTTTGGCATTTAGATCTCATTTTCAATAATTAAGACTTTGTACTTTAGGTTCTGTTAACAGTAGAAGTCAGCCTAAGAAAAAAGGGATTGTTAAATCAGTGAGTGCCAAGGCAATTATTTCCTCTCCGTGGAGCTGCATAAACAAAAATATATATGAAATGATGAAGCAGAGATTTGGAACCTTGAGACTGTATGAGTATTGCTAATTAATTGTTTTTAACCTTTCAAATTTTTATGTTTCTCTAGTAATACATAGTTGCTTTTCAATATTTTTGGCTTTTACCTCAAAATGACAAGTAAATTGTGTGTATTGAGGTTTTTTTAATAGAATGCATCCAGAACTGAACCTAGATCATCCTGGTTTTTACTATTTGCCTTGGAAGATCCATAGTCTTAGGAAAATAATCCCCTCTATACTTGAATCTCAAACTTGCCTTTTCTCCCGTGAATAGTTAATCGAGCACTGAAAAGAAAAAGGTAAAGAAGAGCAAGGTAAAAGAGAAAAAGGAGTAAATACAACTCCCTCTTTCTGGTGTCCCATAATGAGTATTTCAACAGCAGTGAAAAACAGAAATGATGCAATGTTTAGGAAATCCTCAGGAAAGCTGAAAAATAAGACTTTATTTCCTGTATGACCTTGACCATTACTTAGGGCCACATTCAGGGCCACAAACCAGGAGGGCCTAAAATTACGCCTTACGAATCCTATGATATTCAAGTAATTCGGACCATCTATTGTGTACCCGAGGCTCCCTGTGTGATGGTTGGGGATAAGCAGTTGCATCACCTAGGTTAGGCAGCTACAGCCACAGAAGGGAGCAGTAAGGCAGGGCACTCATCTTTAGTGTTGGTGATTTCTCCTAGTGACTCTGGGCAGGAGCTGTGATGTAACAGTGAGGACGTGACACCTTCTTTCCTTCAAAACAAAGAAAGCACCCTTTCTTATCTCACTGGGGCATTGTAAAGCTTAATATTCTGGTAGTTTGATGCCTATGTGTTAGTATAAGAGTCAGGTAAACTCTTGGGAGGCATGGTCTGTAAGTTGAGGTGATATATTTTATTAGACCAATCACTGAAGATAAGTACCTGCACTTACAGTATGTGATGGGACCATAAAGGTCCCAGAGTCCCCAGCTCTCAGCTTGCTTTCACTCTCAGGTGTGGAATCACAGGACTCAGCAGATGGCAAGGAAGTAGCAAAAAGTAAAAGAAAATGTGTATTTTACAGCACAACATCCATCTCATGATCCCTGCTGCTTGTGAGAACAACCAGCATGAGATGCCTAAAAACCGGGGTTAAAAATGCGAGTAGAGGAAGAGTTGTCACCTGGTACAACTAAAAAGGCACTCTGTGCTTTTCTTTAAAGAGGTTCTTAACCTTAACAGCCACAAAAATTGTGATAGTAGGAGAGGAGTACCTTCCATCAGCTGTACTGGAACTCTCCATGTTGCTCCTGGCATGATACTGGGTCACGCTGCTCGTTAGCTGGGTCATTTGTTTATTAATACATGCACACACTTTAGTCCTAAGCTGCTTGTTAGCTGCTTTCAGCAGCAATAAAAAGTTCCAGTTTGTGCTAAATCAACTCTATTACTCCATTTAAATGGCATTTTTGGTGCAGCAGAGCCAGGGATTTTGTCCACATACTATTCAGCTTTTTCCCAAGCCCTTTATCCTGCAACTCCAAATTATGTGTCAGAGGAGAACTGCTCAGACAGCTTTCTTTGCACAGCCAATGAGCACCAGCAGCAAACCTGGGACAAAATGCACATCCTGACTGCAGTGTTCTGCTTCATTTTATCTGACATGCTGCTTTCCCACGGAATTTCTAGCAACCAAGGCTGTTTCCTCTCTCAGGGTAAGATGAAGCTGGCACCACGTATGGGTTTGGCTGGCTGGAAAGTCTGAGATGCCAAACACTAGTCTCCTGTGCCAGGCACTGCTACAGAGACCAAGCCTCTGTGGTGACTGTAATGCACAATATAGTCAGAAGGATAAATCTAACTAGATAAAATCAATGCTCCCAGCTTTCACAGCAAGACAACAGTTAAGCCATCAACAGAGCCAGTCCACTCCTTCTCAGACTAATGCCTGACCCCTGCACCAACAAACAATAACTCATAGCATAACACAGGGAAGCTGCTTTGGACTCCCAATTAGCCCTGTAAGAATGACTTGACAAGCACTACAGAATATCAACAAAAGACATTTTTATGGAGGCATTTGTTTACTTTAATCGAGCAAAGAGTTTAATTAGATTTTCCCCACACATCAGATAAATAGCATTTCTCTCTGTCCTGCTCTGTATCTTGTGAATGATTCTTAGATGTGGTTTCCCCAGAGTCATTCCTTAAATTGCAATGATTAACCACAGCCAGGGCATTTTTTTTCTCATGTACTAAATGTCAAACAAAAGGCAAAAATAAAATTAAAATTATGTTGTCATTTTGTGCTGGCTCCAAATTCAACCAATTGGAATAATCTCAATGCCCATAAATGTGACAATTTTGCTCGTCAGTCAAAGAGGATGCCTTCATCTGCTTGACTTGTAAGCATGAAGGAGGACAACCTTGGCTGTGCTGTAAGCCATGGCTCCTGAAGGCTGCAGCCTCTCCATACTGAGCTGTGGAGCAAGGTACTGTAAGTCCCTCAGGATATATCGCTGATAAGAAAGATCAAATTGTACATAGCAGAACAAAATGAAAGAGATGTAATTCACTTCAAAAGCATCATTGGCTTCCTGCGCTTCCTCCCTTTGTACCCCAATGAGCCTTGGGGAGAAAGGGATTAGGAAAGGGGTAGAGTAATTGCTGAGAGATAAATCATCAAAGCCAAAAAATTAGGGAAAGATTCAGACCTATGGAGATGCCAAGACTTTTTCTTTTATTAAGTCAGTCCTTTCAGGGTCACAAATGAAGTAGGAAATTCTTGACGTACATTTGCCACTTCCTACTGCCATAAAGGAGGGAGGCACTGTCTACTTTAGGTTCACTCAGCACTATACAGCAATATCAGATCCTGTACATGAGAGGTGAGGTTGGTATAACACCATCTGCAGATGAATGGGAGGAATTCCCCCTCATATGGCATGTTCGGCATTCAAGATTTTAAGTTTCTTTATCTGTGTCATTTATGGTAGAAAGAACAACCATCCAACCAGCCACTAGACCAATGCAGTCTTTGGGTAATAATATGTTAAGTACTAGCTCACAAACAAAGGAAAATCCATGGAAAAGGCTCAGTTAGTGGTAGTTTTTCTGAAAACTGGCTTAAGGTAGGTTTCCCATAACTCAAAAATAAAAATGATGAAGTGACTTCTTTTAGGTTAGGGTCAAGTTCAGTGGGGCTAATGTCTATTCAAAGTATAGATAGGTTTTTTTGTTTGTTTATACGTTACCAGTTTGACAGTATAAACCCATTCCTAGTCTGACACTGAGAAAACTGGGCTGGGTTTTTTTCTCCATCAGTTCAGCTCCTAGTGTCTGCAAAGCTAGAAAGAAAATTAAACAAACCAAGCAACAACAACAACAAAACCAGGAAAATGGTAGTCTTACAGGACTTTTGAGAAGAGAAATCAAATAGGAGGCTGAATTAGATACCTAAAGCATGTAGGATGTCCTTTTCTACACAGAACTAAAGAATGGCACTGAGAAAGCATTAAAAAGTCTTTTGATTTTTATGTATCTACCATAGAACCTTTTAGTATTACCTATATATGTGATTTTAGTGTTATTCAAACATGGACACATTAATACAATGCTTTCTTTTGGATACCATAAGTTTCCTATTGTCAGAATGCAGTTGTACTTCTTTATCCTCACTGTGCTGTACATCTCTACAGACCACATCTTCACAAAGCAAGGATACTATACTCGGAAGAACTAATGGATGAGATAAATTACAAGTGCAACTATCTCTAATTTGAAGAAGAGAAACTGTAGATTAGGAAGGCAAAATTGAGTTTTGTGACCAGGGCTCATTGTCCATAGGACTTGTTCCCTCACGTACCACTTTAGACCTTGTGCCCAAAAAAGACAAAGAAAATTGAGTTATAGCCAAATTGTCCCTATAAGCAGTCAGTGTCCTTTTTTTTTTTTTTTTTTTTTTTTAGGAACAATATCATATTCTCTGCCAGAAGCTGAAGATTATGATTTCTGTAATCTGTTATGGGATATTCTGCTCTGCAACATCATCAGGTGCCTTTGCTAAATCAAATGTATTGGGGTCTTGTCTGTTTAAGACATGCCTTCATCTTTCTTGAACTGATTTACTGACAAAATAGAAAACTATCACTTAATCTATTTTTCAGCTAAAAAGAACAATCTCAGAATAACTTCTGTTAAATATAGAAGAGATCTGAGAAAAACTTTGTGTGCCTGGAATTTTCTTTGAGATATGTTTTACCAAATGTATCAGCTGGTCTAATAAGAACAGTGCTTCCACTAACACACTTTCTCTAAAATACTTGGCCCATCATAACTGCAAACATCATTTGTATTGCAATAAGAGAGATATCTTTGATTATTACAGCTGACATTTCACATTTTGAATGCTGAGTAGGGATTTTAGTAGCAGAAGTGACACTTTTCTTTGGAACCCTTTCAAATTTGTATTCCTCCATTTTAAGCTAATTTATTCTTCCCATCAGCTTCTTGCTATGACATTCTAAGGTAGGTCAGAATCTGAACTTTTCCAGTGACATTTAAATCTTAACCATAAAATTATTGCCATTTTTCAGATACTCTCAACAATTCAACTGTTTTTTGTTGTTTTTTTTTTTCAGTATCTACTGTCTCATTATGTTATTTAGAATACAAATAACTCTTTATTTTATGAATCAGTAGCCCACTGATATGCATTGCTTCTCTGGTGAAATGAGAAATTTCCAGCAAGGCACTCTGACAGCTGGCAGGTATCAATCCATCATGAAAGATACAGAGAAACAAATATTGCCCCAAAAGGATAAGTGTGCAGCCATTCTTTCCTGTCAGTAAAACAAGTCAATTTTATTACATGACACAGTACTGAGTATATGCAGTATCTCTTAGAGTTCCACCAGATCTGTCATTGTTTTACCCTTCTGAAAGTTTCCATCACTCTGTTATTTAAATGCTAGGAACAGTATTGGTACTACACAACATTGGACCGATGTACAAAGTAAAAAAACACTGTGTGAAAAGATGTCAAGTAGTCATGACCCCTGAAGGTTTCAAAATCATTAGTTTCAATGAAATAAAGATACAGCTCTTTCAGTATAGTCTGGTGAAGATTTTGGCTTCATGTTCAGCTACAGAAAAGAAAGAAAAAAAGATTGAAAAAGGTTGACTGGGAATTGCAAGCATGTGGAGCAGCATAAAGAATAGTGCAGGACACAGGGTGCATAATAAATCAATTGTGTAGCTGTTCCTGGAAGAGAGGATGCAGCATTTGTTACAACATGCCAAAAGGGAGCTGTGGAACTGTAGGGATCAAAGGAGGATACCAAAATACGGAATAAAAAGACCTGGTTAAAGACCAGGACTGCTTACCTTCCAGAGGATAAATGAGAGGGAAAATGATAAAAATGTATAAAAATGAATATTCTCATGAAAGTAGGCCAAGTGTTTATTTTTTCCCAGGGTGACTTGTTCTAGAATGGTTCAGAGAGGTGGCTCAGTATCAGCTCCAGACCCAAAAGGTGCTGTGGACATCTGGCCTGTAAGAACACAGAGAAATACCTACACACATGAAAACTGGCAGAAAAATAAGATGGAAGATGCTATTAAATGAATAAGAACATACGAAGTGATAGGAAAACAACACTGAACTAATTTGAGAATATATACAAATTTCTGCTTCAGGCTTCAAGTAAGACTTTTATTTTAAGGTACTGGGATGAAGAATGAAATGTCAGAAGATTTCTCTGTGACATACAGCACTGGCAGATCTCTGAGAGCAGGGCACTGGCCTGGCTGCTGTGTTTGAGCACTGCTCCCTTCTCCATTATCCCTGCAGAAAGCCAGAAGAGTGAGGTACAGGCCCCTGGCTGCTCCCTTCTTTCTCTAGGGTATCCTTCCTCAGAGCTGGGTATTCAAACACGTGGGTGGGCATGACTTCAGCTGTTCAGAACAGGCTTCATGGTTCAAAACCATGGTCCTTGGGCCAGGGAAAACATCCCTAAGGTTCCTTTATGATTGAGTGAAAAAAAAGGTACTTCAGAGGGTAATGCAAAGCAAAAGTCTAACTCTAGAGCTTTGATATAGTGCTGCATAAACTACAGAGTCAGCTGAAGGAGGCTGAGCTGAGGGGCTGGATGCTTAGAGGGTAGTGAGAATGCCCTCAGTGTCTGTACACTATAACAGTGCTAAGAGCAATCATGTTGGAATAGGTTTCTTAACGACCTTCATATCAACTTCCAGTCACCTTTGTACTTGAAATTGGGAATTTCAGTTTCCAACTTGATAACAACTATAAAAGCAATACAATAAAGCTCACACTTCAAAAAAAGAAATCAGGGCAATGATTAACAGGATTAATCCTGCCAACATGAAAGAAAACAGACAGAAGCATCCTGCGAAGCCCTGCAGGTGAAAGTTCTTGAGAACAAATTGATAAACTGAAAATAAACTTCCAGGGATTGATTATTCTCCTATTCACAAATGTAAAATTCAGAAATAAATCAAGCCAACAGAGCAAGGCAGTAGAAAACACTAAGAACATGATGATTTATAGACAATTAAAAGGATAACTTTTACTATGGCAATATTACAAAATCTAAAGTGTGCATGATGGATAAATCACTGACATACATATTTTTAATGAATGAATACGAAAGGACAATCCTCTGCAGAAATGCAGGATCCCACCCTAATAAATAAATAAATAAATAAATAAATAAATAAATAAATAAATAAAT